>OZ005651.1:240406479-240946479 GCA_963930645.1 Salticus scenicus
GGAATGATATTGTTTTTTAGTAATATTGTTATAAGTAGCGATATGTATATAATTTTAAAGAATCAATTTTAATAAATTAAAAAAATAAATGATTGGTGTTTTGTTATTTTTATATTCTTTCACCGTTCACAGCGCTCCATACATCTTCCACTTATATACCACATCCTAACACACTTACAATAAGTTAGTTATTTTTTTCTAGCAAAATATTCTCTAGAAATAATTTATATGACAAAACAACGTTTGTCGGGTCAGCTAGTATATATATATATATATATATATATATATACACGCGCTGTAGGAAAAAAAAAAAAAAGACGCATCAAGAGGGAGTAAAGCAAATTGGGCGCAAAATGATATGCATATAGGTTTTGATAGAAAATGAAAAACTTTTAAGTCTGGCGGCCAATGAATGAACATGTGACGCTACAGTGCATTTTAACTGCACAACTAACAGGATATTAAAGAGGAGAAATTTCGATTTCAGGTCAGAAATTCTTTAAGATTTTCATTCCGTGTACTCAGATAGATGATAAGTATGTCTCGTATACAGGTGTGAGAATAATGCATGCAGATGTCTGCATTTGAGAGAGGACGTGTAGTTGGGCTCAAAAGAGCCAGGTGTTCTAATCGGCGACTTGTTCAACATTTGAATAGGAATAGTGCCATTGTTAGACGATATAGGTAGAAATGGATGAGGCATGGATGAACACAGTATCAAGAAAAAAGAGGTTGTCCTAGAGGAATGACAGAACATGAGGACAAATCAATCGTCAGAACTGAACTCAAAAATACATATTAATCATTACTAGTATCGCCCAGTGGTCGAAACTCGACCATTTTTTTTGCAAAGCGAGGCAAAGCAAAGTTATTGCCTTGTCCTATACGGAATGCAATTGCAACACAGCTGTGGCGATTGTTTGCCAATATTCACTCTAACTGAATCAGCAGAGTTTTACTTAATATAACTATTTCTCTCTGTAGATGTTAGCCTTTCCTGAAATGATAGAAAATCGCAACGTGAAAACGCCCCTTGTTGTGTGATACAGCCTAGAAGCTAATAGGTACCATGTCAGACCAAGGTCCAACCAAGTATCAAATTCTGTTAAATTAATTCGATTGGTTCATAAAGTACAGTGTTTGAACAAAAAAAAAAAAAAAAAAAAAAAAAAAGATATTTTTCAAAAATGGTCGAATTGAGTTCGGGAAATTTCAAAACGTGTAACTTTATCGAAAACCGAAAATCTAAAACATTTCTGAATCTTGTATTTTCTACTTATATATGCAGAGGAAAGACTAATAAATCCACTTTTTTAAAAATAAAAATAAGTAGTCAATTTCACTAATTTCACTTAAATAAAATGCAAGGAAATCTCAAAACGTGTAAATTCATCGAAAACCGGAAATCAAAAGTTTTTATGTATCTTCTACTTGCTTCTTCTACCCACAAAAGCTAGCAATAAAGACACTTTTTTAAAAAATTAGTAGCCAATTTCAGTTAATTGAAACGTAAAGAAAGTTCAAAACATGTAAATTCAGCAAAAAACGGAAATCGGAATTTTTTCCGTATCGTCTACTTATACATGCAGCAGTTAGTAACAAATCCATTTTCCATTTATTTAGTATATTAGTTCAATATTTATTGTTTAAATATCACCCTTTGAAATGAAATGTTTATGTTTACATTCGAAACTGGAAGTTTGCCATTTTTTTTTTCTGGAGTTTTGTGATTTTAAATTAAAATTTTATCAATTTTACAGAAAAAATAACTCAATCAAACACATGTAGACAGTAACTTATATATAACTATACCCAAATATCGGAATTAAAATCGGCAGATAATTTCCGTTATTTTTTAATAATTTTTTACAAAAAACTCAATGGACAATTAACATAGAAAATCTTTTACATGGCTCCATGGACAAACAGTGACGTCATCACTTCGCTTGCGTATAGTGATGCTACATTATACAAATTACTGTGTCTATGGTTTTATTTGAGCTTTATGAAATTGCCAGATTTAACAACTTTCTACTTTTAGGTATTTTTTAATGTGAAGGAATACGTGTATAAAAGGGAAAAATGGGGGAAAATGTATAAAAAATAAATGTATTTTTAAATACCTTCTTGACATCGTAAGAAAATAATATTTGTATTCGCACCTTCCGGCTAACCATACCTTTCGAATGATACCATTTTCAACCCTCTACTCCCATAATTAATATGTTAAAAAGGGACAACAAATTTTATTTTCGCTATTATATAAATTATCGATCCTACGCGCAACTGGTGCTTCAGTAACCGCAAAGATCATTAATAGGCGGCTCAGAGAAAGAAGACTGGGTTCACAGCGCACCTTGAACCGACTACCAATTACCTCTGTAAGCCAACACGCCCGTTTGCAGTGATGTTGGGTACATTCGACCTGTAATGAAATTGATTGAAGTAGAATTTTTTTCAGTGTTAAGCCCCCGCTCCGATATTAGCTTCGATGACCAGCGAAGGCGTGTCTGGAGAGGCCCCGGAGAAAGGGGGATTCCCAACCTGACTGTCTCCAGCCATACGGCCCGACATACAGGAGTGAAGATCTGAGGTGACATTTCATTTCATAGCGGGACCCCTGTGGTTGTCATCCTTTGCACCTTTACAGAACAGCGATACGTCGACGAAAATTTACGCCCCGTCGTGTTACCCTTCATATCACTTTATTCACAGCGTATATTTCAGCATGATAATGCCCGTCTTCGCACGCAGGTAGCTTCTACTACTTGTTCTCTTGCTTGTACAGTCAGCCAAAAAAAAAAAAAAAAAAAAAACGCCACCCCCCCCCCACCTAATTTTGCTGTAAATTATCGTAGAAACATGCGACTGGTGCCGATCAGTTTGTAATAACGTCTAGTTTATAATGTTATAGTGAGATTTTACTTAGGGGGTCGTCTACATATTAAAACTGACATCAACTTCATTTTTTTCAATAGTAACCCCCCTTTTTTATAATTTATTTAAATTCTTTGGATCAAATCATCACGGAAAATGGTATAGTTTATATATTTCGCTCAATTTTTCATAGAGTTATAAGCTGTCAAAGTTTGGGGATGCTAATGTTAAATGAATGTGACAAACATTAAATATATCTTCCGAAATAATTATGATATCTAAATTCTGTTTTTTTTATTCGTTAGGATGAAGTGACCCAAACATATTCCATGCAAATTTTTGCTAAAAAAACATTTTTTGAATTATGAAAATTATTAATTCATATTTGAAAAAATTATGAATTATGACCTATGTTAATTTTTGCACGAATAGAACGGGCATCATCAAAACATGGGTTTCCAAATTTACAGCTAGTTCATAACATTATTTTTTGAGTTACAGTGATATTTCACTTTTTATTCCTGTTAGGAGGCCGTCACTTGTTATAATCTGTATCCTCTATAAGTAAATGTTTGTATGTAATTTGACCGAAAACTATTTTAATTTACCTTTATGTTATTTTTATTGTTTCCTAAGCAATATTTCGATGTTTATTATACAAATTGGCATATTTTTGTAAAGTTATCACAATGTAGGCGAGGGATTGTGAAAGAATTTCAAAAGATAAGAAGCCCCGCCTCTGATTCGCTGAAACACTATTTAAAAAAAAAGACTAATTTGCACATTCCTATTTGACTCTATATGTGACGCTGGTATGCATAAATCGCAATGGTATTTACTACATCGATTATTGAAGACAAAACTTAAATGATTTAATTACAAATATGCAAAATTATTTTGTTTTATATTATAAAGTTTTAGAAAATTTGTGAAAAGGCGTGGCTTACGGTACAAGAGAGGAATATATCCGATCCAAATATGTTAAGTCTTTTTTCATAAGTATTAAATATCTTTTTCTAGTTTTTCGCTGCTAAAATACTATTTTAACCCTGTTCAGGGATGGAACACGGGCGCAGAATTCATACCACTATCAATGTAAGAAAATTTTCTACCTCTTAAATCGACGATATTATAGGTAGAGACATTTCTTAAACATATTCCGGTATGAATTCTGTGCCCGTGTTCCATCCCTGCCTGTTACACTTTTTTTCGCATTTCAATATTCAAGAGTACGTACACCTCTAGTTAAATATCATGTTTTAGAAAACACGGTACAGCGAAACTGATTACATGAAACAGCAATTATGCATTCGACAATCGTTTTATTATTATTATTATGAATATTTAATTATTTTAAAAAGATTTGTTACCATGAATTTTCTCTTTAAATTTTGTTGTGACATATTTGCATTTGGTTACTGTACCGTTTGTAAGCTTTGTGTTATTTAAAATTTATCCCATAATGTAACATAATAAAATATCAAATTTCTGTTAAAAGTTTTTTAATACAGAATCAAATAGTGAAAAATTGCTTTTTTTTTATTTTTAAGTTTATAAGATCTATTATTGGAACATAGCTCAATAGTATTTATTTTCAATTTCCTAATCCCGAAATCAAAGTCACAATTATTATGGAATAAAAATTTAAAACAAAGGAATAGTCTTATTACTTTTAAATATATAGATATTGATCTTACAGAATCCTGAAATTTCATTTAAAAGACTTTAATTGTCTAAATTTAAAAATTCAAAATAAAATAAATTAATCTAAATGCTTTTAAAGTTGAAACGGGAAGATTTCAAAATATATGAAAATTGGCATTTGTGTTTTGAACATTTTGGTGCGGCAGATATTAAAAACAATATTTTAAAGATGAGCTGAACCTGAGCTTAAGAGAGGGCGGATCCAGCTATTTAGCACAAGTGATATCACCTGACTAAAACCAAACCAGAATAAACAACATTTCAATTTATTCCGGGGTATTTTTAGCCCACTGTTATTCTTTTTTTTTTTTTTTTTTAAGAGAAATTTATCTTACTTTAACATAGATTTTTACTTTTTACCGCTATCCACATGTGACCTTCAGCATTAGCATTTAAATGAGGAGTCATCATCTTCTTCCAAAGCAAATTTTAAATAAACTTAAAATCATATATATTTGTGAAAATCCAAACAGATTTTTCTTACTAAGAAAGCCATTCCACACTGAAATACACGCGTAATCGGTCACTTATACGCCAGTTCACACCACAGTATATTGGTAGGTAGGTAGGTTGGGTTTAATGTCGCACTAGTACTGCGCTATGGTTAATTGGCGACGGTCTGGGACGCACCCCTACGATGGTGCGGAGACACGCCATCGTAATTTTTATCGTTTACGGAGACGATGGCTTCCCTGCTTCTGTTCCCATAGTTTATTGTTCAGATTTTTTTTTTTTTTAATTTTTTTTATATATTAGTTTTTATTATTATTATTTTCTTTCTTTCTCCCCCCCCCCTTTTTTTTTTTTTTTTAATAGAGTAATGTAACATTTTGACCTTTTCAACTGAAGATTTATATTAAGGGTAGTCAGCCTTTCTACATCCACCGTCCACTTCGGTATCTGTGTTAAGAGTAGAATTTTAGAACATCCCATTAAGTAGTAGGATTTATTATTTTGCATATTAATTTGTTACACATTATAAAATATAAAAGCAAAAGAATATCGTGGAGATTTATGTACAAGTTTTTAATAATGTCATGAAAAAAAAAAAATAATTAATTAAAAAAAAAAAAAAAAAAAAAATCTGTTTTAATATTTTTAAAAAGTCAATTAAATTAAAGAAAATGAAAGTACTGCAGTATCAGAACAAACTCCCATTGTCGCTGTGAAACGGCCGTGGGAACCAGGTTGAGTGCCACCGTTTCAGACAATTATACGGCAGGTTGAGTTAAAAAAATTTTGAATTTTCAAACAAATTTAAAACCATTTACCTTTTTTTTTTTTTTTTCCTTTTGATAGATATTTTAATATCTATTCAAGCTATTTAATTTTCTTCGTATGAAGTGAACTATTTGATGTTTAATCAATAGAAACCAATAAAAATCTTTTAATTCATAAACTAACTCAGAGAGTTCTGTGAATTAGAGTCATTTTTTATTTTATAATTAATATTTCTGAAATTTTTTTCCGGTGTGAAACTTAATAAATAATGTATACTGGGTGGTAGATCATGATTTATATTTTCTAAATGTATAGACGGACCCCTAATACATTTTCACGTGTAACTCTATTTAGAATTGATTTAAAGTATATAAGTAGGTGAGTTTTCCGAACCGCCTTGATCTCAGAAATCTGAACGTGAAGTCAAAAATAGGGGTTGCCATTGAAGAAAATGAAGTTAATGCCAGTTTTAATATGTAGACGACCCCCTAGGCAAAATGTAACTATACCGTTATAAACTAGACGTTATTACAAATCGATCGGTACCAGTCAAATGTTTCTACGATAATTTACGGCGAAATTAGGTGGGGGCTTTTTTTTTTGGCTGACTGTACAACATTAAATTGGCCAGCAAAGTCACCGGATCTCTCTCCCACTGAGGATGTTTGGGGCATTATGAAAAGGGCCCTACAACCAGCTCGGAATTTTGCCAATCTAATGAACCAATTGGACAGAATTTGGTACGATAACTCGCAAGAGGACATCTGCCAAAATCTATGCCAAGCCGAATAACTGCTTACATTAGGGTTAGAGGTGGACCAACGCATTATTGACTTGTCCACGTTGTGAGTTTTTTCTATTGATTACATCAAGCGATAATTGGGGGTTATATTCCATTCTAATTACAATACACAAGTTTAAGCAGCACAGACTTTCTTGCGGATAATTCTTGCAATGGATGTGGTTATGTGTCTCTTGAAAAGTATAGTGTCTCTATAGGTCGATGGGTGTGACGGTCTCCAGTATTCGTTGATCTATGCTGCTCAAGTCAGCTTGAATACCTCAAAAATGTATGAAAAATCCACTCTTCTAGCGATAATTATAGTTTATGATTTTTTTTTTTTTGAGTTTTTTCATAAATGCTAGCACTCACTGATACGATTCAGGACTTATTTAATTGATGTTCTATCTGGTAACATCGCAAATACACTCCTTTGTAACAATTACAATGTCTTTTGAATTTTATTAATGCGCTGTAAATTTACGAAGCAACAGTTATTTATATATTTTCTGATTAAAAACTTCTGACTTGTAACAGAAAAAGAAAAAAAAAGAAAAGAAAAAAAGAAAATACTTGTAAGCATTAATTAAAGAAATGTAATTTAATTTGCATTTAATGTACGTATAACTTACAATGCTACAATAATCATTAAATAAATAAATAAATAAATAAATCTAAATTTCTCTAATCTATAATAGTGCAGTGGAATTATTGAGACTCCTATTATCTAACTAATTTTTTTTTCATTTATATATATATACGGAGAGAGAGATTTGAATTTTTGATAATTTTTATTCAAATAAATTTTTCTGGTTAAATATATATATATATATATATATATACATATATATATATATATATATATATATATATATATATATACACATATAAAAGAAAAAAATTAAATCATTTCTATACGACTCTTTCTTTGTAAAGCATTTAACTATTTCATTTCACTTTTTTATCATATATTTTAATAAACCGTTTCAATACCTGTCAAAATAGAAAATTCTGTTAAATATTATAAAAAATAAGTTTCTGTCACAACACATAAAAAAAATCGCAAAAACTTATTTCCTTTTTTACTTCTTTTTTTTTTTTCTGTTTTTATACCTTTCGTGATCATTAGCGGAAAAAAAAAAATCAGAATCAGTAAAAAGGATAAAATCAATTTTTCATAAAATATTTTATCAGAATCATAATATGATAAAGTTACGTATCTCGCTTCAAACTAGGTACGAAGTTTCGGAAACTATATTTTATGAATTATGTGACATTTTGTTAAAGACAGATCTGTAAATTTTGTTGAAATGTTTTATAATCGCTTTATGACAGAGAAGAGGAGAATTTAATAAATTATGTAACATTTTTCAAAAAGCGTATCTGTAAAATTTTGTCAAACCTTTTAAAAGCTCTTTATGACTGAGAATACAGGACATAAAAATAGTGTGGTGCTTAATTTCACATAAAAGAAATAAATTTAAATTCATATTTTTTTGAAAATTCTTTGGTAATTTTTTTAGAAAGACAAAATTTAAAGAAATGGTATTAGCATTACATGAGATTTTGAAAACAACACCTGAAATTCAAACGTTATTTAAAAAATGGAAATTATTATAAATTTATTGATTAGACTCCAATCATAGCCTCCTTATCTAGATGCCTGTCGCGTAGCTCGGAAACTAGGCAACAGCTGAAGCGGTAGACAGCGCCGTCTGGTACAGATTGCACGAGTTTTTAATTCAACAGCCACCAAAAACTTTCAAAATTGGGATATGATATACATAAAACGTGAATAGAAGCGAAGAAACGTCGATTATACATATCATGTATCACTTCTTTAAATTATTGGTGGCAGTTGAATAAAAAAGTCCCATAATCTGTACTAGGTGGCGCTGTCTACCGCTTTAACTGTTGCCTGGTTTCCGAGCTACTCGACAGGCATCTAGTTAAGGAGGCCATGATCCAATATACATATATCATAATTTTGAGTTTCAATCACATTACTTTATCTTACCTGTTAGTTTTAGAAACATTTTTCTATGTATATTTTTTGCGTGGGAGCCCCGCTTAATTATTTCCTTACATCCATAAACATTTAAGGTTGTTATTAAATCAAAAATTAAACTCATTTATTTAGAGAACTTTTAATCACACTACTTTTAAAAATTTCTAGAACTTCTTAGTCGAACTTCCAGGCAGCATACTTGTACTAAATGTACAATTAGAATAAGAATTAATAAACGTAGTATTAGCGCAAATACAGCTATTAACATAGAGTATGATATGAAAAAGTTTGTATTAGCCTTGACTTGGCAAAAATTAAAATATAAGGAATTAATATATTTTATAACGTAGATGAAAAACATATCTACCACGGTAAAGAATAATCATAAATTATTTCAAAAATACATGCAAATTATTTGCGCGAATGTAGCAATTTTAATTTTTAAATGTAAGCATATATATTTTATGACAACAATAAGTGTGTGTTTGGTGTTCGTGAGGGGGAAAGGCCGATCGCCTGTGCTAGGGTATTATATCTAAGGGGTTTGCCTTCCTTTAGGGGTCTTTCTAAAGGGTGGAATGCCGTATTTACAAAAGTTTCGGAGAAAACCAAGGAAAACTCCGAACAGCTCGGTCGAAGAGCGCGATCTAGGATCGCACCTGGCACCTCACGCCTACCAGATTTGAGCGCAGAACCGCTCGACCGCTGGTGGGCCAATAACGATATGAATGAGAACGAAAAATTAATAAATGTATAAATGGTTGTGTTACCACAACAACCCACAAAAGCCAATTATACATAGTTGTCAAGATTTCTATTTATTCCGGAGCATGTTTAGCACGCCTTTAATCCGCGCTACTTTATATATAGAATATTTTTCTCCAATATATAACTATGATAAAATGTGAAAGAAATTACTCTTAAGAAAAAAGTGGTATGAAAGAAAGGCGGGGCTAAAAATGCTCCGGAATAAATTAAAATGTTGGCATCTCTGATTATATACTCATTGGATATAAAAGGAGGAGCATAGAAAATTAAGTACAATCCCAATATAAATAAGAACGTATGTAAAACTTATTTATGAATGGTAACTTCTGCTTCAATGAATCACTGCTCACGTTTAATTATTTCTGAAATTCTAAAGATCATATTATTGTAGTCAAGATAAATCAATTTTTATAATTAAATAATTATATTTTGAAAATTGGTATACATAAGATATTAATCATATACTTCCCATTAATCATTAATTAATGAATCAGTACGGCGTAGTCAGCAAATTTTACGATCTAAACAATAACTTAATTTTGTATTACGAAACTGGACATTATTAGTTTGAAATACTTAATTATTCCAAAACTTTGATAAATAATGAACGATTGCAAAATACATAGAAAAAATTAACAATTAATAAAAAGTGAGTTTTACATTTAACAGTAGAGCCTTTTCATTGAAATTTTAACCACAGAGACAACAACAACAACAACAACAACAAAAAAGATCATACATACTGAAACAGTTGTCAAATTTTTGACTTGAAATACAAGGTTCAAGTGACCTACTCAGGTTGGTATTCTATTTGCCGAAGGAAGTGCATTTTGTAATGTCTTGTACAGGTAAGTAAGAATTTACTCCACTAACAAAAAATTCTTTGAATGACGTCTAGAAACTAAATTGTGGCTCTAGAAAAATAGTTTTATGCCATCCTTATAAATTCTAGTTCACTTTGCAAGCGAGTTCTAAAAACCCCTATTAGAATTCTAGAGCGTTTTCCTAAATTATCATGGTCAATCTCATTTAAAAATGTCAAAAAATAAATGTGAACACAAGAGGCAATATTTGGTAACTATAATTTTGTTTTATGACACAATTCTAGGAAAATAAGCAAGAATTTATCGCAATATAAGGGAGTGATAATATTGTTACATCATCTAGAAAAGTATAGACTAGAAATTCTCGATCATTTCGTCTATCAAGGTTATTTGTTTACGTTATACTCATAATTCAGAAATCTATGTTTCTAGTTTATGGATTCAGAAAGTGACTACTTATTCGTTCTAGATGAAGGCAGTACAGTCGGTAACAGAAGTGCCAGAACACTAGCAAAAATTCCTATGTAAAAAAAGTACACTACATACGGTTGTGTTAAATAAATCCTTATCGAATCATGTTCTTACACTGACTAAAAACAGGATTCGACAAGGATTTATTTAACAAAACCGTATGAAGTGTACTTTTTTTATATAGGAATTTTTTCTAGTGTTCGGACACTTTTGTTACCGACTGTATATATTTTTACTCATTGTCTGTTATGAATGTGTGGATAAAAAAGATGAAATAAACGATAATGTCCATATACGTAAATACTTTTATAATGTTAAATAAATTCAATGTATAATCTATTATTATTTAAATATATGTATATAATAGTATAACATTAACCCCTTGCCTGTTCAATTTATTCGTAGGGTGGCAAGAGTTTCCGTGTCAAAAAAGAGCACTGACACCAGTATTCTTTATCAATAATTTTTGTCCCAATAAATTACTGCACAAACATGATAGAAATTATATTTAAGGGATACCGTTATCAGTGTTTCGTCTTCAGACAGAAACTGTTGTAACCCTTGCTTGTTCGCCCGCCCGAGCTGAGCTCGGGATAAGGGGTTGAATTAAACTGCTTTTTGATTAAAAAAAAATAGTAATAGTAAATGCATGCTTCTATTTATACCCACCATGTTTATGTTATCTAGCATTACTAGCTTAGAAACTTTACTGTAAACCGTATTAGGTTTTAACTGTATTCTCTCCATTCATATACTTGGAATGTAAGTATCATTTCAATATTTTAATTTTTTTCATTTTCAACGTCTTTTCTTATCGTGGTTTAGGCGTTGAAAGTTAAGAATCATTAGCAATTTTCACTCAACTTTATAGTAAATCACAATTATGAATGCACTATTCGTACAATGCTCCTGTGGAAGTTGCGAATTCGGCATGCTTACATTCAGTTGATTTTTCAATTAGTTCATTGTCCTTTGTGATCTTTTACATCTGTTCATATTTTAGTACTTTTATAGAAATTTTCACACAAACACACACACGTATGTGAAATATGTATAATTACTTTCATTATATGTATCTGTGTAATTGCTTTTTGTTATAATGGTCATGTTACGTACGTCACGTGATTTTATATTTTCTTCTATATATATAAGAAAAAAGTATTGGATTCATGAAAATTTTTTAACTCCAGTTTCGATAGATTTACACGTTTTCAGATGACTTGAACACGATTTGACTGTCTTTAGAAAACGCCTGTCTGTGTGTGTGTGTGTGTGTTTATTAGAAATTTTGTGGACACTGTATCTCACGATCCAATAGAAGAAATTTAACCAAGCTTGGTGTTTAGTTCGACTCTGATATAAACTGATGCTGATTAGATGTAGGGATCAATCGCTCGACAGGTGGCGTTGTGATACCATTTTTTTCTAAACTTTTAACATGGCAGTATAGGACAAAATTTTGTATAAATGTACATAATGAGAGTTATTTTTAACTTGGGACTGTAAAATGAAAATGAATTAATGATAAAAGTAGTAGTAGTAAACTAGGAAAAAATGTTTGTGCATATAGGAGCATCGCTTTCTCCTGGGCGGAAAGTAACCCGTGTAAATTTTCAATATGGGTACCTTTCGAAAACGCGTTTTATCTGTATCTGGTACAACATTGACTTTCTTTCGGCATTTAGAGTTAAAATTCTGGGAGATGAAAATCGTCTCTATTCATCATGGAAAATAATTTTAATAAATAATTTGTACTGTCTGGATTTGTGCAAATTTATATAGAAGAAGGTTTTGTGGTGGCCACTTTATGCTAGTTCTTATTACTTTCATCTAGTTTCATATTAGGAGGTAATTAGTGTTAATTTTGACAAAAACAAATAGAAACTAGTTATATGTTTTGGCCATCACAAAATTTTTTATATAATTTTCAATACAAATTCACTTAATATGTATAATTTATGTAAATGACCTCCTATGCTGAATGTAGACGATTTTTATCTCAGAGAAGTAAATAACGAAACTGATATTTAATTAGCTCTAAATATCCAAAGAAAGAGAAATTTATGCTATGCAAATGATATTTAATTTTTTTTTTCAAATTAAAAATGAAAATTACGATAACTTTATTTAAAGTATCACAGACCGATGGTCCAACCATTCGTTTTACAGATTTTGACGAGTTCTTTTGGAAGATACTCATATTGGAAATTTCCAATGATACTCCACATACAATGTTTTTTTATCTAGTTGACTATTTATATTACAAACAATTATTTTTAACTTCATAATTATTCGTTAAAATTAATTATCATGGAGCGCATTTATATGAAATTTTGTCCTCTACTTACCATGGTAAAAATTTAGAAAAAATGAGATTGCAACACTATCGGTTGGACGATTTTCACCAAAAGTTGATAGACTCTAATTTATGTCAAGGTGCGACTACAGACCAATTTGTATGAAATTTTATACAGTAGATCCTGAGATACGGTTACAAAATATTTGTCACACACACAGACAAACGTTGTCTAAGGATGGTCAAATCTTGTTCTATACCTCTCAAAATAGGTAAATCCATTGATAACACTAAGTCGAAAATTTATACGAAACCAATACTTTCCTCAATTAAATATAGAAGAAAGAAATAATTTCAAAGTTGAACAATCAAGATATTTTTTTAATATTTCTAAACATATGTAAGTTAGGAACAAAGTTTCAATACGCAACTTTTAATATAATTAAATAATCGGATTAACTTGCTATCAATTCATTACCATGGAATGACCCATTATATTTCAAAATTTCACAATCACTAGAAATTTCGTTTTTTTATTACATTTTTTTATTATGTTTATTTATTTATGTTAGATAACTAGGGGGCTCTGCTCCCTGCTCACTCCGGTCACCAACCCCGAAGGGAGGCTTCGCCTCACCCTCCGCTACCCGACTCTCTTCACTTATTAACTCCTGCGGCGCTCTGCACACCTATTCACTTCTTTGCCTTTCACTGAATATTAATAGTGCATACCACAAGACAAAGGGAAAAAAAAAAAAAAAAAAATTACAGAAATCCCCATATTCAATGTCAAATTGAAATGCATAACATTTAATACCTTTTCTTTCTTTCTCTCTTTCCTTTTTAATGAAATATTATGCTAAAAATCAGTATTTTTATTTTTTTTTTTTCAGAATGGAGAAAAATTCGTAATATCTAGGCCACTTTGCATTATAGCTTTAGTATATGAAACCCTTGTCGACTTTTAAATTTTTGCCGCAATTTGGCAACGAATTTTTTAGTATAATTGCTTGTTTAAAAAAATAAATAAATAAATGAAACATATATATATATATATATATATAGTACGTATTTTTTTCTAATGTTTATACTTTTTATTGAATTTTTTAGTTAATTTAGGGCATTATTTAATACTCTCTATATATTTTTAATGTACAGCTAGATAATAATTTTACGCATTCGAAAATATCTGAATAGAAAAATAGTTTATTATTATTAATATTATTTTAATTTCGAAAAATCTCCTACAGCTTCAATTTTTAATTCTGTCCTACTTACTTCTTAAAATAACGAAGAATAAAATCTACTCGACTTTTTTATAAGAGTTTTTGGTGATGAATATTTTCCTTGCCATAATTAGAAATATGAAATGTATTACAGAAATGTCTAATTCTGTAATGTTAAAAAATTATCACTGTTAAATTAGAAGATTCTGTCATTTATAAATGAGTTTGAATTTGAATCTAAAATATATTTTGATGCCAAAGTATATCCGAATTATTTTAAATTATGTTTTTAAGTAAAAAATATAAATACACTTTAAAGGCAAAAAGAAACGCAGTCAATTATACAGACACGAGATTATTTCCTTATAAACAAAAAAAGAACATACACACACACACACACACACATATATATACATAATAACGAAAAAATTGCCAGTAAGAAAATTAATTTTTCTAAAAGTAGAGAAAAAAAATAGATCGACATTTTTTTTATTTTTTATTTATTTATTTATTTATTTTTACACTATTGATCACATTTTAATTTTCCTGTGGAAAATGACGTTATAAAATTGAAAGAACAACGATTTCAGAAACTTTTTGTAAAATGGCAAGTACAGTACCTTTTTAAACCTTTCCTTAATAAGTTCGTAACACCTTAATAACTCCGTTAATTAAGGTGATAGAAATTTCTAACTGACTGAAATGTCCTCCTTGGAGTATTCCGCACACATTAATACCTCTCATGAGGCAGAGAACCCTGCCCTTCGCGAGGAGATGCTGTCGCAGGCAAAAAAAAATGATGCCAGTGACGGTAACATTTTTTATTATTATTATAAAGATATAACGTAGCATGTAAGCAATCCGTTTTTAATTGAACTACTATTAAAAAAAAAAAAAATGTGTATTTGAAAATATTTAAATTTGCTATTTAAAAACAGTTGTATTAATACATTTGGTAGCTATGTACTAGTGTTGTGGAAATATCTCTATTTTGTCAGTAATTTTATTATTATTCAGAAGAAATTGTCAAAAGGAATCAATCAAATGTTTCTTTTAAACTATCTTTTTTATTTTAGTTAATTTTGCTGTTTTGCCACTCTTTTTTTTTTTTCTTTTCACTTCACTTTTCTTTCTTTCTTTCTTTTTTCTTATGGGGTTGACTAAGTATATGGATTATTCGTAAAATTTAAATCCAGAACAGAGTTTATTATTAAAATAATAATAATAATAATTCATAATCATAATATAAAAGCTTTTAAGAAATACTGAAAATTTTTATTTATTTATTTATTCTTTTTTATTATTATTATTATTATTATTATTATTATTATTATTATTATCTTCATTATTCCGATTATGTGCAACTACAAAATAATAATAATAATAATAATAACATTTCATCTACTAATTTTGCTCTTTAGATAAACAAACAAAAAAAAAAAAAAAAAAAAATAGTTAAATAAAAGAAAAAGAAAAAAAAAATAGAGTGGTTCATGTCAGTTGAGCGTAAATTTTACATTCATTTGGTTTTTAGGACAATTTATATAAAGCAATTATTTCAAATGCTAACTTTTAATACGCTAACTTTTTTCTTAATTTAGCAAAAATATTTGAAAAATAATTTGAAATAATAATTGATAAAAATTACGATTATTTTTATTGAACAATATAAAACATTTATTGGAGGAAATTTTTTAAATAAAAACAATTTTTTTTAAATCTAAAAATAAATACAAAACTTCCACTACCTTAGTCATCCTAAATTCCAAATAAGTTATTATTTTAGATTGACTTTTAACTTTAATCTAAAAATAATTATTCTAAGGATCAGGTTTACAAGAGTGCTTCCAAATTTAATCTTTGGTACTTTCAAAGAATAATAATTTAAAGGAAATTTTTATATTTCTAATGCTTTTCTTTCAGAAAGTGAATAATTTTCATAGGGAATTTCCGTTGAAAAGGATCGAAGTAAAGTACTAATTATATTTAAAAAAATTGATAAAGTATAACTGTGTAAAATTCACTTTTGAAAATTATCGATCATGTATTATAACAAATTTTTAAGAGGAATTAAAATTATTAAATAACGGAGGAATTTTATGGATATATGTAGAAATAAATTTTAATTTACTAACGTTTTTCAGATTCTAATTAATCATGTTCTCAAATAATATTACTAAAATTCATATCTTAATCATAAAAAAAAGGAAAATATAAATACAAAAATATGTTTGTATGTATTTAAAAATATATATTAATAATAATAGGTAAAAAAAGAGAAGATTATTATTATTATTTGAATTAAGCAGTAAAATGTTCGTTTCGAGAATTTATTTAATTTGTGTATATAAAATTATTGGTCCAATGTTTTAAAAGTTCATTGTATGAAAATAAATATAAACGCAAAATAAGAACATTTTTGAAAAAGCTGATTTTACCACTCGATATATAAAAGTTAATTTAAATGTTTATATGAAGATAATCCATAGAGGTAACAGTGTAAATCTTATTCCTAAACAATTTATATCAGAAAACATTCATACAACAATTCTCCATTGTTGAGAATGATTCATGTACAGACCACCCTACTATTTAATTTGTTCCGTAAAATTGTGAATAACCGTAAAATTGCGCGGTACTAACAATTTTATGAAATAAATTTGAAAGTTGTCAGGCCTGTATCATAACTATACATTTTCATATTTATAAATGGAGAACACTGATTGAACACGGGCGCTGACTTCATACCAGTGTTTGTTTAAGAAATTTCTGTACCTATAATATCGTGAATTTAAGAAGTAAAAAAATTTGTTACATTGATAGTGATATGAATTCTTCGCCAGTGTCCCATTCCTGCTAGGATAATTGAAGGATATTTCAAAATTTTCGAATCAACAATAATACAATCATAGACTAAACAATATTTCTTGATAATAAAGACAAGAATCCTTAAAAACTGAATCCTTAAAAACTTACGATTTTGAATAACTGCGCTGTGGCCAGCAAACAATGAGCAAAAATAAATATTGACGATAATATTGCATTTTAAATAACTAGACATTTTTGTAGGTCTCTAAATAATGTTAGAGATAGATTGTAAAGAGTTCAAATCCATTTATTCCAAGATTTCAGAAATTATATTTTATTACAAAATCGAGACATTTTATAATTTTTTATATTATCATTTACAGAATTTATTAAAAAAAAAAATACATATTAATTCCTACATCTATAATCATCGTAGGAACTATTCTTTACATTTGAATAAGTACAAAAGCAGAATGACAAAATTTTGAATTTATTCCGAAAGATTATTAGTACCCGCCTTTTTATAAACCACATTTTTTTTAAAGCAAATTTCTTCGTTTTTAAATCAGAATTACCGTATTTTCCGGCGTATAACGCGCAGGTTTGTTAAATCAGTTATACACCGGAAATTTAAATTTACAGTAAAAGCTATCTAATAACAAGCTTTTGTTTCTTTCATATATAGCTTTATTTGTAATATAAATTTTCTGGTGTATAACTCATTTATGTGACCTACTCGTTATACGCCGGAAAATACGGTACCTATTGAAAAAAAAATAATTTCCAAAGAAAATAATCTGGTGTGTCACTCACACGACTTTCTCTTACTCTGAAATTTAATACTATGAATACAGGTTGCAGATTAATAGGCAAGATAACGAGTACTGTTATGTAAACCTATGTTAAACAACTCATATTAGGCTTCTGAAGAGTTTTATATGATAATTAGTTCTGTGTGAGGGGGGCTGCCGCCCCCCTCAACCCCCCGTTTCATTAATGTCACATTTATATAGAATATAATTCGGTTATTAAAAAATAATTCTCTTTTTAAAAAATAATTTATGTAAATTATTATTTAAAAAAATTATCTTTTATGATAAGGCAGATGATAAGGCAGAATAAGGCAGATAAGGCAGACGTTTCCATATTAGAGAAGTAATGTAACATTAAATATCCAAAAAAAGTCCATTTTATTCTCAATATTAAAAAAAAAAAAAAAAAAAAAAAAAAAGTACGATTTTTTTTCAAAGTTTTTTTTTTTTTTTTCGTTAAAAGTAAAAAAAAAAAAATCGATAATTTTGTTTTAAATTATCGCAGATCGATGGTTCAACCATTCGTTTTAAAGATATTGGCGAGCTCTTTTGAAAGATACCCATCATGAAAATTTACTCCCCTCGAGGGGGTATTCCCCCCCCCCAGGGGGGGGGAGGCGAGGCTCCTACATACACAAAAATTTTTTCCCAGTTAACTGTCTCTATTACAAAAAATATATATTCGTTTCATTTGGTTTAGTGCAGTCTATAGATGTTAAACTCTATTTTCCTGCAATTTCCCCCATAGACGTAATGTATTAGAATTCTCTTGATTGTCCCTGTACACGAACCATTTGCTTGATCTTAACGAAAAGCTTACTGTTGCATCCCTATATGATACACATTTAGAATACCAAGTTTGAACTTTCTGCCATAATTTGTTTTTGAGATATGCTGATAACAGACAGACACACAGACACACAGACCATTTGCTAAAAACATGATTTTCGTATTCAGGGGTCCTCAAAGTGTAAATATAACAAAATCTCGCGTTCGAAAATTTGACCCAAAAACAATACTTTCTCTACCTTATGGGTAAGAGAAAGTAAAAATGGTATAAGGAAACGGAAGGTACTAACAATGCTTCAGAATAAATTACAAAAGTTGTCATGCCTGGAAAGATAAAGCAAAATAATCTATAAAACATATTGTTATTAAATTTACTGAGTAAATTGAATTAAAATGGATATACAATAACATACTTGCCAACATCCTAATTATTAACCCTAAGATTTTTAGTACACGACCTTTTTTCAACACCATTATATTTTGAGAGTAATAGTCACCAAATTTAATTAGTACTAAATAAGAAGAAAAACACTCTAAAAATATACTGGTGTGGAAAAAGGGGTGTGTACTAAAAATCTTCCGGTTCATAATGAGGATGTTGGCAAGACAATAACAAGGAGTTGAAGTACCTTTTTTCGGACACTTTCAGAGTTGCCAACTTTTATAATTTATTCCGCAGCATTATTAGCCCCGCCTTTTTGTCATACTAGTAATTTTGAAGAATGATTTACTTCTTATTTACATGTTATCACGTACTAGAGAGATATAGTCTACAAAATTTCTGATGCTGAAAGAAGGTGGGGCTGAAAATGCTTCAGAATAAATTATATAAGTTGGCATCTCTGCGTTTTGAGAGATGGAATATTTCAGCCATTTTCGCTACCATTATTTTTATACAATAATCTCCATACTATTTAATCACAAGTATTATAAAATTACCATAAATATTTCTGTATGAAAAACGTGGTGCTAAAAAAGGCGGGAGTTCAGAGTTGCCAACAATTTAATTTATTTCGGAGTATTTGTATCCCCACTTTGTACCACTTTTTTTTTTTTTTTTTTTTTAAGAATGGATTTTTTTTTTTTTTTTTTTTTTTTAATTATTATACCGCAGCCGCAGTTCTATATTGGAGAAAAATGCTCCTCCGGAATAAATTAACCTTTTGCGCTCGGCATGTTTTCCTATTTTGAACAGTAAGACATGCCTTTTGGCGTTCCTTTAAAACGGCTCACATATAGTCTCCAACTTACTACCTTTTGGCTACCGAAAAATTGTAATAATTCGTTTTATTTTACTTCATCATTAAATCAAATAAACCTTTCTGTTAAAATTTTCCGGTAGCCGAAAGGTAACCTATAGTTACACGTTTTAGAAAAATAACATTTCATTTGCAGAGGAACACCTTAAGGCGTGGCTTGATTTTTTTAATGTCCCCTCAGAAGGAACATATGAGCGATAAGGGTTAAAATGTTGGCAACTATGGGACTTTCTCATTCTTGAAAGTGTCCTGAAAAAAGAAGCGGAAAGTACGAACCTTCACAACATTTTTCATAAAATACTTTACAGCCACTTAAATGATTTACAGCTACTTTTCAAATTCTTAACTACCACCTGTACGTTATTCAGTTCGAGAATTGTCTTCGCTGTTACGCAATAAACAAGACATAAAAAGAGAGCTGTATAAAAGAGATAAATATAAAGTGACGTTAATGTTAAGCCTGTAAAACTGCAAGATGTTATAGCAACAAATATTACACGATTATTTTAATTTTGAAAGACACATGACGAATGCACCACAACGGCAATAAATGTATGTAAAATGTATTTTTGTAAGATGCATTTCTATTTCAAAACAAATACTAAAAATATTCTTTTATAAATTAAACAATATTTAACATATGTGTGATTATTTTAGTACAAAATGAAACTTTATGTTAAATAATGTAATTTTTATTTCGCATTAAATATTATTTAATGCAGTCGAAACAAAAAAAAGTTCGACTAAACTGGAAATTATATTTTTTTTTTATATCAACCTTTGCTAAAAATGTCCTATGAAGCACATATTTTCGTTTAAAAATTTTACGTACCTCTGCTCTTTTTTTTTTTTTTTTTTTTTTTTCTTCAAAAAAGTTTTCTGTTCCTGTAGTTGCTGAAATAGCTCTTTAAGTAATATGCTGATACCATACATTTTAAATTTCAGTCTATCTATTCAACCATATTATTCATATAGTTTTAAAATGTGTATTACATGATAATATTTAACGTTGTCGGAAATAACATCACAAATGATTATTTCTATGTAATATGTTTATAAATAATGACAATAACATAAAAATTTCTAAATATTTTATTTTTCTGAAAAATACTATCATTATAGGAGAAAATTAGAAAAAAATATTTACATTTTCTAAAAAAAATAAACAAATTAATAACTAAATAAAAATAACTTAGGAGAATTTTATAACACAATATTTTTTTATTAAAAATGTTCTTCAGCACATACACACACTCATATATATATACAGGGTGTACCAAAATTACAGCGACAAACTTTAGGAGGAAACAGGGCACTTCATAAGGACTCAGAATTGCATAGGAACCCATGTCTGTAAATGATATCTTAACCTTTTAACAGAGCTATCAATCTAATCCGGAGGATTATTAGCACCGCCCCTTTTCCCACACCAGTCTTTTCTTTAGAGTACTTTTACTCTAAAAATTAAGTGAATTACTCTAAAATTAAGTGATGTGGAAAAAGGGGCGGTACCAACAATCCTCTGGATTATGTTGGCAGCTCTGTTTTAAGAACCGATTATTTTGAGGTACTTTTTACCAGATATGGGCAGGGTTTTCAATTTTGAATTTTTATCAAAATTTTTTTCGTGTAAGTTCATAAAAGGTTATAGGTAGTAATAAGAGTGTTTCTAATCGATTTATTTAAAGCATTTATTTTTTTAAAACGAATATTGGGCATGATTTCCGAAAGGATGGATAAAATAAATGTTTTTAAAATTTACAATGTAGGCGGAGTCACAAATAACCTAAAAATGCGATTACACATGAACCATAGCCTCCTTAACTAGATGCCTGTCGCGTAGCTCGGAAACTAGGCAACAGTTGAAGCGGTAGATAGCGCCACCTAGTACAGATTATGAGACTTTTTTTATTCAACTGCCACCAATAATTTAAAGAAGTGATGCATGATATATAAATTCGACGTTTCTTCGAATCTATTCGCCTTTTACATACATCATATCCCACTTTTGAAAATTTTTGGTGTCTGTTGAATAAAAAAGTCGAGCAAGCTGTACCAGATGGCGCTGTCTACCGTTTCAACTGTTGCCTAGTTTCCGAGCTACGCGACAGGCATCTACTTAAGGAGGCTATGCATGAACATTGGATAATACTCATACATAGAGGCAAGTAATTAAAAATATCAGAATGTATCTGCTCTTCTAAAAGTTAATATGATGTTTGTGGTTATGAGATGCTATGTAATCCTCATTCTTTCAGCTGTTATTTATATCCACTGAAAGCTTGCGCAGCCTACATTTGTTAAAAGATGCCCCTAAACCAGGGGGTGTACTCTTGGCCCTTTTTTCAGGACAGGCTCATAGATGAGAATTTTTTTAATTTATTGCTGCCACAATGTTTATAAAATAATCTCTACTCTGTATTATCATGGCACATTAAATTAAATTGTCATCGTGATAATAATTTTATTCGAAATACATCTCATTTAAAATTTCATATGTTGGTATTTTCATCTATCTTTCATTTGCTGAGTGTTGTAAAGAAATTAAATTATTCAAATTATATATATATATATATTCTTTCTTTCTTTCTTTTTTTTTTTTTAATAATGGAATTTTTAGAGTGAAATCAATCAATCATAAATTTTAGATTAATGTTTAGAATAAAATCAGTCGTAAATAAATAATTTTATCCATGTAATTTTAATATTTGAAATTATATTTTTAAATAACTACCGTAATTGACATACAGTCGGTAACAAACGTGTCCGAACACTAGCAAAAATTCCTATGTAAAATAAAGTACACTTCATACGGTTTTGTTAAATAAATCCTTATCGAATCATGTTCTCAGACTGACTAAGAACAGGATTCGACAAGGATTTATTTAACAAAACCGTATGAAGTGTACTTTTTTTAAATAGGAATTTTTGCTAGTGTTCGGACACTTTTGTTACGGACTGTACCCTGTATTTAAATTGAAATGTGAACTTAAAAGGAACAAAACATTTGTAGCTGTACAAAAAAGTTCTAAAATACAATACTAGCAATTTCATATCGTTTATGTATTGCAGTCGGCAGCAAAATTATATACATTTTTTTTTTTTTTTTTTTTGAACTTTAAGGTCATTGTGCCTAAATGCGACGTGATTTTTGGTAAGTTTATCGCATTTAGGAAACTTATGACATTTTAGTAAACAAATAATTATAAAAAGAAAGAAAAAATGGTTGAATATTATACTCATAGTTCTAAACTAGTGTTTTGTGTCATTTTTTTTCAAGAAATTAAAAAAATATCAGTAATTTATGAAAATATATACCAGCGTCGCATTTAGGAAATTTTTGTCGCATTTAAGGTACTATGTCCTAAATGCGATGTTCAAACTCCCTAAATGCGATAATGCATTTAATGCATGGGAGTTACTTTAATGTTATTAACATTTTCCAAAGAAGGTTAAAAACTGTTATTAACACTTTCCAATAAGGTTGAAAAGTGTTTATGACTTCGGTTTGTCTGTCCGTCTGTCTGTCTGTCCGTCCTTCTGTCTGTCCGCGCTCTAACTCCCGTAAATATTTATGGAATTTCTTGAAACTAATATATGTTATTCAAGATCACTATTGGACGTTCCCTATTGAAAATGGAGTTTATAACTCTACTAGTTTGTGTACAGGGACACCCGAAAGTATTTCAAAGCATTTGTGTTCTATGAGAGGTATTTCTACAAACCATATTTTCCTACCTTTACTGTAGACATATCTTAATGAAGTTGAAATATGTTATTAAAGTTTACTATAGGATGTTTTCTGTGTAAAATGGAGGAAATATCACCATCGGTTTATGTACAGGGACACTCAAAAGTATTCCAAAGCATCGCGTTCTATGAGAGATATTTCTATAAATCAAATTTTACTAGCTTTACTTTCCACGAAGTTTTTGGAAATTTAAATATGATATTTATATGCACAAAAGAATGCTTTGCACAGAATATAGCATGATTAGCATTAGATTTACAGGGTGGCACAAAAATATCCAGTTACATTAACAGCTATTAAAAAAAATGGCTAGAATTGTACTTTCGTTTACGTTAAGCGTTTTTAACACATTCTAACATTTTTTAAGGGTGAATATGATACCTCTACTGGTTTGTGTACAGGGACACCCGAAAGTATTTCAAAGCATTGTGTTCTATGAGAGGTATTTCTATAAACCATATTTCCATACCTTTACTGCAGACATATTTTAATGAAATTGAAATATGTTATTCAAGATCACAATCGGGCGTTCCCTATTGAAAATGGAGTTTATACCTCTACTGGTTTGTGCACAGGACACCCAAAAGCATTCGAAAGCATTGTGTTCTATGAGAGGTATTTCTATAAACCATATTTTCATACCTTTACTGTAGACATATCTTAATGAAATTGAAATATGTTATTCAAATTCCCTATTGGATGTTTCCTGTATAAAATGGAGGAAATACCACCACCGATTTATATACAGGGACACTCAAAAGTATTCCAAAGCATTGCGTTCTGTTAGAGATATTTCTATAAATCAAATTTTAATAACTTTACTTTCCCCGAAGTTTTTGGAAATTTAAATATGGTATTTATATGCACAAAAGAATGCTTTGCACAGAATACAGCATGATTAGCATTAGATTTACAGGGTGGCACAAAAATATCCAGTTACATTAAGAGCTATTAAAAAAAAATGGCTAGAATTGTACTTTCGTTTACGTTAAGCGTTTTTAACACATTCTAATATTTTTTAAGGGTGAATATGATTTCAGTTTTGTGTATCTGCCTGTCCGCCTGTTTGTCTGCCTGTCTGTCTGTCCGAGCTCTAAATCTCATAAATATTTATGGAATTTCTTCAAAGTGATATATGTTATTCAAGTTCACTATCGGATGTTCCCTATTTAAAATGGAGTTTATACCTATACTGGTTTGTGTACACGGACACCCGGAAGCCTTTCAAAGCATTGTGTTCTATGAGAGGTATTTCTATTGGTTTTACTGTAGACATATCTCAATTAAATTGAAATATGTTATTCAAGTTCACTACTGGATGTTTCTTGTATAAAATGGCGGAAATACCACTGCCGATTTATGTACAGGGACAGTTAAAAGTATTCCAAAGCATTGCGTTCTATGAGAGATATTTCTATAAATGGAATTTTAATAACTTTACTTTCCACGAAGTTTTAGGAAATTGAAATATGTTATTTATATGCAGAAAAAAATGCTTTGCATAGAATATAGCATGATTAGCATTAGGTTTACAGGGTGACACAAAAATATCCATTTATATTAAGAGCTACTGATAAAACAATTCTAGAATTGCACTTTCGTTTACATTAAGCGTTTTTAACACTTTCTAACATTTTTAAGTGTGAATATGATTTCAGTTTGTGTATCTGTCCATCTGTCTGTCCGTCTGTCTGCCCGCGCTCTAACTCCTGTAAATATTTATGGAATTTCTCGAAACTGATATATTTTATTAATGTTCACTATCGGATGTTCCATATTGAAAATGGAGTGAATATCTCTGCTGGTTTTGTGGTTTGTGTACAGGGATACCCAAAAGCATTCGAAAGCATTGTGTTTTATGAGTGTTATTTTTATAAACATTATCCCTATAGAATGTTCCCCATTCAAAACGACATTAATAGGTCCTGTACATGTTCACAGGGACAAAAAAAAAAAAAAAATGCCAATGCATTACGGTTTAGGAGAGAATTTTTTGAAAGTTAAGTCTTTCTACTGCAAAAATCATAAAAATATTGAAATGTATTGTTAATATTCTAAAATAATATTTTGTATAGGATATGGTATGATTAACTTTCTGATTTAAAGGGCTAGACTAAAATATTCAGAGAGATCAAAAGCTGTAACTATAATTTAATGGCTGCATTTTATTTTGCGTTAAGCCTTTTTAACTCTTTCCAAAATGCCTAAGAGTAATTTTAAAATCAGTTAGTCTATCTGTATATTTTTCAGTCCTTCTGTCTGTTGTGTGATAACGTTGTAAAGTTTGCGTTGACGCAAACTCCATCTTAACTTAATTAGATCACTAAATGGATAAGTAAGAGAACACAAGACTTGAATTAACAATAACTAAAGTTTATTTGAGCAGATTAATGGGGAGGGTGGCCTGACAATTAAACTAGCTCAGTCAGTGTATTACTCAATCAAAATATATATATCAACAATTATATTAGATTATCTTAAATATCTCACCCCAGCAAGCAATTGAAGGTGTAGCGACGGTTGCACTCGTAACTCCGCTGCTGCGACTTCACTTTCGATCAGAGGATTCCCTACAGATCGAAATTCACTTTCACGAGCGCTAGCAAGTACTCGTACTAACACTCATCATGACTTATTCCTCACTCATCTAAATTTCTACTACTCAATATTCGCCAAAGTAAGACTTTCAACAATCCACTATAATACTCCAATATCCACACTATAATATGCTCCGACATCCACTATAATATCCTCCAACATCCACTATAATATCCTCCAACATCCACTCCCATCTACTGAAACCATCGCCATTTTATACTTCTTCCTACATCCTCCTCTCTCTTCATTTCAATCCGTCCTTTTAAAATCACTTCTAATTTATCTAACATTCAAAATCTAAGTCTTTCATTGCAGCACCCTGCCGACACAAAGCTAACTCGACCTCAACTTTCGCCGAGTCACTGGCGACGAAGCGATTTTAACCGTCCCCACTTTCTACTTTGCTGGATCCAGATTAATTAAAACAACTATGGTGACGTTCTGACGTCTCAACCTCACAACGTAGGCAAAGAATATTAAAAGTTATTCGATACAACAATTACGTACAGTTGGAAAGTGTTACTAATCAACAGGTACTGCATGATTTTTCTTTCTTGTTTAAGTCTTAACGTGTTTTCAATTTCTGTATCTATGTGCTCGAATCTCCATTTGTCTATCTGTCCGTGTACCGCACTTAGCGTCCGGAAATATTTTCTGAATTTTTAAAAAAATATATATGATGTTCATATTCACTATTGAATGTTCCCAAATAAAAAGGGCATTAATAGGTACTGTACAACATGTTTATGTACAGGAACGCGCAAAAAATGCCAATGCGTTGCATTTTAGGACATACATTTTTATAATTTACATTTAAAGAACTTTCATACTGTACTTTCAACTGTAAAATCATAAAGAAATTGGCATTTATTGTTAATTTGCTAAAATAATGTTTTGTATAAAATATGATTTTGTTAACCTTCAAATTTACAGGGCTACACTGAAATTTTCAGATAGATTAAGGGCTGGAATTACAATCGAAGGGCGACGGTTTCTTTTGTGTTAAGCATTTTTAACACTTTCAAACAGTGTTTAAGAATGATTAGGAATTCAATTAGTCTGTCTGTATGCTTTTCAGAACTACTGTTTGTTTGTTGTGTGATAACTTAGGCACAGAACTTTCAAAGTTATAAGATACAACAATTACGTGCAATTGGAAAGTGTCAATAATCAGTGCGTAATGCATGATTTTTCGTTCTTTTTTTATAGTTTATAAAATACTTAATACCACATAACTATTTCAAGATAAAATGTTGTGTAACTCTCTGCCTTTAACAGTGTGTGTAACTCTTCCTTTTTAATAACAGTGTGTGGAACTTTGCGTCGAAATCTGCTGTTTGTTAACAGTGTGTAACTCTTCTTTTTTTTTAACAGTGTGTGTGTAATTCTGTGTGTATTGCTGAACTTTTCTAACAGTGTACGTAACGCTATGTGAAACTGTCACTGTGTGTGCAACCCTGTAAGCAATTAACAGTGTGTGTGTAGCTCTTCGTTCTTATTAACAGTGTGTGTAACTCCATGTGTAATTTATTTTTCTATTAACAGTTTTTTTTTAACATTGTGTGTGTAACACTGTGTGTATCGCTGATTTTTAGCAAACAACGTGTGTAATTTTACTTATGTGTAACTAACAGTGTGTGTAACCCTGTACGTAATTAAAAGTGTGTGTGCAACTCTGCCTTCTTATTAACTCTGTGTGTAACTCTTTATTAACAGCGCCTTTTTATTAACAGTGCATGTAACTCTGTGTATAATCCTGCCTTTTTATTAGCAGTGTGTGTAATTCAATGTTCAATTCTTTTATTATTATTATTATTTTTTTTTTAACAATGTGTGTAACTTTGCGTGTATCACTGATTTTTTGCTGTGTATAATTCCGCCTTTTTATTAACAGTGTGTGTAACTCCGTATGTAAATCTATTTTTTTTTTTTTTTTTTTGAAAATGTGTGTAACGCAGTGTGTACCGCTAATTTTTTGCTAACAGTGTGTGTGTAACTCTGCATTTTTATTAACAGTTTGTGTGTAATTGTGTGTGTAACTCAGCATTTTTATTAACAGTTTGTGTGTAATTGTGTGTGTAACTTTGCCTTTTTATAACAGAGTGTGTAACTCCGTGTTTAACTCTTCTTTTCTGAGTAGTGTATGTGTAACTCTGATTCCATGAATATTTACGGGAGATAGAGCACGGACAGACAGACAGACAAACCTAAGTCATTAACACTTTTCAACTTTATTGGAAAGTGATAAAAACACTTATTGTAAACGAAAATGCAATTCAAGCAATTTTCCAATAATACCTCTTAATGTATCTGAATATTTTTGTGTGGCCCTGTAAATATAATGCTAATAATATTGTATTTTATGGAAGGCATTCTTTTGTGCATATGAATAATATATATATATATATATTTACGACTTGTGCAAAGTAAAATCAATAAAATTTGGTGCTTAGAAATACCTTCCATAGAACGCAATGCTTTTAAATACTTTCGGATGTCCCTGTATACAAACCAGTGATGGTATTTACTTCAATTTACATGGGGAATATCCGGAAGTGGACTTAAATGATATATTTCAATTTCATTAAAATTTCTTTAAAGTAAACGTATCAAAATACGGTTTATAGAAATATCTATCATGGAACACAGTGCTTTGGAAAATTTTGGGTGTCCCTGTAGACAAATCAGAAGAGGAATTCCTTCCATTTTCAATAGGGAACATCCGATAGTGAACTTGAATACGATATATCAGCTTCAAGAAATTCCATGAAAATTTACAGGAGTTCGACTGCGGACAGACAGACAAACCGAAGTCATTGACACTTTTCAACCTTGCTGGAAAGTGTTAAAAAAAGAACGAAAAATCATGCAGTACGCACTGGTTATTAATACTCTCCAATTATACGTGCTTGTTGTATCGTATAACTTTCAATATTTTTTGCCTGCATTATCAAACAAAGGAGAGAAGCACAGAAAAATATACAGATTGACTAATTCAATTTAAAACCGCTCTCAGACATCGTTGAAGAACGTTAAAAAGGCTTAATGCAAAAGAAAATCCAGCCGTTAGATTATAATTGCTTCCCTTAATGTATTTCAATATTTTAGTGTAGTCCTGTAAATCTGAAGGTTGATCATATCATATTCTATACAAAACATTATTTTAGAATATTAATATACATTTCAATTTATTTATAATTTTTACAGTAGAAGGTTATTTAGATGCGATTTATAAAAATGTCTGTCCTAAAACGCAAAGCATTGGAAGTTCCCTGTACACAAACACGTTGTGTAGGACATATTAATGGCATTTTAAATAGGAAACATTCCATAGTGAACTTTAATAACATATATCAATTTTTCAAAATTCTGAAAATATTTAAGAACTCTCGGGACGAGAGCCAGATAGAAAGACAGACAATCGGACAGAAAGATAACCAAATTAAAATCATATTCGCGCTTAAAAATTGTTAGAAAGTGTTAAAAATGCTTATTGTAAAAGAAAATGCAATTACAGCAAATTTTTATTAATAGCTCATAATGTAACTTAATATTTTTATGTGGCCCTGTAAGATTAATACTAATCATACTGTATTTATAAAAAGCATTCCTTTTTGCATATGGATAACATTTTTCAATTTCATTAAGATTTATGCAAAGTAAAGTTATTAAAATTTGGTTTGCAGAAATACCTCTCATACACGCAATACTTGTAAGTCTCCCTGTACACAAAACAGTGGTAATATTTTCTCCATTTCACATAGGAAACATCCGATAGCGAACTTAAATAACATATTTCAATTTCATTAAGATTTGTGTAAAGTAACGGTATTAAAATATGGTTTATAGAAATGCCTCTCATAGAAAAAAAAATAGTTTGCAGTACTTTCCGATGCCCCTGTACACAAATCAGTAGAGGTATTCACTCCATTTTTAATAGGGGACATCCGATAGTGAACTTGAAAAACATATATTAGTTTCAAGATATTCTATAAATATTTACCGGAGTTAGAGCGCCAAAAGACAGACAGATGGGCAGACAAACAGATACACAGATACACAAATTGAAATTATATTCACACTTAAAAATTGTTAGAAAATGTTAAAAACGCTTAATGTAAACGAAAGTGCAATTCCAGCAAACTTTTCTTAATAGCTCTTTATGTATCTGAATATTTTTTTGTTGTTCTGTAAAACTAATACTAAACATACTATATTCTAAGCAGTCTTTTGTGCATATGCAGTCTAAAATGCACAAAGAAAGCAGTCTTTTGTGCATATGAATAACACATTTCAGTTTCATTAAGCTTTGTGGAAAGTAAAGTTATCAAAATTTGGTTTATAGAAATACTTCTCATATAACGCAATGCTTTGGTATGCTTTCAAGTGTCTCTGTGCCCAAACCAGTGGTGGTATTTACTCCATTCAATATATAAAACATCCGATAGTGAACTTGAATGACATTTCTCAATTTCATTAAGGTTTGTGTACAGTAAAGGTATTAAAATATGGTTTATAGAAATATCTCTCATAGAACACAATGCTTTTTAAAAGGTTTGGGTGCCTCTGTACACAAACCAGTAGAGACTCCTTTTTCAGTAGGGAACATCCGATAGTGAACTTAAATAACAAATATCAGTTTCAAGAACTTACATAAATATTTACTGGAGCTAGAGCGCGGACAGACGAACAGACAGATACTTAAATTGTAATTATATTCACAGATGAAAATTGTTAGACAATGTTAAAAACGCTTAATGTAAACGAAATTGAAATTATAGCAAATTTTTATGAACAGCTCTTAATGTAACTGAATATTTTTGTGTGGCGCTGTAAATGTAATGCTAATCATGCTATATTCTATGCAAAGCATTCTTTTGTGCATATGAATAACATATTTCAATTTCATTAAACTTTGTGTAAAGTAAAGTTATTAAAATTTGGTTTATAGAAATACCTCTCATAGAACGCAATGCTTTGGAGTACTTTCGAGTGTCCCTGTGTACAAACTAGTGGTGGTATTTATTCCATTTTATATATGAAACATCCGATAGTGAACTTGAATAACATGATACAATTTCACTAAGATTTGTATACAGTTAAGGTATTAAATATGGTTTACAGCAATACCTCTCATAGAACACAGTGCTTTGGAATACTTTCGGGTGTCCCTACAGGAATTAGAGCGCGGACAGACAGACGGACAGAGGGACAGACAAGCCTAAGTTACTTTTAAACCTTGTTGGAAAGTGTTAAAAAGGAAAAAAATGCTTAAACTTCCCTTAATATATCAACTGTAAAAATTGTCGCATTTAAGGGATAAAATTTGTCGCATTTAGGAAAATGGTGTAAACAGACCCTTAAATGCGATAAAAATTTTTAACCCCTCTTTTTAAAAAAATGTAGTATTTTTTTTTATTTTCTTCTGGTAGGTATAAAGGGTATTCAAGCACATGACGTAACAGTGGTTATTTGACCTTGAAAGATTAAAGGATAAAATTACAGTTACTATTTGAAAATTTTTCATCGCAATTAGGAAAAGACGTCGGAAAGCCATAATGGACAATGTTTACTGCAAAAGAAAATTCTACTAGAAAAAACCTTTAAAATTTAATGAAAAGTTTCGCGAACCGTTCTTGAAATGTGTATGTTCCATTATGATTTATAAGTTTGTGATTTAAGCATTTAGATTTTCAGTAGAAGAACTTTGTCGCATTTATGGGTTATCGCATTTAGGCACAATGACCTTATTGCTAATTTTTATCATCAATTTACTTTTTTATAAACAACATAAGACTAAGGTCATGATTCGACAAATATTTTTCTAACAAAACAGCATTAGGTGTACATCTTTTAAATAGGAATTATTGCTAGCGCTTCAAAAATTTTGCTGCCGACTGTATGAGAGTTTTTTTAAGCTAACAAATGTTTTACAAAAATCTTCTTAATAAATCAAACTATTTTAAATTTGTTTTTTTAAATATGGTTTTTTTAAATACTTTTTTGTGCACGAGATAATTTTTTAATTAGACAATGCATATATATTTCATAAAAATGTACGCAAAACCATGGTAAAATCAAATCTAATCAAAATAAAAATATCGTTTATGCATCATAATAACACCTATCTATGGTAAGTCCTAAATGCCTGGTAAAACGAAAGATTGAATCTGCTTCCCAGAAGAGCTAGTTTGTTCGATTTTTTTTTTCCCTTAAGAATTATACATTAATATCTATTAGATTAATGTATGGCTTCAACTCTGTCAACAAAATGCACAATGCTGTTTTTTTTTTTTTTTTTTTTTTTTTTTTTTTCCCGAAGAAAGGCCAAGGTTATTAATGCCATGTGTCCATAATAACCCCATTCAGATTTTTTACATTTAAGCATTATATTGATTTATATAAACTATGCATATCAAAAGTAAATATCAAAATATGTATATAATATAATCATATATAAACACTGTAATTTATTGTTTGAAATATAGAAGTGAAATAGCTTAATCTCTTAATTAAAAAGCAAATCAGAAATTTACTAATCAGAAATCCCCCGTCCCTCCTATAAAAACCTTCTATTAAAAACTATTGCTGAACTAACAATTGTATTTTCATGTATCTGCTCATGGAAATGCAAACCAATCTAACCAAACATTGAAAACTTTCAGAGGAATTTTGAGTGATAAAAGGTGGAATTATTCAAACTGTCCAAAGTAGCCCCTTTTCCAAAATAACACCCTCTTTCCCTCTTTATTAAAATTATTTTCCATGATAAATGCCGCCAAATTTCATATCAGATAAATGTTGCACTAAATGTTGAAATAAAATGTGAATTTTGTGTTCTATAGACAACATCTTAGGAACTAATTTATTTTGTAAGATAACAAAAAATTGATAACTTTGTTATAAACCATCAGAGATCAATGATCCAACCAAATCATATCACTCCCGAAGGGGTGGGGAGAGAAGTTACGCCCTTACATTATACTGACCAAACGTCCCAATTTTCTGGGGACAATTGGGGACGCCCTTTTTCTTTTAAGGCATTTTTCTAAGTTTTAAAAAATTGTAGAAACTAAATTGTTAATCAGTAACACTTTATTTTTCGTCCTTATTTATTAGGAATGAAAAAATGCATCCATAATTTGATAATTGTAGCAATTTTTTATGCTTCTCTATTATAAAGGTACTTTGATCTGGCCAGCCTACCTTACACGTACATTTTTTTTTTTTTTTTTTAATAATTAATTTTTGCAATTAGAAATAATGCTTTTTAAATACTCAGTGAATAGTTTTAAATTTTTATGCGAATTTTATTTGAAATTTTGTGTTATTCCGCCATGTTAAAAAAGACGGTGAAACGTGGTGATAACGCCCAGGGACTGATTTAGACCGGGGCACACATTATTTATACTTACACCATTATTTTTTAAGCAATACTTTCCTCTTACAATAAACAAAAAATTCTCATTAAAAATTATTTTAAAATAATTCTGGTGTCTAATAACCGTGAGTAAATTCGATTGTTTTACACCGTTCATTTTTTATAAAAATAATTTCCTAGTCAAAACGTGGAATTTCTATTATATGCAGTAAAAAATAATTGTAAAAATATTCCGGTGAGAGAGTGCCCCGGCCTAAATCAGGCTCTGATAACGCCACCTATTAGACGATTTTCACCCAAAGCTAATAGTCATTGATTTATATCAAAGTGCAACTTTATTCAAAATTGTATGAAATTTTAAGCATCGCATCTTTAGATGGAGTTCCCACAAACTTTTTGTCACACACAAACAGACCGAAATATTCTAAAAATCGTCAAATCGTGTTCTGGACATCTCAGAACTTGTAATTTCCTCGATAACCGAAAGTCAAAACTTTTTTACAAATATAATACTATTTAATGTAGAACAAGGTAATGAATGTAAATATTTGTGCAGTGAGTAAACGCATATTTAATAGTAATACCCATGGAATGAGCCTGTTTTTAAGTATTGCAAGTCATACGGTAGTTTATAGAATGAAACGTAAATATTAAATGAACATTGATATCCCGGCCATATTATACAGACACGACATTATTTCATTATTCACAATATATATGAAATTTGTAAACAACATAAGAAATTACCAGCAAAAAATTGTATTTTCTAAAGGTAGAAAAAAAAATATTTCCAAACGACAAATTACAATACTTTTTTTTTTTTTTTTTTTTAAATATCTAAGATGTATATTTTTATGTATTTGCAGACGACACATTTCTTTCTTACAAATAGCAACATTAACTTTCTTTCTTTCTTTCTTTCTTTTTTTTAACACTATGGATGACATTTTATATTCCTAATATCTTTATTAACCCGATGTTTTTAATTAATAAATTCGTTAATTAAGATTGTAGAAATTTCTAATCAACTGAAATGTCTTCCCTTGGAGTATTTGGCACACATTGATACCTCTCATGACGCGTAGGACATTGTCGTTCACGAGGAGATGTGGTTGCAGACAAAAAAAAAAATGACATCAGCTACAGTAACTGTTTATAAATATATATAGAGATGCTTCAATTGTACATTAAACACTCGATACATGTAGATATTTCTATATAGATATTTTCTTTATCCTTATACTAATTTTATGTTCATTTTATTTTTATTAGCTTCAAACGGTTTAAATTTTTCTCTCAGAAATCAAATAAATATTTTGCTCTTTTATTACTTCCGGTGTGAACGTTTTTTTTTTTTTTTTTTTTTTTTTAACACACTTGACATTGTGAGTTTTTTTGCTTTTCTTCCCATGCTATTTCTATGGGTTTTTTAGCTTTTTTCCCTCTTTTCCTACATTCTAAAGTGACCACCGACACTTTAGAATGTAGGAAAAGAGGGAAAAAAAGCTAAAACACACATAGAAATAGCATGGGAAGAAAAGTTAAAAAAACTCACAATGTCAAGTGTGTTTAAAAAAAAAACAGGCTCACACCGGAAGTAATAAAAGAGCAAAATTGACTAGAAAAAGACATCGAAGAGCGGGAATCGGGTGGGCTGGGGCGTTAAATATATCGTCCAGGGTTAATACGACTCGCCTAATATGTGTCAAATAAATCTTATTTTAATAGTAAAATTTTATAATCATTCTAATTTATGTATTTTGTAACCCATAATGAGATTTATTTATTTATTTAACTAATAAATGCTAAAAATTAAAATTAAAAAAAGCCAAAATTTGCTAAGCAACACTATATTTTTATGCATGCACATTCGCAAGAATTTTGTGAAAATAGACATTTTTCAAATCTCTCTAATGTTTCTTGTTAATATCTAAACGATGCTATCATTATAGATGGCTAACACACACACATACACATATATATAATGGAGTTCTCACAATTTAATAGTTTTTTTTTAATACATGCATTTCTTTTACTTATGTAGAAAATGTGCTTTTTGTGTGTGTCGTAATGTTTGCTGTATTTTTTATCTTATCGTAAAAAAAAAAAAAAACTGTCACTTCACTTGATGCTGCACAATGAAAATAATCAGGTAAAAATACATTTTTCACCTGATGAAGGGTCGTACTTATTATTTCGAACTACAAAAGAATTGTTGAGAGTTTTTTTTTTTTTTCTAATTTATGGCTTTTGTTTACAAAGTTTATTATTATTATTATATATCAAATAGTTTCTAATGTATTATATCAACAAATAAAAGACAGCAAAACTGCAGGATTAGGGGCAATGCATATATTAATTTTTATTGATTGCCTTTGACATACGTAAAGAGTAGTGATTAAAAAAAGTCACAGAATATAAAAAGATGTTAACAGTAAATTATGATGAATCAAACATAAAAATCTACAGAAAATTTTCATTTAATATTTTCAAAAGTTTGTGTGATCTTTATATATCAATAATCATAATAATTTTCATAGATATCTTTTGATATATATTCAACTTTGAAAATAACGTAAAGAAATTTAGGGAAATAATATAAAAGTAAAACATCAATTATTTATACTATCTTTCACACATTTATATTTAGGGGCAATTTTTTTTTTTTTTTTTTTTTTAATTTAAAATTAGACATTCTTTTTTAATGTGATTTTTCAATGCGGAAAAAAAAATGGATTTTGAAATAAAAATTTAATTATATTCTTTTAGAAATTTTGTCAAAGCAGTGAACTAAAAAGTATTTAACCTTGAAAACTATAGAAAATATGCGTGGAATATAATGTCGGCTCAAATGCTTTTAATATTAGACTGTGATATTTGAATATGGAAAATAAATATCCTTCGAAAGATATTCATTTCATCCGCAGCACCAAAGAAGTCGAAGCCATGAACTATCTTCTCGAAAGAAAGAAAGAAAAAAAAAAAATCTGTCGCATTTTATTTCGCGCCCGAATGCTTAAATTGTGAGCGTGCTCGTATGTATAACAACAAATAATGATGAAAAAGAGGGTGTGCGACTACTATCTTTAAATTTGCATACTGGTTGAAGGCCGATCTAGATCTCAGTTGATCTGTTTACTCGCAACATATCTTCTGGCGCTGACGTCATTTCTTAGTTTCATCTGAGTCATGAGGTAGTTCTTTTGAGTCACCGAGCAAATATCCGCTATTCATTTAAAGTTTCTACGACATAATAACTTATTGATCCACTAAAACTCCGAAACTCCAGTAAGTGCGAAATAATTTCGGATTTTGGGGGTTTTTATTTGCAGAGGAGATGTGCAATCTTTCTTTCTCGCTCTTTTGCAGAAAAGTAGTCTTGGTTTTGTATTTGTTTAAGAGATTCTTGAGTGTTTTCTTCTTCAAAATGAAAGGAATAAAATTCGGTCATTTTAATGACATTGTACTTTTCTTCATCACGCAGAAGTGTATAGGGTAAATAGTGAAGATTATTAAGAAAACTTTCTTAAACTGTATAAGCAAAATGGTAAAACAGACGGTTATTTTATTTTACTTTTTTAAATTGATGAAATTTCTGAAACATTTATAACAATTAAATTACTCTAAGCGATTTTAAATTTTCTGAGTAAATTTTTTGTTGATGGACAAAATTTTCGATATTTGAGTAAGATTTAATATATATATATATTTTTTTTCCGTGAATCTGTCTGTTGTTTCAAATTTAAATAACCAAAATATTTTTCCTCTGATATTTATTCCATTTAAAGAAAAACATAGGTGGACTCTGAGCAGTTCCACATCATATACTTGTTCTCATAAATTCCTATTATATTCGATATTATATTCATGTTATGAAGAATGAATTCTAAAGAACATTTGTCACGGTCGAATACGAAAATTCCCCACTCACGAAGCTACCTTTTCTCCCCTTCGATACATTTAGCTTATCTTAAAATTCGTTGTTAAATTTTATTAGTGATATTTTAATATTTCAATTTTCATGCAGATCGTGAAAATTTAAAAAATTTTTTTGTATTTCCAAAGCAATAATCTCCATAATATAAGTTTATGTGAAATACTGGAAATGCCCTATTTTGTTATATTAAGAAAGTTCGAATAACTTACAAAATTTTCAAAGTAGAAAGTCCATAGTCAATCGTATTCATGTCATTATAATAAAATATATTTTAAAATGTTCCGACATTTTTATGATAAAAATAATACTGATAATAAACATTTATGGGAAATTTCGCCCTATTTTTCCCAAGTTAAGAAAATTGTAAATATCGAATAATTTACAAAGTTTTCAAATAAGAATATTCACATTCAGGGATTTCATGTCTACCATAAATGATATTTTAAAACTTTTCCAATGTCTTTTGGGTGAAAACACTCCTCATAATAAAAATTTATAAAAAAAATTTCCGTATTCTTCCATGTTTAGAAAAGCGTAAAATTCTAATGATTTATGACATGAGGTTCATTTCTAATTAGAATGTTAAAAACAAGTTCGATTTTTATAAGTATCATAAGTGATATTTTAAAAACTGGTTCGACCTGTTTAGAAAAATTTTTCTTGAGGTAGTGTGTACCAAAACTAAAAAACTAACAAGTTACTAATAGACTACGATATAAACGGACAATACATCGATTTTGAAAACTTTGAATTCATCATACATCAAAAGGTGTAAATATCAAAGAAAAAAACAAAATCGAAAATTTTTACAAATAGCTTAATTTCCTATATCTAACAGAGCTGCCATATGTTTATTTATTCCGTAGTATTTTTTGTGTCCACCTTTTTTTACTACTTTCTTAGAAGAGCAACTTTCTTCTTATTTAACTGTAATTACGCATTGGTGAAAATTACTGTACAAAGAAAGTAATGTGATAAAAAGGCGGATACTAACAATGCTACGGAATAAATTAAAAAGTTGAGAGCTCTTACGAAGAACAAAAAAATAGTATCAATTATCAATAATAGTTTTGTCTTAAGCATTAAGCTGAGAAAACAAATAACTTTATGGAGATCTTTCATTAAAATAAATACATTTTCATCAAATCATTTTCGTCAAAAAATGTAAACTAACTTTTAATATCAACAACCCATCCAAGCCCTTTTCGAGATTGAAAATTTGAGCGTTCAGTGATAATTTCAGAGGATTGTTGGTTACGATCTGCTGCAATTTTTTGCACTGTTACCGTTCTGTTTTCTTTACAATTAGAAGATTCTTCGTCTCTGTTCTGCAAGATCGTTGTCTATTCGGTTACGACCGCAGTTTTACAGCTTTTTGCCTGACATTTCACATTTGATTGGGGTGACCAATTTCCCCATTTTACGTTTACAGTCCTCGATTTCAGCCATTTGTCTCCCAAAATAAAAATAGATATTGGGGACCATTTTTTCTGTCGGCTGTCCCCTAAATGTTCCCAATTTAGAAAAAAATTCTAAGATATTCACAAATTTTGCTATTTTGCATTTTGCATTTTGCATTTTGCATTTTTCTTTTTCTTTTTTTTTTTTTTTTTTTTTAATATTTATAATTTGTATTTCTATTTTTACTGCTACTTTTATTTCAGTGATTCCATGAAAGTTAAATATCTATTCTAAATACAACCACATAACCAACATTAGTATGAATTGAATTGAACAAGCTTTTTTTTAATCGTGATTCTGAATATTTTCATTATTTTACCTTATTTAGGCAGTAAATTCAGTTTTTTTTTTTTTAATAGTGGCTTGGAGGAATGATTTAAGAGAATAAGTTGGCATATGGCGTATCAGCATGCAGAGTAAATGAAATTAACTTTGTCTACATAAGATGGCTGCCGCAATAGTAGCGCTACCACAAGGGCCATATTGAATCTACCAAAACATTAACAATTGCTGTGTTATTTAATGGCTTCTGCGGTTACGATTTTGACTTTATGCCTTTACGGACGTGTCATCTCTTCTTATATCTTTTCTCTGAGAATCATTGTATTTAGTTACATTAGTGCTATGCGCTTTTGAAGACGAAACGAAAAGATTCATTTATTGATAGTTTACAAAAACTGCACCCATGTTTAGAAAAAGATCGGGTTTTGTAGTAATTTATAAGGTATATTTATCCCCTCTTTCTATTGTTAGTGGTGAAAAAAATCGTAGTTCTACTCATCTTAACATTGAAAAACATAAAAAAGCTTATATAGCTACATTAACACAGTCTTCATTGCAACTTTTTCTAGCAAATGTTTTCAGCCTGAAATTTCAATTTGAAGATTGTCTGGCTGAAGGCATTTTCAGAGCCTGATTAAGGGGGAAGCACACATTATCTCCGCTCTCACCGGAATATTTTTACAATTATTTTTTACTTCATGTCATAGAAATTCCACGCTTTGACGAGGAAATATTTTTTATAAAAAATGAACGGTGTAAAACAATCCAATTTACTCACCGTTATTAGACACCAGAATTCTTTTAAAATAATTTTTAATGAGAATTTTCTGTTTATTATGGGAGGAAAGTATTTGTTAGAAAATAACGGTGTAAGTATAAATAATGTGTGCTTCCCCCTTAATCAGGCTCTGGGCATTTTTATTTATCAGAATGTAAAACCTGAGCATATTTTCAAAGACATGGACTACCAGCCCAAAATTGAAAAAAAAAAAAAAAAAAAAAAAAAAAGGACTTGACACAGCATATTCCCATTGTTGAAAATGTTTTTGAATTTTTTGCGATGGAAAAATTTAGATTAAAACTAGAAAATGCTTCATTTGTATCTACGTACTCTGATTCTTCGACCCATGGAAGTGTTAAAGTATTATACATTATGATCAGATATTATAATTCTAATAAATATATATGCGTAATTTTTTTTCAAGTAGAAATATATTCTTTTGTAATGCATGCGTATTTTTTGTGTATACTTATTGTATTTCAATCTAGAATTCGAACCGCATTATTAAATGCATAGCTGATTTTTTTTTTTTAATCAGATTTATCACCAATATATTTTTTAAAGGGACATGTGTTATATAATTTCGACGATTAAACAACATGAAAACAATTATAAAAATTTCCCACTATTAAGTCTCCCTGGAAAATCGGAAGGGTTGGCACCTATATTAATCATGTTGTTCCTGTTTTGAAAATTAAAGTTAGGGACATGTCCTCATTTCGGCATTTAAAAATTTGGTCACTCTAGACTTGATAGAATCCGCTAAATCCAGCAATTCCGCTAATACTTGCTCCATGCATACGAGCTCTTACTGTCGCTCGCACGTTTCGTTAAATCACGTTTTCTCCTCATATAATCTCAAGTAATTCGACTGCATCACTATCGGAGTAACTCAGATTTCTTTTTTTCTTACTACCCTAGTCCTCTAATTGCAACACTGTGACGCAATAAGTCATGTACTTTCAGGTGATCTGAACAAAGCAGCCACTGAGTGTATACTATTATAAATTTGAACAAAAGCTCTCTTGTTGTTCTTTAATTCAACAATTATTACTGAAAATTAAAGAGATTAAACTAATCAAGAAGCAAAAGAGAAAAAATGATCAGTTAATAACAATATCAAAGCGTAAAGTAAATAAGTAAGTAAATAATAAATTACTTTAAGAGGGAAAATATTAAATAATTAAATAATTTTTCTTAAATTAATTTATTTTTCTAATTATTGAAAATTCTGATACACTCATGCTGTTTCTAGGTCGTTTCTTTGTTTTGTTAAAAAAACATGAATTTTTTTTTTATTTATTTATTTTAAATTTTAAATTACTTTTCTTCATTTACGACTTTTTCTTTAAATTCAATTCTTTTAGTTTTATTTATTTATTTATTTATTTTTTAACCATTTGTAACATTTTAAAATTTTCTAATTTTGATTTTAAAGTTTTTATTAAATAATATTTTCAGTTGATTAAATTTAAATATAAAATTAATATTCTTCAATTTTCTGACTTTTTTTTCTGTAAGGAAGTAGTGGTAGATTCTTATTTGTTTCAAATTTGATAGATTAAGAAGTGGGCGAATACCATTTTTGTGAGTATGGCTAACATGTGAATCGACTTATTATTACGTCATTACCAAGTAATAAACTAAAGCTGGTATTTATTATATTGTCGCCGTATCTAATTGGCAAAGTTAAATGTTATTATTTTATCACTATTATTATCATTATTATTATTATTATTATTATTATTATTATTTCGGATGCATTTTGAGAAAAATCCTCTTAAGTTTAATTAATCATAAACACCAATAACTATAGACCCATAGAAAGCATCACGACCCCGCGAAATCATAAGTAGAAAAGCGACTGACCGATATTTATGTGACCAAATCTAAATATAATAAAATCTGTGGGACCATCACTGTCTATAAATTTTAATGGCGTTGCTTTGAAATAAAAATACGAATTGTTAATTAAGATTAATTCTGGAGATTGCTAAAAATATCTTTAACGCAATATTTATCCTATCAAATTTCACTCTAATCAAAGTAAATTCGAAAAATATCATTTCAATTTACGATTCAATTTTAAAATTATATTCTTTAGATTTAAATCTGAAATAATAAATCATTAATACATACTTAAAATTATATATAAAAAGTACATTTCATTTTTATTTCATTTTACATTTGTATCAATTATTTTATTGTGTTTTAAAATTAAAAAGAAAAAAAAAAAATTAAGAGAAAGAAACAAATTTATATTCTGTACATTATTTCTTCATAAACTTTTTTTTTTTTTTTTTTTTTTTTTAAGTTTAATAAACAGCTTTAGTGCAAAATTTTATCTCACGATTTTTTTTTTTTTTTTTTTTTTTTTTTTTTTTTTAATGCGGAGCAAGAAAATCGATATGTTTTGAAAGCTGTTCATTTTGTTCGGTTCTCAAAAACCCATTTGTAAAAAGAAAAAAAAAAAAAAAAAAAAAATACGAAAGAAGGAAAAGTAAAAGAAAGAAAGAAAAAAAAAATCCTTGTGGAAAACATTTTTCTTGGTTTATTTCACGCTCCGATGCTTAAATTTAGCGCGGTTATTCGAGTTTTTCAAGAAAATGTTTTTAAGAATGCAATGTACTTTTTATATTTAGCTTGATTGAAGATTGAAAGACTGTCATTTTATCTCTTTATTAGGGTAACCTTTGCACATGCTGACGTCAATTTATATTGGCAAGCTCTCAGGAACGTGAAAAACTTATTTGAATCACTCAGCGAACGAATCATTCTTTTTTAAATAAACTAGTTTTGAATATACGGCTCAACTTATATAAATAAAAAGAGTATTTATAAATAATAGAGGAGCTTCTAAAATCTATATTATTATTATTTTTTAAAGGATATTTTAGTTTTAAATGCTGTTTTAACTCAAATTTCAGCAGTATTTCTAATATTTTTTTAATAAATATTCAAATATCCAAATACGTTTATAAATGGGCATAATTATTTATGTGCATTAACCCTTTGCTGGTCCTATTTAATATCAATTCTCTAGTCAATGTTCCAATTTTAAGTACCTTTTATTCAAATCCACTATTAAATTTTAACTGTAACGATTATCTAATCCCGTCGAAGGTTATTTGTCCATTGTGTATGTATCAAATGCCACTCCTCAAAATTTTATAAATATTTCTTAAAAATTTTATAAGTATTTCTTGTTGCAATTACTCTTGAACTAAACTGTACACATTTTCTCAGTTATTTAAAAAAATAAACTTTTCATGTTAAGCACTGATATATATATATATATATATCTTTTATACGAAGCGATTATTAATTCTATTTTAAAACAGAAATATTTAGTAATATTTTCTTAACACTAAATGAGCTAAAAACTACTAATAAAGAATAGTGGTACTAAAACAATTTTTTATTTTAAAGAAAAAAGCTAGACGCTTTCATGCGACAACAAAGAATCTTAAAACCAATTTAATATATTTATAGATTTTTTTTTTCAACTGGTAATTTTAAAACAAATGTTTGTACTTAGGTTTTTTAATTAGTATTAAAACAGAAATTTAAACACATTAGAGATAAAAATCAATAAATATAATAAAATTTAAACAAAAAAACCATCTTATATAACTAATCTTTCAAATTAATATTTATTTTATTTACTTATGAGTCAAATTGTATTGTCATGATGTAAAAGAATCTTTTAATTATTAAATTTACAAGCAAAAATTGTGTATAGACGTTATTAGAGGTAAAACTTTTTCTCATTTTCGGCACCACTATATTCATTTAGAAGCTTTTATTGTATTTTACATTAATATTTTGTGACTAAATAGCATTAAAGTTATTGTTAAAAAACAGTGGTGAAAGTGTTCCGCCTTAAGACGGTTGGAGATTCCCATTTTTACTAAATACATTTTTTTTTCCTTTCATTATATTTCTTTTTAATTTTTAACTGAAAATTTCGAAAAAAAATTTATTTATAAGGTATGTTTTTCATACAAGGAAAATAATTAATGCCTTCCTTAAATTAAAAACCCATAATAATCAATGATTTCCACTCTCATTACCGTACAATGATGAATGAGTTAAATTTCATTTTATTGGAGTACTTAAAATCAATGTCCTTGAAACAACATAGCTTGATCTTTATAACGTGTGTCTATTATTTAAATTACGTTTCTAATTAAGCTTGAATTAAGTAAGCTCAACACATAAAAGGAGGAGGAAAAAAAAAGTATATAAATGAGAAACATCAAATCTGGACTTAGAAAATTTTTTAAAGTTAATTCAATGTAACGGTGCAAGTAAAACAAAATCTAACCAAAATAATTATGTATAAGGATTTTGCGCATGAGAAAAAGCAATAAAAGTATCAGAATTAAGTATTTAAAGATATAAATGTGCTTCATTTATATTGCTGACAATATACTTTTTTTTTTTTCAAAGATAGTCCAACAATCCTCAAAAAAAAAAAAAAAAATAAGAATTTTCAAAATTAAAGCAATATATTAGTAGCAAGATTAAATTAAACATAATCATTAATTCTCGCTTACTTTTTCTTTCTCTTTTACGTATGTTTATTTCTCAATTCTTGAGATTTATATTTTACACATTAAGACATTAAAATTGTTTATCTTCATACATGCTTAATGTAGGTTATTACCACTAAATCATATTCAAAATCATGCAACCCTTCTAATTCTTTGTATGTTGAAGTATCAATAATCGAACTAGCATATTAAATCTTTAAAAATCTTTTTATTTATTTTGTTTGGAAATTCATATTTCAATAGACCAAGGGTGTTTTTAAAAATTTTATTAAACTTTCATAAAGTGAATATTTTATCACGATTGTATTAATATATTATCGATATATAAATTGATATTAATATAGTAATTATAAAATATTAAAAATAAATTAACGTTAGATTTTTTATGTTTTAAAAAATCTTGATTTCTTTGTGGATTGGCAGGAGATAGCGTAATTCATAAATAGACTGTGAATAAGCTTAAAATGCTAAACCTTAATTCCCGTAATTACATATTGTTTTCTTCTGTGTATTTTACGCCAAAGTCGAAAACAGTACTTCACATTCAATATCTCAACTATTATTTAAGTTTCGTCTTAACCCCTTAACGCGCGGCGTCCTCGCTGCAAGGACGCAAAATTTAAGATACAGCTGCAAAAATTCATCCCGGAAAATTTTTAGCAAAAATTTACGTTTATAACATGTCAGAAAAGGCCAGTTTTTTTTAACCTTAAATTTTAAAATTTCTTTTAGTTTAATTTAGTTCATCAATTCCGGTGGCAGTATAATTTAAATGATCTGAATTGTCTTGCGCCGCAAAGGGTTAATTCTTACTATGAGTAACCAATTTTCACCACGAAAGGCATCCCAGACGTACATGAATATTTTTTTCTTCGATAATTTAGTTTGTTCAAGTTGCATCTGTTAAATAGATTATAAAAGTATTTAAATTAATAAATTATATATATATATATATATATATATATATATATATATATATACCTAAAAGCACAGGCATTATATATACAGAGCCTGATTAAGGGGGAAGTACACATTATCTCCGCTCTCACCGGAATATTTTTACAATTATTTTTTACTTCATGTCATAGAAATTCCATGCTTTGACGAGGAAATATTTTTTATAAAAAATGAACGGTGTAAATCAATCCAATTTACTCACCGTTATTAGACACCAGAATTCTTTTAAAATAATTTTTAATGAGAATTTTCTGTTTATTATAGGAGGAAAGTATTTGTTAAAAACTAACGGTGTAAGTATAAATAATGTGTGCTTCCCCCTTAATCAGCCTCTGTATATATAGGTAATTAAAATACAGAAAGACATAAATTTCGGAAACAATACGGTTCAATTAACATTCGTTTTGCAGAATTTATAATTTATATTGTGAATTAGTTTACATTTGTACATACGTAGCTACCTACTTTTCGGACTTTTCCGAAGGAAGTCGCGTTCGCTTCTATGGTTATGTAATACATTATCAGTATTAGGCCTCAATGACAACTCAGATGAGCAGCATGAAAGCAGAAACATATATTGTTATCATAGCTGCCACCCTAATTCGTCGTATTGCTAGTACCCGCCCTTTTTTCCACACCACTTAATTTTTATAATAATTCTCTTTAAATGTATTTACGATGAAATAAGAAGAAAAGTACTCTAAAAAAAGACTGGTGTGAAAAAAAGGCGGGTACTAACAATCCTCCGAATTATTAATTAGGATGTTGGTAGCTCTGTGTTAGTTTTATGTGGCATTGTTGCGTACATTGTTTTCTCTAATTAAGGCTTGTGATTAACTATTTGCACTAGAAATAATTCTTTGTTTTGTTGTTTATGGTTTCAGATTACAAAGTTTTTATTCATCTTTCTTTATTTCCAGTTTTAGGTATATTTTTCTACAGTAAAAATGTCTGATTGTTTACTTATTAAAACTTCTTTCTTACAGCAGGTCTTTTCTTAAAAGAAAATTGTTACAACTAATTTTACTTTAATAACAACAGTTGCACAGAAATATTTTTCTGCGCAATTGTTTGATGCCTGATTGTATAATGCCTTAAACATGATTTTATTCATGATTTAAGAGAAATAGGATATTACATAGAATTAAAAAATGAAATATTATAACTTACTGAATTAATTTTCTTGCAGCTAGTAGATTTTGAAAATAAATGCAAAGTAATATTTTTCAGAAATCTTTATTTTTATTAAAAAACAAAAATGCATACTAATTTCAGAATTCATATTGATTCATGCAATTCAGCATCCTTCAGCTTAAAAAAAAAAAAAAAAAAAAAAAAAAAAAAGGATTTTTAATAATGTGGATATTTGTATATATATAATTACTACAGAACAAGTCAATGAGTAAAGTATTGCTGGAGCTTTTAAACAATGGCTATACAAAACTTTTTATAAATACTTTGTATCATTTATGCAAATAGTCTTAAATATGTGTTATTAATATATATATATATATTTCAAAGAATGTATACAGTTATATATTTTTTAATTTTTCAAGTTTTATTGTATTGTATATTATATCTCATCAGAATTGCTTGAGTATTTATTTACACAAAAATTTTAGGCTTGCTTGTAAATGCAAAAAATTTCATGGATACTTTGTATTTAAAAACTGTAAAAAAAAAATAAATAAATAAATAAATAAATAAGTAAATAACATTAAAATAAAAAAATAATAATAATAAGTATTTCATTAGTATCAGAATCCATTGCCCCAAAACTCTTCAAATGTTTATTGAGAATAGAAATGATTAAAGGAATTTTATTACATGTATTTTCTGTAAGAGACAAAAGTCTTTAAAAAAAAAAAAAAAAAAAAAAAAAAAAAAAAAAAAAAGGAGGTGAATTTTTTACAAATAATGTAAAATAATAATAATAATAATAATAATAACAATAATAATTATGCATTGCAAATTTATGCTTCTGTTTATGCTTTTGCTCGTTGAAAATTGTACAAATTTATTGATTATAAATTAGTGAATAGAACACTGGCAGGGATGGAACACGGGCGCAGAATTCATACCACTATCAATGTAAGAAAATTTTCTACTTCTTAAATCAGCGATATTATAGGTACAGAAATTTCTTCAACGGATTCCGGTATGAATTCTGCGCCCGTGTTCCATCCCTGCACTGGTATTTACATTTTAAATCTGTATTCATGACAAAGATAAAAAGCAAGATATTTCTTAATTCGATATCCTAGGCAGTTTAAGACAGGGTAAACGCATACCTGCCATCATTCTAATTAATATTCCGTAGTATTGTTAATCCCGTTCTTTCTTTCACACCGGAAAATTTGGAGAGTAATAGTGTTCATGTACAATTGCGATTAAATAAGAAGAAAAATATTTTATAAAAATACTGGTGTGGTGAAAAAGGCGGGGCACGCAATACTACGGAATATTAGTTAGGATGTTGGCAGGTACGGTAAACGTTTTATTAAATAACTTTTTCATTTTAGAGATTTTGTTTCTATAAGTACTCCGTACTGCAGTTTCAAATATGTGATTCCTCACATAATAATATGTGTACAATAATGGATATTATTAGATATCTAATAAAATCTAATATTTATAATTTATGTACCATTAGATTTACATACCTGGTAATATTTATAATTTATTCCGGAATATTATTAGTACCCCCCCCCCCTCTTCTTTTTTAACTACTTTGCTTCTAGAGAAATTTTTTCCAATATGTAATTGCAGTAAAAAAAGAAGGAAAATGCTGTTTAAAAATAGCGGTGTTAAAAAAAAGGGCGCTACTAACTAAACGGCGATAATATTCCGGAATAAATTATGAATGTTACTAGGTATGGATTTACTTTATTATATAGAATTATTTTTTAAATAGTTAGAAAAAAAGAAACGCTGCATGTCAGTAACTCTTCTGTATTTTGTAGTTTATGTTCTATATCATCCAGAAAAAGGAAACATTTGAATTTTTTATTAGGAAAGGTTCTTCAGCAAACTTAGAATACAGGATCATAACTTCAGTTGAGAATAAAAGTAAATAAATGTTATAGACTTTCTGAGACAATGAGGATTTTGTTATTCCATTGAATACGAATTTCTTTTCAAATCTTTAAATCCCAGTTTTAGTATTCAAGTTTGGAAATCGAAGCTTGAAGCTTATTTTATGAAAACGATTTTATTCAAAATTCTTCGCGTTTGAATTTTCTTTTTCGTCAAAGTAATAGAAGAATAGGCATTTCCCGAAAGGTTTGATTTCTTATTTAGTGTTATTTTATAAGGAAAAACCGTATAAAAAATAATAGAATAAATAAATAAAATAAAAAAAAAGGGAAGAAAGAATTTTAAAATCATACAGTAACGTAAAACTTTTACCAATATCTTTTAATTATAGTATCATATCTAGATTTATCATAATACATCGTGTGCAAAATGAACACAAAAATAATTTAGAAAAATAATTTTGTTATGCATGAATGATCAGAAATAATTAATTTTATCAAAAATTGTGACGATGGAGTGATATAATAAAAAGAGTAGAAGAATTTTCAAATTAATTACTTTAAGGTTTATAAAAGATTTAGTAAAAGTTTCTGCATGTATAATAAAAGATTATTTAGTAATATATTTTTTTAAACTTTGAATAGATTATTTAGGTTTTCTAATAAAAAAAAATTATTTTTATAAATTTATAATAGAAAATATAGTTTTATATATATTTTTTAATTCGGAAATATGAAGGGCATTTAGCGGTCACTTGAGCATACTTGCCAACATACTAATTAATATTCCGTAGTATTGTTGGCCCCGCCTTCTTTTTCACACCAGTATCTTTTTAGAATATTTTTCTTCTTATTGAATCGTAATTGCATTTGGAGAATATTGCTCTAAAAATTTACTGGTGTGAAAAGAAGGGCGGGACTAACACCACTACGGAATATTAATTAAGATGCTGGCAAGTATGCTTGAGTGAATACAACTTTTTTTAATAGAAATTTTCACTAATTGTTTACAGTGATATTTCCGAAAATCACTGCAAACGATTACTGAAATTGTCTATAAAAAAGATGCAGTATTCAATTATATAAAGGATCGATATCTTAATAAACATTAACCTTAATATTTTAGCATTTAATAGATACATGTCAATACCAACATAGCAAAAATAAAACTAATAATAACACATAGGCACATTCATCCCAGTAAAGGGAATTCCCAATATTTATCAAAAACAAATCTATTCTTCATCAAAGAGTTGGTAAGAACATACATCCACAAATAGCCAAATAAAGTAAATGGTAATCCCAAAGTTAATCAAAGTAATTAGATTAAAAATTGAAATAATACACATAAGAATAAGCACAATTGCAGCTGTAGTCAAAGTGCATGTAAACTTAAAAAATTAATGGTAAACCCAAATTGGCAAAGTTATGCATATATACATTTATATATATAATGAAGCATAAACAATATTTTAATTTTAATGAAAAACTGTTTATATTAAACAAAATACATTAGATATATACCGTAATTTCTGGTAGATACCCCGCAGGTTATATAATCCAGATTTGCACCAGAAATTTCAATTGATAAATAAATTTATATTTGCACGAGCTCTTCCTTCGAAAAAGTATAGATTTCTCTATTAAATAAATTTTCTGGTGGAGAAATGACACATCTTACCTGCGGGTTATCTACCAGAAATTACGGTGTATTTATTTATTATTATTTCTTTTAATATAATTTCAAATGATTTTCAGTAAAATGAAAGAGATTCAGCGCTTCCAACATTTCTACGAATAATTTATTCTGTAGATCTATTAGTACATACCATTTCCACACCACTTTTTTTAAGAGTAAGTACATCCTAATTTAGTTTCTTATTTTAATTTCTTCTTACTTGTAATTACATATTGGAGAAAATTACTCTACAAAAAAATGTGTTGTGAAATAAAGGCAGGTATTAACAATGCTACGGATTAAATTAGAAATTTGGCAGCTATGGAAAAAATTAAAAATGAGAAATATATGCAAGAAATTGTTTCTTCATAAAACATTTAGAAAATTATTTTTATACGGTATATACTTAACATTTCAATAAGGAATTTTTTCTAACATTACTTAAGAATATAAAGATTTTTTTTTTTTCATCGGATAAAATGTAGTTTAAGATCCCAGTAGATAATATATATACATATTAGTTTCATTATTAGTCAAACAACTTTTATTTAAATATATAATTATGATCATATACATATACACCATAGGCTACGCCCGCTTCGCTGGTTACTATTTTTAAATGAATCGCTATAATAAATCAATTCTCAAAATTGCATTAATTTTTACCATGTGAAATAAAAGAGGAAAAAAATTTGATCGGTAAAAATGTCGCACCGGGTCCTCACTGCCTTCGGCAGCGCAATCCATTGTACGCTGCGCGAGCGCACTTATGTTCGACACTCTTAAGGAATCACTATATTATCGTAAGGAAAAAACATAAATATAAAATTCAAAAACATTCTTCTTTCATCGGTGTAATAATCGGTCCGGGCCCCCACTGCCTGCGGCAGCGTATCCCACCCCCTCCTAATTAAGTTACACTTTCAAAAATATCCGCTATCGTTTCCTCAGGCTTTCAAACCTAATAATACTAACTTCCAACTTTCTATCTGAATTTCTTTATTTTTGCCTCGGCGCACACCCCCCTTCCCGCCCCTTGTAATAATTCTACACTTTTGAAAATATCCGCAATCGATTTATCGGGCCTTAAAACCTAATAATACTAATTTTCAATGCTCTAACTCTTATTTCTATATTTTTGTCCCTTCGCCCCCCCTCCCCCTCCAATCTATCCAAATGATTTTTCTCTTTTGAAAATATCTGCAGTCGATTTGTTGGTCCCAAAAACTAATACGTGCCAATTTTGAACGATCTAACTCTATTTCTATTCTTTTACCCCTTCGACCCCCCTTCCCGGCTCTCCTAAATATTTTACAGATTCAAAAATATCCGTAATCGATTTGTAGGTATCAAAAACCTCTATGTACTAAATTTGAACAATTTAACACCTTTTTTTTTTCCCCCTCCTACGCCCCTTTCTGGTTCTACTAATAACTTTACACATTCGAAAAAATCCTCATTCGACCTGCAGGCCTCTAAAACCTATCTGTGCCAATTTTGAACGGTCTAACTGTATTTCTATTTTTTCTTGCCCAATAGTCCCCCACCACCCCTTCGCGCCCCACCTGGGACGAATTTCTAAAATTCCAGAAATTGGTTTTTAGATATTTGTGTGAGCTATATTTTAGAGCAAAAATCTCACATATATCTATTTTTTTTTTTTTTTTTTTTTTTTGATATAAAGGATTATTTGAATTCACGTTTTGCCCCCTCCTCTCTTTAGGGGCTGAATTTCTAAAATTACAGAAATTAGTTTTTAGGTATTTGTATTAGCTATATTTTAGAGCAAAAATTTCACGTATGTGTCTGTTTTTGTTTGAGATATATAGGATTATGTGAAATCACGTTTTGCGTATGTGAAATCACGTTTTACCCCCTTCCCCCCCTTAGGGACCGAATTTCTAAAATTCCAGAAATTGGTTTTTAGTTATTTGTGTTAGCTATATTTTAAATGAAAAATTTTACGGATATCTGTTTTTTTTTTTTTTGTGATATGAAGTATTTTGTGAAATCAGGTTTTGCCCTCCCTCCTCTACTTGGGGGGAGAATTTTGTAAAATCTCTTGTTAGTGAAATAAATAAATAATTTTAATAGCAGAAAATTTTAAAATAAATTTAATAAATTTATATATTTGATTTGTTGGTTCACTGGTTTTTACGTCGCACTAGTGCTGATCTATGGGGAATATGAATTAATATACTATACATATATATTTATTTTTATATTGCGCATATTTGCCCAGGAAAATTATATATGTTTTTCTAATATTTTTAAATTTCTTGGGAGTGAGACTCTATATTAAACATATTAGAAAACTTGAAAAAAAAAATAAATGCTTTTGCAACTATTTATAGAAACAAAAAATCATATTTCTTAGGGAAAAATTACTTTTCGTAGTAGGGAAGCGTGGGGCTAGTCGTCACAGGGGTAAGAAGTAACACGCAATTTACGAAATAATTTGTAACATTTGTGATTAAATATTTTTATAAACATAATTCTTATGACGCGCTTTGTAATGCAAGTACAATCGGTACTCCACAAACATGGTTAATAAGAGGTTCTGTACAAGTGCTTCATTTTAGCTAGTTAGTGGAAAGAAAAATATATCGTAAATTTTGATTACCGTAATTTCTGGTAGATAACCCGCAGGTAAGATGTGTCATTTCTCCACCAGAAAATTTATTTAATAGAGAAATCTATACTTTTTCGAAGGAAGAGCTCGTGCAAATATAAATTTATTTATCAATTGAAATTCCTGGTGCAAATCTGGATTATATAACCTGCGGGGTATCTACCAGAAATTACGGTAAATTTATGTTAATTTATACTTTAACGAAATGTTTATAGCTATTTATATAGTCTGTGTGTTGATTTATAAAATGCATGTTTAATTTTTTGTATAAATCAATATATATTTTTATAAATAAACAAAATGTCCAAAATCATACGATGGGGCAAGTTGAAACAAAATTTTGTGGCAAGTTGTAACATGTTAGAGGAGTGGCTTATGGAGATGCCTACAGCCAGCGCTCGAAGTCTCCGCCCATTTTCAGGAAACTTTCAGAAATGAAAAATTTTTGGCTTCTTTGCCAATACTATATTTATACAGAAATATTTTCTGTGTTTTTATATTATAGCACCGTGATTATTTAACCACGAATTAGAATCACGATTTAATCGCGAATTAGAGAATATTGCGTAAAAATAGTGGTAGTAAAAAAAGCAGAAATTTCTCATCAATGAGAGTGTCCTGAAAAAAGGGCGGGGAATTCGAACTCTGCTAAGCGCATTTCTAGCATAAAAATGGGTATAATGCTTAATTTGAAAAATGTGTGCACACATTAAATGCATGAGAGGAAAATATCATTTTCTTGAATTAATTTAAACTTTGACTAAGGTTGACATCTCTGTTGATTTTATCTTTAATTTTCTCTTTATTTTACTATAATCCATTTGATATAATTCATTGTTACTATACCAAGAAGATTATAATTTAATATTAGTTATTAATTTCATTTTTATTAAATTAATAAATGATTGATAACAAAAAACATTTTGAAATATTGTCGTTTTTATTGTTATGGTTCCCATACTTGCCAACATACTAATTAATATTCCGTAGTATTGTTAGCCCCACCTTCTTTCTTACACCAGTATCTTTTTAGAGTATTTTTCCTCTTATTTAATCGTAATTGCATTTAGAGAAAATTAATGTAAAAATTTACTGGTGTGAAAAAAAGGGCGGGATTAACAACACGGAATATTAATTAGGATGTTGACAAGTATGGGTCCCCTTTGTATCCGTTAGAATTTGCCCCACGTGTACTGTTTGTATGATTATATATATATATATATATATAAGTTGACATTTATTAATAATATTCTGTTGTAGGATATATATCAAGTTCTTTGAAGAGATGTCTTTTTGAAAAAGATATCAAGATATCTTTTTTTTTTTTTTTTTTTTTTTTTCCTGTTCGTTAATGTTTTCATGGATCATTTCTTTATTTAGCAAAACGAAATTTCAGAATATCATGTTGAAAGCAGACGAAAAAGTACGAACTAAATTGTTCTATAAAATTTATTTTCGTTTTTCTTTACATCAAAGAATAAACATATCTGGTTCGTTACTGATAATTTTAATCATTACCATAGAAATTCAACTGTACGCTTTGTATTCTATGCTCTCCAATAACGTTTTAATTAACCCTTTGCCAGTCCTATTTAACCCGTTAGTAGTCGCTAGTTGGTCGATTTGCCGCCCATCCTTCAGTTTTTCAAGATTTTTTTATTCAATAACTACCAAAAAATTTTAGAAGTGGCATTTGACATACATAAAACGCAAATAAAATCGAAGAAACGTCGATCACATCACTTCTTAAAATTATTGGTGAGAGTTAAATAAAAAGTGCGCAATCTGTAATAGGTGGCGATGTCTATAGCGACTACTAACGGGTTAATTTCACTCCTCTGGTCAGTGTTGCCAAATTTACGGACTTTTTTTATTCAATATCAACCACAAAATTTAAATTGTAACGGTTGCTTCGAAGGTTATTTCTCCATTATATATATCAACTCTCACTCCTCAAAATTATTGGTGGCATTTGAATAAAATAATCCGTAAATTTGACGATACTGTTTAGAGCGCCTTAGAGCGTTAGGGCTGGCAAATGTTTAAAAACTAATGAATATCCCCAAGGTCTTAAAAACTAGATGTTGTCTTTTACTGCATTGTGGTGATATGTGTTATATAAGTAAAGTATTATTGCCAGAAAAAGTATACTGTATCTTCTTCGTTGTGATAGTCTGTTAGGACCAAAATAGTTCGCTAATGCTTTTGGTATGTCCTCTGTATAATCTGATCATCGACCATATGTATTTTCTATTTTCGTTTAAGGATTAAAAAAGTGTCTCGAATAATTGTATTTATTGTTTATCTAGCTAAACGCTAGATGGCGCTTGCTCACTGCTGTCTTAAAGTTTTTCTATCATTAATTTCCTTTCTATGAATGTTTTAATGTTCACTGATTTACGTACAATATAAGTTATAATTTAACCAACTTAAAATTATAATTTAACTAACTTAAAATTATAATTTAACTAACTCAATAAATAATTACTCTATGAATTTTATCGTTAATAAAAATGCTCAGACGTTAATTCTTTATCGATTAAGCGTTGTTTGCAATGCTTTTATTTCATTAACTCGTTGGCATCTTCCTATTCTCCAGTTTGTGTAAAAGTTTTCCATGTCGCTACTCTGCTTTTTTCTAGTTTTCTCTCTGGATTCCTTAATGATTTGATTTAATAAATTATTCAATTTCTCATTCAAAATGGTTTTGCTGCCTCGATCGGGGCTGAAACAATATAAATTATTATGATTAGCTATATTGCTTTACGAAATCGATGCAGCTCTCTCGGCTTTATGTAGTACATGCCCCCTGAATTGTTTATACTTCAGTGTTTAAGCATTTTTATCCAATTATTATTTCTGTGGTCCTTTATTTACTTTCTCCGTCATTAAGTTTAATGGTCCTTTTTTATTATTATTATTCATGTCGGCGTAAGTAATTTAAATTGTTTTTGTCTCTTATTGGTTCTTAATCTGTATCGCAACATTTTTGTGTCAGTCTTACCTAAATGTTACAATCAGTTTTTTTTTTATTGTGTTGGTATTGTTTTGTATCTATTAATTGCTAAATATTAAGGTTAAATTTTATTACGATAACTATCATTTATATATATATATATAGAGAGAGAGATAGCGAGAGAAGATCATTGATATCTTCAAGTGCTTTTTGTTTCACCTTGGTTCTGCGGTAAAACGACGTATACTTCAAAATGACTTTAATTCTTTTTGTGCCTCTGCTAAACAACTATACGACAAAAACTATTTTTTTAAATGTGCCTTCAGTTGAGACTTCTGAAAGCAATACTTATTTTAATCTTCGGAATGAATAGATACTTTTAATAATAATAATAATAATAATAATAATAAAATGTTTTATTCACAGACTTTTAAACAAAAACACTTCAAGCGTGATAAACTAAAAAAAAAAAAAAAAAAAAAAAGTATGCTTTTAAATATATAACAATACTGAAAAAGTAAATTTGATTCGCTCATTCATAAATGAATAAAGAAGACACTTACGCACAAATAGTTAATTTTAAACATTATAATGCATGAAAATTATTTCAATTTAATCCTGTACCAAATTTCAAAAATAAATTCAAAATCGCTTTGAAATTTATGAAAAACACTAAAACAAAATAAATTTATTTATGAATTAAAAAAAAAAAAAATATTCTAAATTTTATCCATAGATTGAAAAAGATGAAGATAAAAATTATGTAAACAAACATTAGAATAAATTTTAGTCGAAACAAAAATCTCATTAGCCGAAAATCTCTACACTGTAAGAATATTTAGAGGCAAGAGAATCGACCAATATTCATATTCAAGCTTAAAAATTGTCTTATCTAAAAAAGAAAATAGCTAATACTTAACACTTCTAAACTCAGTGGTTTACTTAAGTTATTTTATTTCTTCTTTTTACTAGCTATTAATAAGATATAAAAAAAAATCTCTTGAAATACATTAACACTTAAATCAACAGAATCTGGTGACCCTCCCCCTCTTTTTTTTTTTTTTTTTTTTTCTTTATCTAAGATTCTAAAAAATCTACCTTCATTATCATTTGGGTTTGGCGCCCAGACTTTTTTTTTTTTTTTGGTATTGTTATATCGGTGTCTTAAGTTACTTTCATTTCTTTTTTTAATGCAAATAATCACAAGCTCTTTTTTTTTTTTTTTTTTTTTTTTTTTTTTTCTTTTTTTGCTTCATTTTCTTTGTCTTCTTCTAGAAGTAAGAGCCTTGTATGCAAATGAAAGTGAAGGATTTTGTAATTTTGTTTTGTTCAATGATTTAATTATTTCCCCCGGTCGAACTATTTCTAGGTGGGGGGCGGAATTCTTTTGTCCTTTCTGGATTAATTGAAAGTGTCGCTTCGGACTCGGTAGATAATTTTGAATTTCACATTCTTTCCTGTTCTCGCCTAAATGGAAGTAAATAAGTTTTCAAATGATTTCTACTTTGAAATAACGAAAAACATCAGGGTGAAGGTTTTATTTGCTTAGCTGTACACAAGAAACATTGCAATGATTTGTTAATGAAATTTCATGTTTTTTTTTTTTTTTATTTACTTTTAGTGAATGAATTATTAGCCGGCTTTTTGAAAGAATAAGTTTCACCTTAATCAAGATTTATGCATTGTGCAAAGTAAATTGAAATGTAATTTAAAGAGTTTTTTTTTTTTTTTTTTTTTTTTTTTCATTTAGATTTTTAGTTTTAAGATTTCTTATTTAGAATATTAACAATAAAGTAAGTATGTAATGATTTTAAGTTCCTTTTTTTTTTATTTTACATATTTAAAAATTAAATTACTTTTACATTCTATTCGGTACAACTTCGAATTCAGGTAGTTATAAAATGCGTTTTTAAAGACATTCAGAGAAATAAAGCTGCAATTATTCAAAAACTATTTCTATTTTGCGATTCCGAAAATAATCACAATTTCTAGTGCAATAAATAAATAAATAAATAAATAATTAAAAATAAAAATAAAAAATCATATATTTATGCAAGCCAAATGATATGGGGTGCAATGTCTGTGCCCGGTACTACTAGTCTGTATTTTGTGCCACCTAAAACTACTATGAACGGAAAGCGGTACCTTAATTTGTTACGAGAGAAGTTGAAGCTTCAGACGCGTGTTCATAAATATTCAATTTTCCAGCATGATGAGGCTCCGTGTCACGGGGCGAAGATGATCAAGAAATATCTGAGGGCACAGAAAATCAAAACGCTTGACTGGCCAGGAAACAGCACAGATTTGAATCCAATAGAGAATCTGTAGTGTATTTTGAAAAATAAAGTCGCCGAAAAGCAGCCATCCGCTGCTACGACACTTGTTGAAGCTAAAAACCATGTCTGATGCACAGACATTTTTAAAGCTTACTGCAAGTCTCTTATTTATAACAAGCCTAAGAGGATTGCACAAGTTATTAAAAACAAAGGCGGTCCTACAAAATACTGACTTTAAATAGAGTAAATAACCAAGTACAGTCTATTATGTTCTTTTAAATGTAAAATATTCATGTTATTTTTGCGGAATTCCATTACATGTGATTTTTCTGTGGGTGGTCTTAAACTTTTGCAAATGATTGTATGTTTTAAAAATTTCATTTTAAACCATTTTCATTTTAATTATAATAGTGAGAAAATTCATAAAATTTATTACCTCGCTTTGTTAAATAATATCCATGTTCGTAAAGAAAGGGGAAGTTGACTTCCATTAAACAACAAAAACTGGCGACAGAAAAATTAATTACGTATAAATGCAAAAATAAATACTTTTCATGCCTATGTGTAAACAGTGTCTCTTCTTAAAAAATAGAGTTCTAAATCAGTGTTGCCAAATTTCGGAACTTTTTATTTAATGCCTACTAGTAATTTTTAATTGTAACGGTTGTCTAATAACGTCGACCATTACTCTATTATGTATATCGAAAATCACTCCTAAAAATTATTGGTAATTATTGAATAAAAAAGTCCCTAAGTTTTGCAACAATGGTTTAAATAAAGTAATATTTCATTGTTGAAAAATTTTTTGGTATAGAGGAAATTGAAAAAATATATATATATATATAACTAAGTAATTGTTAATGCAAGTATAAAAATAAGTTTATGAAACAGTACGAGAATTTTTTAATTAAAAGTTATTTGACTCAATTCGTAAAAATAAACAAGCATTCAAAAATATTCAGAAGAGTCTTGCACTTTAATTTCCTCATAGTAGAAGACGTTACGCATGAAAAAGTTGGGAAGTAGATGTAGTAACTTAAGCAGTATTAAAACAGGCCTTTTAGTTTGATCCTCACGCAACGTTAATTTAAGTTATAACATTCTGTTACATATATGAAGTTCAAAATGTTTTATAAAGAAAATTATTTTTTGCGAAAATAAAGTTATGTTACTGAGGAAAATTTAATTTTGAAAGATATATCGAGATGCAAAGCGGAAAATATGTATAGAAAAAGAAAAAAAAAAATATATATATATATATATGTTCTATTAAAAATATACGTATAAAATAAGTATTACACGGTAGGTTAGAACTAAAATCGTCTATTAATTGAAATACTATTCGAAATATATTTCGCTAGTACATTAACATTTTCACAAAATTTTAAACTGTTCAATATTAATGTTCGAGTTAGTCTGTAAAGAAAAAACATTCAATTTATATAGCCCATATTTAAACCATACTGTCACAATCAAAATATCTACAAAAATATCCACGTAAATATTAGGCTCCAAGATCCTTAAATTCACGAAAACGTCATGATCTTATACAGATTAATTCTATAATAGGCAATTTAATTACGCTTACTTATCAAAAGCCACCAGAATTAGTAAAAAAAAAAAAAAAAAAAATTAAATGTAAATATAAATGTAAATGATTCCCCCCCCCAATAAGTTAATAAAAGTAAAACTCTGTTGAAAAATTCCACGTTGAATTCTTGCTGTTGGGAATTAAAAATAAATGTTAATAATATATCCCATCGCCCATGACAGGGTTAAGTAAGTTTTTATTTGCATAATAATAGTGTAAATTGCAATAAATTTTACGTTTTTATTTTTAAAATATTTATCTTTTTACATTTGTGCAACTACATAGCAGCCAACTTTTAAAAATTATTCCGTAACGTTATACGTTTTTTTTTTTTTTTTTTTTTTTTTTTACACAACATTCTTTGTTAATTAATGATATTCAAAGCATTATTACGATTAAATAAGAAAAAAATTACTCTTCAAGAAAAGTGGTAATAAGAAGAAAATCTGGGTACTTACTAACAACATTACATAATAAATCGAAATAGTTGGAGCTATGTAACTATTAAAACTTTAAAATAACAAAACAGTATTTTATTACATTAAATGTTCGGAGATATTAACAAATAAATTACAGTATTTTCCCATACAAATATAACTTTTTTTTTTTTTTTTTTTTTTTTTTAGAATTAATATATTATTTCAACTTCATTTTTATCACATCAATAGCCAATGAAAGTATCTTTTTTTTTCCCCCTCTAGTCTGTTATTATGATTGATAGTAAAAAGTAAATTCTATTTTAAATATAAAGTAAACTAATATATAATCTTATAGCTACAACGGTACAAATAAACATATACCAAATTTAATTTATATAAATACAAAACAAAGAAATATGAAATCACATCGTTTTGTTCATTTTAATAATTTTAAAGAAAGTGAATATTTTTAGTTACTTAAATAAATAAAAAATTTTTTATTTATATCGAGATTAAAACTAAGAAATATAGATTAAATTACATTACTGACTAAGATTTTTATCCAATATAGAAGGCAACTGATGGTTTAATTGAAATTGCTATTTCGTTATTTCCCTTAGAAAATTGAGTTTGCCTAAGGCACGGCGATTTGCTGTCTCATGCAAAAAGGAATGTAATTGATGAGATTCTCCTGTTGACTATTTTTCGCTGCATCATCTGACGTTGGCAGCAAACACCCTTCAATGACAAGAACTTTAAGTAGAACTAGAGACGAATAGTGTATAAGGAACAAAGAAAAAAAAGATTTCTGGTAAATTTCCTTCGACAAAGTTTGCTTTCAAACATATATAATGGCTTTTACCTAAAAGCTAAATAAGGAGCATCAGCGAGTTAGCGAGTTTGACCAGACTTTTTCCTTGAATGCTTGCAAGAATGTGAATTAAGTTTCGCCTTTTTTTTTTTTTTTATTCATTTTTGTATTTCTTTCATCTGGAGATTTGATAAAGAAGATTTATAGATATAACTATTAAAGAATTAGGGAAATATATAAATATATACATCGAAATACATAAAAAGATTTAAAAAAAAAAAAAACAAAAAAAAAACCTCTCATTTTTTTTCAATCATTTTATTTATACTTCTAAATGTTTGGTATTAATGTGAATAAATCGAAAAATACTTAATAAGCCATTAAAGAAACAATCAGCACTTTTATACTGATATAGAGAAATGTACCATTACCTTTTAGCCTATTCCTGCTTAATAATTAAAGTGCATGACAAAGGTTTCAAAAAAAAAAATAATAATAATAATACATTTATATTAGCTATGATTTTTTAGATTTATGTGAATAGTTAAATGGTAAATTTGTAAAATATTTATAAAAAATACACATAATAATCTATTAAAGAAACAAATAGCACTTTCATAGAGGTATAGAAAAAAATATCCTTATCATTTAGGCTATTCCTAATTAAATAATTTCAAATATATAAAAAAGTTTGAAAAATTTTTCACTTATTCTCAGATTTTTATTACATAAATTTTTTCATACTTCTAATATTTATTAATTATGATTAATAAATGAAATGTAAATAGAAAAAAGTAATTATACAAAAATTCTTAATAATTTAAAATATACAAGCAACACTTTCGTATATAGAGAAAAAAAATCCTGATTTTCTAGGCTATTCGAGATTGAATAAATTGCTATGTACTAATGATCAAAAGCTATAGATTTTCTTATGTACAATACATTTTCTTACATAAATTTTAAAAAAGTGAAAAGAAGATTCAGCTACACACACACACACGATATATATATATATATATATATATACCTTTAGTTTACATCCATTTTATTTATGATTCTAAATTTTTGCAATTAATGTGAATAAACGAATTAATTGCTCATTAAATAATTTCAAGTGTTTGAATAAGTAAAAATGAAAAAAATACATTTATTCTCAGAATTTTATTACATCCATTTAATTTATGTTTCTATTTTTTTAAGTAATATAAATAAAGAAAGTGTATAATAAAAAAAAGTGTATATATATATATACTGCATTACCTATTAAAAAAGCACGCAGCAACTTTACATAGATATAGAGGAAAATATCATAATCATCTAGAATATTCTTGGTTAAATAAATTCCTATGTATGGATGATCAAAAGATATAGATTTTATTATGTAATATAGATTTTATTACATAATTTTTAAAAATTTGAAAAAAATTTCAATTATATAAAGAGGTTTTGAAAATATATTCTTTTAATCTTTTATTATATTCATTTTATTTATACTTCTAAACTTCTAGAATTATTGTTAATAAATGGAATGTAAATCTAATTATAAATATATTTATTAAGAAAAAAATAATTTCAATTTGCAAATTTAATTATATATATATATATATATAATAAAGGCTATTATATATATACCGCAAATTTTTTGTTTTGTCCGGACCTTCTTTGATACAGAATGTGTTCGACTGTTGCTCTGGCCAGCGCGTTATCCTGATCTCGCACCAATGAAAATGACTGTTTAATCATTGAAAAGCGACTGCCCCCCCCCACCACTCACCAGTAACTTCGATCGATGAATTGTGGCATCGTGTTGAAGCTTCATGAAGTGCTGTACCTGTACATGTCATCCAATCGCTGTTCGATTCAATGCCTAGGCAGATATGTGCTGTTATTGCTCACAGAGGTCGCTGCTTTATGTACTGTTTTCTCAGTACATATTACTCCAAATTTCCTGAAATTTTAATCTATTGTTCTTCCTACTATAATGTATGTGTCCAACAAATTTCATTCCGTTATTATCATTCCTTCTTGTGTTGTATTTTCAATGTCGAGCAGTGTACAAATGATTAGAAAAAGCCTCACAATTACATTCTGCAGCCAAAATGTATTTCATGCAATACTTCTTACAGGGTGATCCAAAACATTTTAATTTTGTTTAACTTTTTATTGGTCCCACTTTTCCCTTTGGAGCAAAATTTTTGCTGAAATATATGAGGTAAAACATGTTCTTTATACTCTCAAAGTTTCAAAAGAATTCTTAGAGATATTTGACAAAACGTCTAAATTCGAAAGTTTCCAAATACTATTGGTACATAGAAGAAATTATCATGCTCTTCTAGGCTATTCCTGGTTGATTAATTCGTATATATAACGAAGATCTACCGATATAGATTTTCTTATTTAATATGCATTTTGTTATATATTTTTTTTGAAAAATTCGATACAAATTCCAATTACCGTACTTTCCGGTGTATAATCCGCAGATAAATTATGTCATTTCTCCGTCAGAAATTTTATTTAACGGAAAAATCCATATATTTTCGAAGAAACAGCTTGTATAAATATGACTTTAACTGCTCATTAAATTTTCTGGTGAAAAACTAACTTATCTGACCTGCGGATTATATGCCGGAAGTTACGGTGGATAAAGATGTAAATATAAATATATTTAAACTTTAATTTATACATTTTATTTATTCTTCGAAATTTTTGGAATTAATTTTTAAAATGTAGTGTAAATTGAAAAGAAAAGTATCATAAAAAAAATACATAATAATGTATTAAAAAGCAAGCAGCACTTCCATATAAACATACAGAAAAATAATATTCTCCATTATTCTATGCCTCATAAAATATTTTCCAATGTATAAAAAGGTAAAAAGAAAAAATATATTTCTCTGACTTTTTAGTACATTCATTTTATTTATGCTTCTAAATATTTTAAATTAATGTGAATAAGAAAACTTAAATCGAAAAGATATTTTTAAAAGACACTGAATTATATATTACAAAACAAGTGGCATTTTCGCATAGATATAGAGAAAAATGTTATTATACTGTAAGCTATTCTTGATTAAATAACTGCAAATATATAAAAGTAAAAAAAAAAAAAAAAAAAAAAATACATGTCTACTCTCACCAGGAAACCATCCTAATAGTGTAATAATGGAAATCAATTAAATTATGTTTATTCGAATGGGTGATTTTTGACACATTAACCGTTAGCCTCGTAAGCCCGTTCTCGAGAAATATATATTTAAGTTTGAGAAAAAAAATTAAGCAACGAGAAAGGAGTGGGAGGCGTCCCTTTAAGACCTGCCAGAACCATGACTTTTATCAATTTTTAGATTCTATTTTAGCGAATTTTTAGACATTATATCTCTATTGAATATATCTCAAAGTTGAAATGGGCAACTGATTATTGCATCAAAGAACACATTTGACTATGCTCTTTTGATTTCTTCTTGTTTTGGATTTCATTCATTGTTTCAGCAAGGCGTGGTGTTATCGATTCAGGTGTGGTTGCACCGATTATTAGCGAATTTTCAGAATTTATAAATAGAAAACGAGCTGACGAGAGCTATTGTTTTATGCGTCAAAAAACATATTTATATATGCTTTTTCGATTAATGCTTGTTTGGATTTTTTTATGATTGCAGTATGGGATGGTTTCCTGGTCAGATTTATACCACGTGCAGGGCAATCCCATGAGAAGTGTAACGTCAGTCACACCCAGAGATGATTCTGCCTCCACCAATATTCTCTAACAATGATCACTAACCTATATAATCACAAAAATTACAGTAAACATGCCATTCATATTTCTGTATGGTAATAGTGGTGGGGAAAAAAAAACATAAATCTTCTCTTTCTGTGTGATTGATGTTACCCTCTTCCATAGAATCACATTTCACAGGCGTAAAAAGGGACAAAAATGTAACTTTTTTAATACCAGTTATAAAGCAACCTTCTTATTATTCAATCTACGGCAAAAGATTAGTAAATTGCGCGCACACACACACACACACACACACACACACACACACACACATATATATATATATATATATATATAATGTGGTATTGAAAAAAGCGACCTCGCCGACCCCTACATTCATTTTATTTATGATTCTAACTTATAAGAATTAATGTGGGGAAATGAAGGGTAAATTAAAAGATAAATAAATAAATAAAACCTTAATAATTTATTAAAGAAACAAACAACACACATTCACATAGAGAGATAACATTATCGTTTAGACTGATCTTGATTATGTACATATATGCTTCTAAATTTTTGGTGTTAACGTAAATAAATAAAGTGTAAATTGAAAAAAAAAAATGTTTATAAAAAATTACTTAAGAATCTATTAAAGAAACAAACAGTACTTTCATACAGATATAGAGAAAAATATCCTGATCCTCAGGCTATTCCTGATTTAATAAATTCCTATATATGAAGGATCAAAAGATATAGATTTTCTAATATATCATGTAACTTAAGCTTAGATAAAACACAAATAATATAATATATAGTAAAAGAAAAATAATGGGAAATATTATTAAAAGAATTTTGTCCACTGGTTAATAAGATATTTCATCGTATTATTTTAGTTTGATCAATATATATATGCTAGCACGTATTTTGGAAAATAATTATTAAAAGACATTTTTTATGATTATTCCAAATTATATGAAACTATCTCTTTTGCACTAATAAAATATGCCAAGTGATTTTTGAATAATGATTTTATGAGATTATATTCAAATATGTTGCTTTAAAAATGGAATTATTATAGAATTAATAAATTTAAAATATAAGTTATTGAGCAATAAAATTAATCTTCTTAAAATAATTTTATTAATAAAAACGGATTGTCTAAATATCGATTAGTTTCTGTAAAAATCTAATTATAACCATTGTTGTTAATATATATATATATATATATATATATATATATATATATATCTTATAATTTGTCATTTCCATTGTAATCAAATGAACAGTAATCATAACAGACGTTTAATAGAAAATACTAGAATAAGCCCATGCACATTTTTTAAACCATTTAAAAGAGGAGGAGGTTTTCAATTCAAACCTATTTTTATTTTATTTTTTATTTTTTATTTAAAAAAAAAAATACTTAAAGATTTTTAACAAATGCTCTGATTTTTAATATTTTTTTTTAAGGTCTTGGCTTAAAATGGGTAACATTATGATATCATCAAGATTAAAAAAAAAAAAAATACAGGGTCTGCACTACTGCACTAAATTCCGTTCTCACTCTTTTACCTGCTGAATGGCTGCAACTATAGATATGAAAATGGTGTCACAAAATTATAGAACATCATCGATTTATAATAGTACGAAAGACATCTTGTAGACATGAATGCTAAACACGGAATTCTTGAAACATCCATTTGTTTTTTTCGCAGTTTCCTGTATTGTGATGTGCTGAAACGATCTTAGAAAGAAAAGAACAACTGTTGTTCATCAAACACCTTTATTTTAAGTACTCAAATTTCTGTCCGTCAACTGCAATGCACATTTGGGCAAATGCTTGAACTTTACATCGCACATGTTGTAGCCTACCAGGTGACACGTTTAAATAGGGAACGTTTAAATATGTTGTAGCTGATGGACAGAATTTTAAACATTGAAAATAAAGGTATCTTGTAATAACCAGATTTGTTTTCTTTTAAAGGTCCTTTTATCACGTCACAGTGTAGTCAAAATGACACAACTAAAAAATGCTGTACTTGAAGATGACGACATAAAGATCAGGGCCTGATTAAGGGGGAAGCTCGCTCTTGACACATTATTTATACTTACACCGTTATTTTTTAACAAATACTTTCCTCCTATAATAAACAGAAAATTTTCATTAAAAATTATTTTAGAAGAATTCTGGTGTCTAATAACGGTGAGTAAATTGGATTGTTTTACACCGTTCATTTTTTATAAAAAATATTTCCTCGTCAAAGCGTGGAATTTCTATAACATGAAGTAAAAAATAATTGTAAAAATATTCCGGTATGAGCGAGCTTCCCCCTTAATCAGGCCCTGATAAAGATGACGACAATGCATTGAAAAGCTTTATAATAAAACTGACACAATTACCTCTCAGGTGTATAATTTTCGAGACAGAGATGTAACTTTTTTGTGCACATTGAGGCACTTCATACACATTCTTCCGTGACATAAATCTAAAATAGCCATTTTTTGAGTTGTATTACTTTTCTTGCATGGGTGCTGTATGTGAAGCCGCCTTCGATCGTCTTATCATGTTTTGCAATATGATTATATCTTCACTGAAAAGAAAAAATAAAATAAAATAAAAAATCACAAAAATAGAACTGACGCTAAAATGCAATTATAAATGTTATTGAATCTGTTAAAAATAAATTGAAATTTGACATAAAATGGAGTTGTAAATTGCGCTAAATGTATAAACTAAATGCTTTTGCCAGACCACATAAACACTACTAAAAATCATAACTTTCGAAGTTGGCGCAAGATTAAATAAAAATTAATCCATTTTATTCAATATACAAATTCAATTCAATTTAAAATATATATTTCATTTTGTTATCTTCAAAACATATCAGAAAACTACTGACATTCAAATAAAACAATTAAGATTTCCCAAACAGCAAAAGTTTGCAGCGAAAACTAGTAATTCGTAGAAACATAAAACACGAAATGCGAAGGATGTTCTCTACTCTATATTGATGTTATTAGTGGATCAGTTGTATACTGTAATAAAACAATACAGAAAACTATAAAAATGGATTATTCAAGACAACAGCATTTGTAGCTATCAGTCTCAAAGCAAATCTGTAAAATCTGTTTGAATGTTTAGACAATTTAGTACCGATTTCAAAAGTAATGTTTAATCTTAATGTTTATGCTATCTGACGAAGGAATTTATTTTATGCATTTAGGTACAATTTATAATTTTATTTCATGTTAATTTTCAATTTATTTTTAGCAGCTTGAATAATAATTATAATTGATTTTTTGGAGTCGCTTGTATTTAGGATTTTATTTAATAGCTATAGAATGTCAACAAAAGAAGAAAATACTTCTAATGGTAGTTTAAAAATAATGTTGCGTGCACAAATTACTGGTGATTATGTTCTTCAATAATTTAACGTTATTCTGAGGTAATTTATAATTTTATTATTGTTAAATTCATGAATCTAATCAATACAAATCCTTATTTTATTTTTATATATAATTTGATGCACATTGCTACAGTGGACTTAATAGTAATTATTACCAAAGAATTTTAGAAAACATATTAAATGGGAGAGACTTTTTTTTTTTTTTTTTTTTTTTTTTTTTTGATGGCTGCATTGTGATGTAGAATATTACATATTATTATTATTTTTTTCGCTTTAAAAACTAGGTAAATTCTATAAATAAATAAAATTACAAATAAAATTATTTTATCTCAAACAACTATTTTAAATTTAACCGATCCATCAGACGAAAAATTTCATTTATTTCTTCTCTTCTAATATTATACGTAAATTCTGGGGGCTTTTGATTTTAAATGAACAAAATTATCTTGCCCCTCAAGGGGTTAAGAAACGAAACAAAATACAGAAAAATATGTGTAACTGGACGATATAAAAGCTTCTATAATTAAATGTGAAAAATATCTCTGTCGAAAACTTTTAATAGCGCAACGTGAAGATAAATTTTAATTTTTATAATTAGGTAGTCAAATATATGAAGCAATGTTTTTTAATAAGAGAATTATCACACTTAATTAAAAAAAAATAAAAAGCTATTACCCATGCATATTTATAAAGAAATGTACGGAATTAAAATACATGCGGTTAATTTAAAAAAATTAATTTAAATTGTAAATTTACAATAGGGGGAATTTTTTCATTTGATTCAAACACTTAAAATTTAGCTAAACTGCAAATCATTTTAACAGTGATATATTTTTCAATTTCTGTGCTACTCATCTGACTTTTTTAAACATAAGTAAAGGTAAAAAATTAATACTATGGTGTAAAAGTAAAAAGCTTTATTACTTGAACATGCGAGAATAAAAATTATTTTCTAAAAATAAAAGCTCTTATTCAATTTTAGATAAATATATTTCCAATTAGAATATGAATTGCCCATCTGCGCAGCACTAGTGCGACGTAAAACCCAATCATCCATCCATCCAATTAGAATATATATATTTGAATAAAATATATTTATATGTATATATATATGTATATGTATATATATTAACGTCTGTAAATTTTCTTCAATTTTAATAAAAACTTATTATCAGAAAGAAAATATTAAAAAATGCTTGAAATTTTAAAAGAAAAGTTTATATATTTTTAAGCATTTTTTTTTAATACTAAATTTATTATATTAATAGTTATTATAATTTATATATTTTTGTACGTATTTTTTAAAATTGTATACAAAAATTGCAAGTAGTAAACAAGTTGTCTATAAAATTTACAAATTATCTACAAATTTTTACTATTCAAAGTAGTCATATTGTTTTCAATTTTTTCGCATTTATTTTTGCTTCCATGTAATAATTTTTAATGAATATTCATTGTTACGTGTGATTTTTAATAATCTTTTTTGCATAGCTGAGTTGCAAGTTTAATAAATCTAGTATATATATATATATATATATATATATATATGTATATATATATATATATATATATATATATATATATATATATATATATATATATATATATATAATATATATATATATATATATATATATATAATATATGTATAAGTAAATATGTGTGTGTGTGTATTACTAATAATTTATGTTTTTGTCGTACATTTCCCCATCTTCTATGGGGTTTCAATATCAACAGGATATGCTTTCTGTAATTTATTTTATTTTAACATAAAATAAATTATAAGTATTTAGAGCACAAAATAAATGAAATTATAGATTGTAAATTGCCAGATTATTATCAGTTATGCATTGTTTTTTATACCGCATAGTTATCTTATGAATGAAATATCGGGGAGTAAATTATTTTAATAAGTATTAAAGTATGTTATTCGATTACAAATTTGCATTTTTCTTGACGCAATAAAAATAGTATGAACCCAAAATTCATTCTTATTTTGGAAGGGAAAAAGAATTATGAAAGACACAATTGTGCTGCCAGTGAATTAAAATTGGATAACATCGATATTTATAAATATTTTATAATAATTAAAAGAAATGGTAAAGAATATAATGCAAATTTATTAAAAGGGAATTTTATCAGAATATTATTCCCCTTAATGAAAAATACCAAGGAAATTTTAATGTAAATTAATAAGTTTGTTTAAAAGAAAATAAAACACAAACATTTATCCTCATAAAGGTTAATGTTGTAATCATAAACATAAAATAAAACATTTAACATTTTCTTTTAAGTTGCTACCATTTATATATCCATGATATCTAATTTTCAGTAAATATGCATTTGCTTATTTTAGATAAATTTTCTGTTTTAAGTAAATGAAGATTTCAGCAAACTATATAATTATGGCACATATTAAAATAACGCTTCTATTAAGAACATTTAATCCAATAAATTTCCACGCGTCTTAGCAAACATTAGGATTACCGAACGTATTCTCTTTTAGAAAAGTGCATTATCTGAAAAGAAAATATTTCAGACTCCTTGCCATTTCGACTTGGTTGTGGCTACACTTAATGTTCGTGAGTTGGGGAAAACGCTTTGAAGCAAATACTAGGAAGAACATTTTCACTTTCTTAAAAGGGCTTTGAATTATTGCGTAGAATTAATAAATGCTATTATTTGCTTTGAATTAGGCTCCAGAAATCTTTCAAAGTAGTCAGCAGAATCACGTACATTTCTCTTTATCTGTTGAAAACGAAATGATCATCAATTAAGCTGAGTGGTGAACAATAAAGTATATAAATTATGATACACAATAAATTATAAATACCTAAATGCATATTAAATAGATTATTTAATTTTTCTTGATGGTTAATTATTTCTGCATTCTAATAGTTACTTTTAAAGGGTTACACAGAAATGCAATGACATTTTCAGCTAAAAATTAGAAAATATGCTTCCAAAGTGTTTTTTAAACCATTTTGGTTATGTAGTCATTTAAATATATCCGTAGTATAGTGTTGCAAAATTTAGGGAGATTTTTATTCAGTTATCACTAATAATTTTTAGGAGTAATATTTGATATACAAAATAGATGATTAATTTTCCAAGTGATTAGACAACTGTTATAATTAAAATTTACTGGTTGATATTGAATTAAAAAAGTCCCAAAATTTGGCAGCACTGCTGTGGTAGATAAAGAAGCGCGCATTTATACAACGGATTTTTTTTTTTTTTTTTAACCACGGATAACAAAGAAAATCACGGAGAGTGATGACAGCTGTCTGGGAGTTCCTGTCTATCAGTTTGGAATATACTTCTCGACTACTGCCGGGGCTTATAGTATAAAAGTAGTTTCATGGGCTGTTAGTATAAAAGTATATTGTATTGGAAAGAAATAGTGTTAAATCACGAGAATTTACTAATGTTAAGCGTAAAAATGTTTTTAAAAATTGTTTTAATGACGAAAAGTTAGTTGCCAAAGAGCAGTAATGTGGCGACTCCTCGTTAAGATTCCTGTAAAAGTTACACAGAAAAACTGCTTAAATTTTGTATTTACAATAGTTACAGTGAGTTAAAATTACTGTGAAGAGCAAATGAAGATGTTAAAAAACCTATTTTATTTGTAAATTTTAATGATAAATAATATTTGATTTACCGTAAATTCTGCTAGAGAACCCGCAGGTAAGATGTGTCATTTCTAAACCAGAAATTTTATTTAATATAGAAATCTATACTTTTTCGAAGGAAGAACTCGTACAAATATAAATTTATTTATCAATTGAAATTTATGATTCAAAACTGGATTATATAACCTGCGGGGTATCTACCAGAACTTACGGTAACCCTGCTGCTCAGTTTATATTTTCTGTAAAAAACAGTAGTATATTTTACATTTTATATAGAAGATGTATAAAAAAATTTTAATTTTTTTTTTCAGGAAAATAACATATATTCCTAACTAAAAAATACGCAAAATGTCAAGAAAATATTTCTATACATTGTTTTTTATAGGAAATTAGAAAATGCTTCGAGTCAAATATAGACCCGAACAGAACAGCAGATAATTAATTAATCATATTAGTAATTAATCAATTGCATTAACGCCATATTAGTGAGCTATACTACTTTTTTCTGAAAAAGAATTATTCATTATTGTTTTTTACTTAGAAATAACACATAAAAATAAATAAAAATATACAATAAAAGTTTAGAATCTAGATTATTTAATTTTAACATAAAACTATTGTAAATTTACATACATGGAATTTACATTACGAAATACATATCAACGGATTATTTATTTATTTATTTATTCATTTATTATTATTATTATTATTATTTTACAGTACTTAACATATCTATATGCTTTCCTTTAAATGTAAAAATATTCTCTCATAACATATAATATTAACGAAAGCTTATTAGTTACTTTGTCTCTTTTTAGTTAGATTTTTCCAAATTGGTTGCAGTTATTTAAGTTTGTATAAGCTGTTAAGAGGATCATACTTTCTTTATCTAATATTTTTTGCAACTCATAATCGCATTTGAATCAAACTTTCCAAACGTAGCATTAAATGGAAATGTTTTGATGGATTTCACATTTACTTTACTCGAGATCAATTAAAGATAGATGAAATTAGATTGAGAGTAAAATGTTTGATCATGAAAGTGGATGAAAGTTTGATCAAAGGAAATACAAGGAATGGGAAGGTCACAGCTGCTGATCTTGTCCTACGTATCGAATATATGAGTATCAAATCAGTTATATTGCCATCTAATATTTGTCATTAATTCTTTCTCTTTTAATGTCTCTTTGTTTATATAAGATTTGATCTGGCAATATAGTAAATATAATTCAATGGTTCTTATTTTATTTGTCTATATGTATCTAATGTTTTGCAATATTTTTAATTTATATCAATTGTTATTTCAAAAATATTTTTATCTTTCTAAAAATGTAACACTACATTACGAATATAAATATTAGCTTATCACTTGGTTATATAGAGAATGGATAAATACTGTTTGAAAATAAACAAATGTTTTAAAGACATTTTAAAATTTGTTAAAAGAAAAACAATTTAAATAAGAAATAAATATATAATGTTTGTAGAATTTCTAAAGGCTGGTTATCAGCCCTATTTGTTTCTCCTATTTTATTAACTATTCTTCGACCACATTTCTTGAAACCATGGAAGCCTCTGCGCAAGCGCTGATTCAACGAGTCTATAAAATGAGGGAGACAGTCATCTGATTCGGAGAAAATAAGTGATAAGAGAGCGTCGAATTACTAGATGTTTTCCAGATCCCAAGCTGTCGGTCAATTTGGCACCCCTCCTAGCTTTTGGACTGTTCTTCAATGCTACTTCTAAGAAACGTGATTACACTATAAATTTGTCACCTTAAAACCTGAAAGATTTTTTTTTTTTTTTTTTTTTTTTTTTTAATTGTGATGTAAAAAAATTTACATGACACATACTTAAAATTTTCATAATTTTTCCCGAGTACAATCTTTAAAAAAAAAAAAAAAAAAAAAATCCTATGAGAGATCATAAATTTTTTTTCTAAATGTATGGACGGACTTCTAATACATTTTCACTTGTAACTTTATCAAGAATTATTTAAAAATATATAGTACCTTAGACCATATACCATAATATATATACCATAGATAGTACCTTTATCCGAACTGATTTGAAACCTCAGAAATTGGAATAGAAAGTCAAAAATGAGTGTTACGATTTGAAAAAATGAAAATGATGCAAATTTTAGTATGAAGATGACCCCTTAAACAAAATTCAACTGTAGCATAAACAACTAGACTTTATTACGAATCAATCAGCACCAGCCGCATATCCATACAGTGGTTTGTGGCTTTTTCTTTTTCTTTTCTTTATTTATTTTTCTTTAGTATGACTGCTCAGATACAGAATGTTTACACTCTGTGGGTTCCAAGCCGTAAGATTATAGCAGAGATGAAAGAGTTCCGCTTTTTTTTTTTTTTTTTTCCACTAGTATTTTTTTACAAACATTTTTAACCTAAAAAAATAACAAAAAAGTACTCTAAAAGTATGATAAAAATTTCTGCATAGAAATACTGGTGACAGAATAAACTGAACACTTTCATACCTGTTAGAAGGAATAGTTTCCCGCAGGAGGAGAATCTTTTATGACTGTACATATACAACGCAAAGAAAATGCTTCTACAGAACGGATACTGAAAGTTACTCCTGTATTGAGCATTTTTTGGATTAAACTATTGAACGCCTTCATCATGAACATGTAATGTTGATATCTGTAACACGTTCCATTTGAACATTCATAAAATATAATTGTAGAGATATTTTTGAACGTTCATAGAATGTCCCGGTGCTGCCTGGTACGTTATGTTGCGTGTCGCCAGATAGGGTTTCCAAATGCACTAAAAATCTAAATATGGAGATCTTATTAACACTAAAAATAAATATTATATTATATTGCATTAGTATTAAGACAAGTGCATATAATAAACAATTATCAAACTAAAATATCAAAAATTTATTCTGTTGTTACAGACAAACTGTAATAAAAATTAAATTAAAATAAAAGTTAATTCAATTGGATTAATAAGTAAACGTAAAAGTTGTGTTAGATTTTTTTTAGGATTATATATACAATGAGATGCATATAGCAGCTGTGCACGGGACAGCAATATAAATGTCAGTTATAAATCAACAAAATTGTTATTAGGCGAAATTGAAAGCAAAAATGTGAGACATGAAAAATATCATGTGATAATATATATATATATATATATCTATATTCGGTAAAACAAATATAGAGAAGCATTTTTTGTATAGTAATATGGGGTCGGAAATGAAAAGTGTAGGCGGAAAAACAAGAAATGCATCGCATGCAAAAAAAAAAAAAAGAAAGAAAGAAAGAAAGAAAGAAAAAAAAAGAGAAAAAGAAAAATTCATAGAAAATAGCATGAAAAGGGAGAAGAAAAAACGCACATTTTTAATTGTATAAAACAGACTAGTAGCACCAGTCAGAAAATAAAGGTAAAAATAGACTAGAAAAAGAAACTCCAGCGGAAAAAGAGTGGGTTCGGGTCTCGCCGAAGATTTTCATTTCCGTTCCCACTAATTTTGTTTCTGATGGGGATTGTGTAAACAGTTCACATTAACCCTTTGGGTACATTTGACGAGTGACACTCGTCATCTGCGTACGTGGGCAAAGTTACGGTGGACAAGTCTGGCTCGTCATCTGAATTTAAGAATTAGGCATTGATGTTTGCTATACCCCCGCCAGTCGGCGTTGATCGCAAACACTTTCCTGGCATTTTTTATGATATCTTACAACCATACTTATATCATCAATATAAGTATATTCCAATTAAAATGTATTACTTTTACATATTAACACTTTCGCGACAGCTGACATAGATTCACACCATTTGAAAATCTGTAACTCCGCCAGTGGGCATTTCTTTTCTAATTTGTATGTCATTTATTTCTTAAAAATATACGCAACATTCATATTACTATGGATATAAATACTATGATTAGAAAGAGTATAATTATAATTTATAACCATTTGTAATATGAATCTGAATATAGAAAATTTTGTTCTGAAATATTGTAACATAGGAGATTAACGCCCACAGGCGGACCTTACTGTCAAAAATTCAAAATCATGCGGTCGCGGAAGTGTTATTTCATATAGCGACAAATTAAATCCGTCCCATGGGCATAAAAATTTTCAAATAATTCAGTACTCAAAAGGTTAAGCATGTTCTTATTAACGAGGTTCGATTGTGATAACAAAACACTAAACAGGGTTGCTTTTCTACCGCTCCTCCCCCCTCTCCGACTCTTCTATTTATTTATACAGCAAATTCTTTCTTAATTGATCGTGGAAACTTTCATTAAACAAATGTTATTATAAATATACCTGTGGAAGAGTCAGAGAAAAATTAAGGACAGTAGCCTGAAGCTTTAAAAGCTATTAACCCTTTAACACGCGCTGTCCTCGCTGCGAGGACACAAAATTTAAGATCCAGCTTCAAAAATTCATCTCTTTTAGTTTTTAGTTCATGAAGTCCGGTGGCAGTATAATTTAAATGATCCGAAATGTCTTGCGCCGCAAAGGGTTAAATCTTCCCAATTAAAATCAGAAATGCAAAAAAAAAAAAACATTTTCCACATCACTGGTTCAATTACACAGTTCTGCAACCAAAAAACTTCATAGGATTTTTTTGACTGTTTCTTATAGATTTTTACTCGATGAAACCAAAAAATAAATTTAAAAAGTTCTGTCACGCCAAAATAGTTGCAAAACGTACATTTTTAGTTGAATTTTGCGCGAAATCATGAAAATAAGTATACTATAATCAGGGGTCGTACTCTCCGCCCTTTTTTCCAGGACACTCTTAGAGATGAGAAATTTTCGTCTTTTTTGCCACCACTAATTTTTTTTGTGGTTACTTTCATTGTAATGTGTCGTGATTAAATAGGATTGAGATTATTGTATATAAATAGCGGTAGCAATAAAGAAAATAATTTATCATTCCTGAGAGTGTCCTGAAAAAAGGGCGGAGAGTAAGACCCCCTGCTATAATTCATTATATAAATATGTTTAATATTTTTTTCTTACTTAACAATATTGTAAAAATAAAACTAAAGGTAAAAAATTGAAAATTGAAAATGTGAAGGATGTGGGGGCAGTATTTGGGGTGAAAGTGGAAGCGCGTTCTTAGAGGTGAGAGTGGTCAAAAAAAAAAAAAAAGAAGAAGAAGAAGAAGAAGAAAAGCTATAGCAGGCCAAAAAATGTGAACACATAATGTTAAATATATCATAAAGAGATGTTTGCTTAGTTATGAAAAATAATGTATTTAGTTTAATGTAATAAAATTATTTATTTATTTATTTATTATTATTATTATTTTATTGCAAATCTCTTTATTTTGTAAAAAATACGTACGTGATAGTAAAAATGGAAGATATTTTTGGAATCCGCAACCTCAAAAACATAAAAAAAAAAAAAAAAAAAAAAAAAAAATGGCGCTGATTTCTCCTTTTTTTTTTTTTTACAGACCTGTATTAATTGCATTACTAGTAATTGCATTACTAGTAATTGCATTAAATAGTAATAATTTTCTTATATTCCAAATGATTTTTATAAATATTTCGTACAAACTTCCTACCTAATTATTCTTTCAAACGTGAAAGCTATAAAAATAATGTAAAACTGAGTAAATTACATTAAAAAATATAATTTAAAAAGCAGTAAATTAGGTTCCAATATTTATCTGGCGATTATTCTGACTTCATGCAACAATATTTGATAGAGATATAGTTCACTAACAATAAATGTATATGTAAAAATAATAATAAATTATCATCAGAGATGTTTAAAATATATGTTTATCAACATTTTTTATGCAAAATATTTCCTTTTCAGCCAAATTTTAGTACGTGTTTATCTAAAAAACTATTTAACTGACGCTTCTTTAAAAGAAAAGCTGACACATGTTTTTACAAGCATATAGAGTCTTAATCATGGAAACAATAATAATAGTAATAAAAAATGAATATAAAAATGAAATAAAGTAAGATGAGGAAATACAGTCGACAGCAAAGTTATTGAAGCGCTAGCAATACATAATTCCTTTTTAAAAGAAGTGCACCTAATACTGTTTTATTAAGTAAATATTTGTTCAGTCATGGTCTTATGTAGTTCTATGCATTTTATAAAGAAGTAAGTTGATGACAAAATTAGTAATCAAACTAAAAAAAAAAAAAAAAAAAAAGGAAAAGTGTGGATGTGCGCTTCAATAATTTTACTGCCGACTGTAAAACAGAGTAAATATAAGTACAAAAATATAATACAGTAAGTAAATAAAAGAATGAATGAAAATCCTTCAAGGTTTTGGAGTCGTCCTCACTGCTAGACGTAGGAAACGTGATTACATTATACTTAAATATCAATATAATGTAAATGAAGACAAGCTAATTAAAATCTAACTTCTTTTATTTTGAAATTTAACGGAAGGGAAGGAGGGACTTTCATACAAGTGCTAAACTTAAATAATCTTAAACCAGATCTTAAATTATAAGAAACTATAAAATCATACTCATCAGACTTAAATTAAATTTCACTTTTGAATAACCCTTAGAAATGAGGTCGCTCTAACTCACATCAGTAAATGATAAACTCCGAAGTTACTACAAAGCACCTTTGTAACATCTTATTCTATATCCGTGAATATTAGTACCTTCGAAAAACTCCATCCAAAAGCACACAAATTTCCTTAATTTGAAAGTCTTTTTTTGAAGAAATAAAATAGAGAACGATTCACTTCATTTTCTTCAAAATACCCATCCTAAATATATCGAAATCCAACTAAACGCGAAAAACTTAGCAACTTCCCTTAAACTTTTTCTATATCCCCACTGGTACCAAACACCAAGTAAACACCTACTTTTACACCAACTCAACTCTTCTATGCTCAATCTGACACTTTCACCGAGACCACCGCCAGCTGACGCTAGATAAAATTGGCTTATCTCTTCCAGAGAAACACTCTATGGACAACTAGACGAGATTTCGAGCTCTTGAAATAGAATGAGATTGCGTTAGGTCTTACAGCTTACAAATTAAACAATTATGTTTTGTCAAGGTTAACATTATTACTTACAGACTTTGAATAAACACCATAAAATGCAATAAACTCGCAACAATTGTTTCGGATCGAAAAAACACACGACCCTTCATCAGGCGAATAAAGTAAGCACGAGTGCTGCAGTCAAAGCGGCAACGCACAAAATCGTGTAAAGTGAAAAGAAGAACTTTATAAACTAGAAAGTAAATAAAGCTACTGGTGTAAGTAGAATTATACAAGAAAACAAGAAAATAAATAAATGAGTGAGATTAAAAATATAACAATCTAAGGATATCAAAATTAAACGAAAATCTAAGTTACGTGAGTAATTTCCAAGCATCAGACAAGAAAGGAGTGGAACATTCCGACGGTGCTCATTTATTCTGTTTACAGAATAAATGAGCACCGTCGGAATGTTCGTAATGCTGAGATTACCAAATCTTCTATTGCTTCCCACTGCTGGTCTCAATGTCATCGTTTTGATTTTTCCAAAACTAACATACTTTCATCTCCTGTCTGTTCCTCCCATTTGGATATTCATGAAGCATTTTACATATTTAAAAATTCGAAAAATCTTGTTAATGATATTTCTTCCACTCCTTTCTTGTCTGATGCTTGGAAATTACTCACGTAACTTAGATTTTCGTTTAATTTTGATATCCTTAGATTGTTATATTTTTAATCTCACTCATTTATTTATTTTCTTGTTTTCTTGTATAATTCTACTTACACCAGTAGCTTTATTTACTTTCTAGTTTATAAAGTTCTTCTTTTCACTTTACACGATTTTGTGCGTTGCCGCTTTGACTGCAGCACTCGTGCTTACTTTATTCGCCTGATGAAGGGTCGTGTGTTTTTTCGATCCGAAACAATTGTTGCGAGTTTATTGCATTTTATGGTGTTTATTCAAAGTCTGTAAGTAATAATTTTTACAACGCCAGTTTTGTGGTGCTACTTTATTCAAGGTTAACATTAATTAACTTGTACTGTCCGACCGCGAAAAGTTGTCATATGACCTTGGAACCGTTTATTTTCAATTAGGGACTAGCGAATAGAGGTCTGCACGGGCCGAATTTTTCCATTTGCTCTCGGGCCGGGTCGGGGGTCGGGCTTAAATTTTTTTTTTGCGGGCTCGGGCTCAGTTTTTTTGTGTATACTCGGGCCGAGCCGAGCCGGGCCGGGCCTGGATGAAATTTTTTCCGGGCCGTGTCGGCCCGAATCTTTTTCTAGTTTCCTCGTTAATCAACGAAAAAGGAAAATTCTGTCATTTCTTTTATATAATTTTATAGGCTGGTGTGTGACATAAAATTTTATTCTGTTAAAAAATGTTTGTAACTTCATTTTAATTGCCTATCAGTCTGTCTGTTCGCGATCTGATTTGCCGCAAATCTTTTTAGCATGTCTCGAAATTAATATATTTTATTCAAAGTTATATTAGATGGTTTCCTATTCAAAATAGTATGCATTTCACTACTAATTTGTGCACATGTACAAACAAAAGAAATTAGATACGTTACTATGTATAAGGCTTTGTGTCCTATGGTCTGTAGAGTTTAGGTGGTATGAAGGCTATAAAAATCCTTCCGCAGTAACTTTTTCTCTAAGGCTCCCTTTTCTTTTCTCCAGTGCACTGGATAAAAGTAGCATCCTTTTTACCATGTGCAGACGCATCTTTTCTACTGAATATAGTTGGATTCCAATTAAAGTTTTGTTTACCGGATCACATGAAACATTCGTATACATTACGGTATATAAGAAGAAATGGTTAAAAGTACATTTTTTTTAGTAGTAACAACCATTTTAAATACCTTCCTATATTGTACCTTCTTCAGGTATTCAGGGGGAGTCACGCCCCCCGGGCCCGAGTGATCTTTTCTTTTTCTCCTCTTCCTTTTTTTTTTTTTTTTTTTTTTTTTTAACCGTCTACCTTTTTTTTCTTTTATTTTTTTTTTTCACTTTTATTTTATTTTATTTTTATTTATTTATTTATTTTTTATTTTTATTTTTTTATTTATTTTTTATTTTATTTTTATTTTTTTTTTTGCTGCCAATAAGGTTTTGGTACTTGTTCATTGTTCTTGAAAAAAAAAAAATTGTAAAAAAAAAAAATTAAAAATTTGAAAAACTTAAAAAAAAAATTTTTGAAACTACTTACCTTGTTTTACTCACCTTTTTGTTTTCTACTTACCTTATTTGTTTCCACTCACCTTTTTTTTTTTTTGGTCTTGTTCTTGTTGATTATACTAAAATTACTTAACTTCTAAAATATTAACCAAGCTGAAAACGGTGGAGATGTGGCGCTGGTTATTGGGTTGGCGATTTGGTGAGGGTCTCACGGTAGTCTAGCCTTGGGAGCACACTGGGAGACTGGTGCCCTTGGTGAAGGTGAGACAACGGTGACTACTCGAACGAGAAACACCGGACTAACACGACTACCACATGTGATTCCCAATCTGGGTCGACGGTCTGGTAGCTGGTGAGTGGTTATGGGTGTCCCAGGGAGCGATTCTGAAAACCCTTTGCTTTCCGTCCGTTCAAGAAATGGGCTGACTTGTGGGACTAAGGAAACCCTCGACCCTTTTTATTTAATTTAATTATGGCGACAAACAAAGGAAATTCGAATAATGCGTCTGGCTCGGGCCAAGCTATTAAAAATTCAAATGAGAAATCTTGGGCTGAAAGAATGGAAGAGTTTTCTTCCACTCTTAACGAAAATAATGTATTTCTTAATTGCGAGGCAAGATTTTTTGTGGTAAAGAGAAATGAAGGAGATTTCTTTAAGACCTCTCCATTTCTGATTCAGAAATCATTGCAATCGATAATGGGTGATCCAAAGTCTGTTAAAAAACTTAGATCAGGTGAACTACTAATTGAGGTCGACAATAACAAGCAAGCTAATAACTTAAAAAAATGTACCCACTTTGCCAATATACCAGTCACTGTAAGTATACATAGAACATTAAATGTCTGTCGTGGTGTGATTTCTGAACCAGATCTACAATATATTCCAGAAAGTGAAATACTCGATAATTTGAAAGACCAAAAAGTTATTGCAGTTAAACGAATTTCAATCTTCCGTGATAATAAGCCTCTTCCCACCAAACACATTATTTTGACAATAGACTCACCTAAACTTCCCCAATCAATCAAAGCTGGTTACCTTGAATGCCCTATAAGGCCATACATCCCTAACCCTCTAAGATGTTTTAATTGCCAACGTTTTGGCCACTCAAAGACCTCTTGCCGTGGTAAGCTAACATGTGCCCGTTGCAGTGCAATTGGCCATGACAGTGAAAATTGTGAAGCCCCTGCGTGTTGTGTTAATTGCAAAAAGGATCACCCATCTTACTCAAAATCATGTGAAAAATGGAAAACTGAAAAGGAGATACAAACCATTAAAACAAAACAAAACATATCATATCCCGAAGCACGGAAAATTGTGGAATCAAGAACACCCATTGTTGGAAAGTCATATGCTGCCGCCATAGTTACCAAAAAAACATATCAGTCTATCGCAATCCAAACTGACACTGTTCATAATACGAGCTCTCCAGTTGTAACTGCATTAAAGAATTCCCCAAGCTTACAATCCAATCCAAAACAGGCTTCTAACTCTTCACAGTCATCTTCATCCAAATCAAGAAACTTAAAGAAAATGCCACAAACTCCTAAAACCTTATTGTCTGAAAAAAATCTTAACTCTATCTCTCTAAAACATTCAAATTCACCCTCTCGCATAAATATCAAGAAAAAGAAACTAACAAAATTGCCCACTCCAACTACAAATAAAAATAATAAAGTAAACGTTCCAAAACAAGATGATTTGATCAGCCTCCATCCTTCTGATGGTGAGGACGGAATGTCTACTGCATCAGAGGACAATGACGTAGATGTTATAATCTAAAAAAAAAAAAATGACCAATTTCATTTCATGGAATTGCCGGGGTTTTATTAATAAACGTGATGAAATCAGAGATATTATCTCTGATCATCGACCTATATGCTTTGCTTTCCAAGAAACATACTTAAGACAACACGATAAAGTCAAAATTCGTGGCTATACCTGTTTCAGGAAAGATTTTACACAGTCTGACCGAGCTACAGGTGGGGTAGCCCTTCTGATTTCTAATAATGTACCACACTCCAATATACCTTTAAATACGAACATTCAAGCTGTTGCCATTCAATTACACTCTCATCTATTAATGACCATTTGCACTCTCTATCTTCCACCAAATGTATCCATAAACCAGCATGACCTCAATAGCCTTATTTCTCAACTTCCAACTCCCTTCTTAATACTAGGAGATTTCAATGGACATAATTCGCTATGGGGAAGCCCTAATAATAACCCCCGTGGTCAAATCATTGAAAATATTATTACTGACAACTCCTTGTGTATCTTAAATAACGGGGACAATACTTACTTTCACGAGCCTTCTAGGACTTTCCATGCAATTGACCTTGCCATCTGCTCTCCCAATCTATATCCATATTTTAATTTTTTTGTGAGTAACGATCTACATAGTAGTGACCACTTTCCTTTATTTTTATCCTTTTATAATTTTAACGACCATCATCCTGGTAATCCACGTTTTATTTATGACAGGGCCGACTGGACCTCCTTTACTATGAAAGCTACTATTACGCAATCAATGATTGAGGGTGATATTGACAAAGCAGTTGCTGATGTCACTAACTGCATCATCAACTCTGCTAACATCTCAATTCCAAAATCGTCTGGTCGTCTTGCTAAATACCCAAAGCCTTGGTGGAATGAAGAATGTAACATTGCAAAGAGAAAGCAACAAAAAGCATGGGGCATTTTTAGGCGTTACCCAACAACTACAAACTATATTGCATTCAAACAAGCGAAGGCCAATGCACGGAGAATACGCAGGAAAGCTCAGAAGGATTCCTGGGTTAACTACGTTTCAAGTATTACCTCCAATATTAGCAGCAAAAAATTGTGGCATCGTGTCAAGAAAGCAATGGGTATTTATACTAATCATAGCATCTCTTTTTTAAAAGAAAATGGCCAAACTATTACCTCAACCAAAAATATTGCAGATACCATTGGTAGAACATTATCTAACATCTCTAGTACAAATTCCTATTTTGAACCCTTTCTGTCTTTCAAACGTAATTCTGAACGCTCAACAATAAACTTCATGTCCCGCTCATCACCAAATTACAATACTTTATTTACAGGAAGAGAACTGAGAGACAGTTTAAAACGTTGTCATAACTCTGCTCCTGGGCCTGATGGAATTACTTACATTATGATCAACCATTTATCCAAAGCGTCCCTTAATAACCTGCTTCTTCTCTATAATAGAATCTGGACTGAGCATATATTTCCTTCTGCTTGGCATGATGCTATTGTTATTCCTTTTCCAAAGCCTGGCAAAGATGCTACCGATCCAAAAAATTATAGACCCATTGCTCTAACTAGCTGCCTATGTAAATTGCTTGAGAAAATGGTAAATACTAGACTGGTTTATGTTCTTGAAAAGCATAATTTAATTTCTCCTTGGCAAAGTGGTTTTCGACGGGGTCGTTCTACGGTTGACAATATTTTATTATTGGAGACAAATATTCGGAAAGCAATTGCAAGACGTAACCATTTGGTGTCAATTTTTTTTGATATGGAAAAGGCCTATGACAAGACATGGCGCCATGGCATTTTAAAAGACCTTTTTAATTTGAACTTTCGGGGGAATCTTCCTATTTTTATTGAGAATTTTTTGAGAGTCAGACGCTTCCAAGTTCGTATTGGTTCAGTTTTTTCAAATTTTTACTTTCAGGAAGAAGGTGTACCTCAAGGCAGTGTCCTGAGTGTCACACTTTTCTCTTTAAAAATCAATAATATCCTAGAACAACTACCACAAAGTGTCCATGGTAGTCTTTATGTTGACGACCTGCAAATCTCTTGCCAGGGGAATGACATGCGCTTCATTGAACGCCAACTACAACTTGCTGTAAAAAACATAATAAAATGGACTAATAAGAATGGTTTTACTGTTTCTATTGACAAAACACAGTGTGTGCACTTTTGTCGCAAACGGGGTCTCCATCCTGATCCACAGATTTTTATAAATGACAGACCTATTTTGGTTGTTGACTCTGCCCGCTTTTTGGGTGTAATTTTTGACAAAAAACTTAATTTTAAGCCACATATATCATATTTAAGGACGAAATGTGACAAAACTTTAAACATTTTAAAAGTACTCTCGAACACATCTTGGGGTGCAGATCGAAATTCCTTACTTAAAATCTACCATTCTGTTATTCGCTCAAAGCTAGATTATGCCTGTGAAATTTATGGGTCAGCTCCTTTTTCTTATCTGAAAAAGATTGACACAGTGCATCACAGTGCTCTTAGGATTTGCTCAGGGGCTTTTCGAACTTCTCCAATTCTCAGTTTATATGCAGACTGTGTAGAGCCATCCCTCACTAATATTAGACAACAGCTATCTTTGCAACTATACTATCGAATTCTTTCACATCCTAATCATCCGCTTCATCCTCATATCCGTAGTAATAATGACAACCTCTTTTTAAATTGTCCATCATGCATCCCACATTTTGGTCTCAGAATAAAAAACTATCTTCCAAGCATTTCCCATCTTCCCACCAAAGTTCGTCCTAGAGATCTTTTAAATATGACGCCTTGGAATTTCCAAGTTATTTCTTGCATTTATCCTTTTAAAGGTTTTGACAAGGCTAACACAGATGCTTCCATCTTTAAGACCCTTTTCACAGCACATCGTAACAACTATATGGATTATACAGAAATTTTTACTGATGGCTCTAAGACTGTTGATAAGGTTGGTTGTGGTGTCGTTTCTGATAACATTACTTTTAGCTATGAACTTCCTAACTCTTATTCTATTTTCTCTGCTGAGTTTTTTGCTATTGATGTTGCCCTTAACTATATTTCATCTCATTCCAATCGAAAATTCATAATCTATACTGACTCAAAGAGTGTTCTTGATTGTCTTTCATCCAGCTCTTGTAACCTCTCTTTTATCTCAATTTTGAAAACTTATAACGACCTTCTAAGAAAGGGATTTGACATTTTGTTTTGCTGGGTTCCCGGTCATGTTGGCATTAAGGGAAATGAGGCAGCGGACAAAGCCGCAAGGCAGGCTTCTATTCTCCTAAATTGTCCTGTACCTTACGATGACATTAAGCACACACTTAGAAGTACTTTTAAAACTATTTGGCAACGGGAGTGGGATAATCAACATAATAATAAATTACGAGAAATAAAACCTCAAATTGCAATCTGGCCTACCCTTATCACTCGAAAATCTGATGTTATAATTACTCGTCTTAGAATAGGGCATTCAAGGATTACACATAAATATTTACTACTTGGGGAAGAGGAACCTGATTGTCCGAAGTGTCATTTCTCTGTGCTGACTATTCGCCATTTGCTCACCGACTGCCCTTGTCTTCGTCATCTTTACAGACATCACTTTAATTCATCCTCACCAAACCTGATGAGCCTTTTAGGTATTACTCCTCATCATCAATTGACAAATTTTTTAAAAAATGCTGGTTTTTATTATGACATCTAATTTTAGTATTTACACTCTTTTTTACATTTTACATCTGTTTTTATTATCTACCTTTCATTATATTTTACATCTGTTTTTATTATCTACACTTTCATTATATTTTACATCTGTTATATTATCTACACTTTCATTATATTTTACATCTGCTTTTATTATCTACACTGTATTTTATGTTTTTTGTTTTTCCCTTTTGGCTGTTCTTTAGACAATCTGGATGGGTGAACCCATCCAGAAGCTGCTTCTTGTTTTTTTATGTAATTGTTTGGCGCAGCATATCCCACTGCGGATTTTGCGCCAATAAAAGCCAACCAACCAACCAACCTTCCTATATTGTTTGATGAGTGCTAATATTTTCGATTTAACTTTCTGTCTGTCTTTGTGCCTTCTGTACGTCTGTAATAATGAACTTCTGTGTATGATGAACTTCTGTGTATAATGAACTTCTTGTAAATCAGTAGTTTTGTTAAAGAACATTCTATTGCTTCGCTACATAAAACCTCTGCAAAACACATACTAAAAATCTTTTTCATAGAAAGGCATGCATTTTTTTTTTTAAACATAGTTTTTGAATCGGGTCGGGCCTGATTTTATCGTTTTTTGGCCGGGCGGGGCCGAGCCGTACACTGGTAAAAAATAAACGGGATCGATTGCATACCGGGCCGAGCCGAGTAAGCAAAGCTTTCGTACGGGCCCGGCCGAGCCCGGGCCTCAAAATTTCGGCCCGTGCAGACCTCTACTAGCGAATGTTAAACGCAGATGACGCTTGGCGACAGTATTTTTCGCAAAACGATTTTTTCGACTTTCACGCCACTTTGCCGCCTATACGAGACGACTACAGTTGATTATAAAAATCTGAATCATAGTCGCTTTAAATATTGCTTATCAATTTGTTTTTAAAGAATGCTTGTTTGTAATATTAAAATTCAGTGAATCGTCAATTTTTCTCGTTTAACTAATTAAGTTTTGTGAAGTTCGCGTAAAACGAGTTTTTTTTTTCTTTTTTAATGTCTGGAAAAAGTAGAACAATTAAGGCGTTGCGGATACAAAGGGTGAACTCAACGTTCGGTGGTTGTCAGAAAAAAAGGCGATTCAAAAGTTTTCATCAGGGCAAACACGACGAAAAAAAAGTATAATTAACTGCATATTTTGAGAGGGAAGGGAAAGCAGTCTGAACATGAAAATATACCTGTAAATAACCTGAAGGGTCTAACTTCGTTTATTTATTTATTTATTTTTTATTTATTTATTTATTTGTAAATATTTAAAGCCATAAATATGTAAAAATTGTTTTTTTTTTTTTTTTTTTTTTTTTTTTTTTAAGTATTTAAACTCATATATTTTAAATAACCGATATTTTTTGCAATTATTGAAGTTCACAAATTTGTCATACTTGAATTTTTTGTAAATATTTAAATTATCATGATTTGTTAAATTTCTTCCTTTCTACTTTTATTACATCTGCTATAGTTATTATTGATTATGTTAAACTAATTATTGGCAACTGGTTCATTTTTCAATTTTTTAGAAATTCTGATGGCATGAAACATTATTTTTTTTTTTAACTTCCTAAAGTGCAGAAATTCACCACTACATATATAATATATATATATATATATTTAATTAATTGTATTATTTCTTTTAACCCCCCCTCCCCTCCCTTGTAAGTGATGATACTATGCTTAGAAATGTTTTTAAAAAGTTTGTCTCCTTTACTCCCCCGAAACAGTTAAGATTTTTTTAAAAATAAAATTTGCTTTTAAATTTTATTAAGCGGCCAAAATAAAAATGAAAAGCAATTACTACATTTTAGTGCACAAACGAGCGGAGATTAAGTTTAACATCAATTTCAAATTATAATTTCTCACCAAAAACCGAGCAAACAGTGCCAAATCAGGAAGACACTCTTGATTATGTTATCATAGTAACATTACCTTTCACATTTCACAAATGGAATCATCTGAACTCACGTGACTCACACGCTAACTTTTCGCGATTCGTACAATACTAATATATGTCTTTAGTATAATGAGCATTTTTGCCTTCCTCTATTTTCTTACAAAATAAATTCAGAAGAAATTGTGAGAAACATGAATATTGCATCAAACAATATTCAAATAATATTAAAGACAGCATTAAGAAAAAATTTCAAGAAATTCTGGTGAAAAATTCTTGAACGTTACTTAATATTTATTTAAAGGCATAGGTGATAACGAGATTTTATTCAAATAATTAAACGAAAATTTTGTTAAATGTTGCAGTTTAAAAAAAGTTTTTTTTTTTTCTTTTCTTTTAAGGGAAACAGGAAATGAATCTGAGTTAGGATAGTAAATTTGACTTTTTATACATATCATATACAGGAAAGGCTAACTGAATTATAACAAGAGAGAAAAGTAACAAGACCAAGTTTTAAACCTGTTTCGTGTGGCTTAATAGATCACCACTGTACCAACCGTTCTAACCTGGCTGATATCTTACCCAATAAAATTGCTTATAAAATAGTTGAAAATTTTGAAAAACTGAAAAAAAAAAAAAAAAAAAAAAAAGTGTTTCTGTTTTTATTGTAAATCAGTTACTTTCTTAACGCTAACCTAAGTTTGAAACAACAAAAAATATGAAAACATACATAAGCTTCTTGTTATCCACATACCGTATTTCTGAAAAGAATATAAAGGTGAAATCAACTGGAAGAATTCCCAAAACATTTTTTTAGACATAGTGCCAAAAGTGACCTTTCCGTAATAAGATGCGTAAAAAAGTTGATGTTTCTTCCTACAAGCCACTTCTTAAGGGAAGAAAACATTTCCTGTTTGTTTTTTATCTTAAATTTTGATACTTCATTAAAATTACTTTTTCCTTTTTCTTTTTGTATTACAAATGGCTATGTATATGCACTATCTACCAATAAGTATTTGGGCACATTTGAATTTAGACGTTTTGTGAATTATCTAGAAAAGTTTTTTAGGAATCAACACACATCTTAAAATTTTGGTAGTGTAAAGCACATGTTATACCTCATATACTTCAACAAAAGTTGTGTCCTGAAGATGAAATGGGGAACAGTAAAAAAGTAAACAAAAATCAAAATATTTTGGATCACCCTGTAAAAGGTAATGCTTTAAATGCGTTTTGCCTGTAGCATGTGATTGTGAAAATTATTTCCATTATCTGTATAAATTTTTATGAGGTTACCACATATATTCATGGAGATATAGTGGTCTTTAAAAAAAAAAATACAGAAAAAATTTCTACTTTAACACGTAGGGTATTAGACCCAGTGCAAAGTAATTTTTAGGGAATTTGGCATACTACATTAGACACAGCATACTGCAATCAGAATTCAAAAATGTTAAATATCTTACGAAATATGAGCATTTTTACTAAATAATTTTTAACTACGCATGCGCTAGCTTTTAAAAGAATTTTAATTTCATTTGCATAATTTAACAGTTAAATATATTGAACAACTTATATGAAAAACCCAATTCAAAAAGTTATGAGAGAAAGAATGAACAGAATTTCGGTTCTTCTAAAAAAAAAAAAAAAAAAAAAAAAAAAGATGATAGGGGATTTTATCAATATTTATTTACAGTCAGCGAACACTCTATTACCATTGAGCATTGATTGTATCAAAATAAAAATGTGAGTAAAACCTTTTATAGTTTAGCTTTTATTTTGAAAGGAATGAAATTCTGTTCATTCTATCTTTCATAACTTTTTGAATTTACTTGAAATTTGTTTGGGGTTTTCATATAAGTTGTTCAATACTTTTGGCTGTTAAATTGTGCAAATGATTTTTTTTTTCTTTTTAAAGCTAGCGCATGCGTAGTTAAAAATTATTTAGTAAAAATGCTCATATTTTGTAAGATATTGAACATATTTGCATTCTGATAGCACTATGCTGTGTCTAATGTAAATTACCAAATTTTCTAAAAATACTCTTGCACTGAGTCTAATACCCCTACGTGTTACAATTTAAAAAGGCGGATTTTTTTTTTCTTTTTTCCAAAAAAAAAAAAAAAAAAAGTCATATCTCCATGAATATATGTGATAGCCTCATAAAATTTTATACAGTTAATGAAAAAAATCCTCATAATCACATGCTACAGCCAAACGCATTCCCAGCATTACTTTTTACAGGGTGATTCAAAACATTTTGTTTTTTGTTTATATTTTTACTGGTCCCTTTTCCTCTTCAGGACACAACTTTTGCTGAAATGTGTGTGGATGAGGCATAACATGTTCTCTACACTACTAAAGTTTCAAGATGATTCCTAAAGAACTTTTTTAGATATTTGACAAAACGTCTAAATTCGAAAGTGTCCAAATACTTATTGGTAGATAGTGTACTTATAAATGCAAAATAATTACATATGTATTTATATCTTTGACACAACTGTACTAGCAGGCAATATAAATCAAATTGTATGTGTATATGTATATATTTTTTAAAAAGGAATAAAAAAACACATAGAAAAAGTTTTTTTTTTAAAATTTAAAATTCGGAAAAAATACATATATTAGTGTAACGGAGTTTACTTGGATGTCGTAAAGAGAATATTTTTTATCGTTCACGATGGCTGAAAAAGAAAAACACTATTAAGACTTAATTTTTTGAAGATAATTAAAAAGTCCAGGTTCTTAATAACACAGAAACACGTTTTGCTCCCTTGAAAAATACTAAATGTAAAAAATCACAATATCAAAAGGGGAAACAGCACGGAGTACGAGGCCCTAAACCTTAAGTATATTGAAAAATTATTATTTATAGGTTAAAAATAGTTATATATTTATATTTAAAATTGTTGTTTTAGTTTAAATAATTTAATTTATAATTTTATTTATTTAGAGCATTTATCTATCTTTTAAAGACAAAACAAATTTTATAATATGTAATAATCTACATCACATATTTTCTCCCCCTTGCCACAGCACCGGGAAGGAAGCCCTAAAGTATATTGAAAATTATTATTTATAAGTTAAAAATAGTTATATCGTTATATTTAAAATAGTTGTTTAAGATTAAATAATTTAATTTATAATTTAATTTATTTAGAGCATTTACCCATCTTTTAAAGAGAAACCAAATTTTACAATATGTGATAATCTACGTCACAATTAGATCCTAAGTAAACATTATTAGAAATCGATTTACGTAGATATTTGAGTAGGTAATACTAAGTCTTTAAAATAAATTAATGTTAAATGTCCTTAGTTTGCACTTTGATTATTTCTTTTAATGGATAATACAAAATAGTGTTTAGCTCATAAATAAGAAAATTTAAAAAGTTTGAAAGATCCACAAAGAAGACACTGGAAATATGAGTATTTATAACATAAAATGTTCTTATATCAACCTACAAAATATTTCTTTTAAAGTTAAAACTGTTATAGAGATATATTATTTAGTTACTATAAAATAATGAAAATTGTAAAATAAATATTTATAAAGACTAAACCGCATGTTTTTAAGTATAAATAACGTTTAGCACTACTAAATTTCTTCTAAATTTTACTTAGTATGTCATTATTCTTATAGTATGTAATTAAATTATCACAAGTACATAATGTATTGATGCTTACTGGTAAAATTATCATTTTTTTTTTCATTTTTAAAACATTTTTGTTATTTTAATAACGACTTATAAATTAAAAAAATATATGTATATTGTTATAGTTACAAATATGAAAATCTACAATAACTATTTTCTACTACATTTGATGTCATACATTTAAGGTAAAACACAAAACATATTATGTAAATCATTATGTTATATAACACATCATGATTTTTATGTTGGGTTATGTAACAGGGAAAGATGCTTCTTCCAAACAATGAGGGAATTGTACTCACCAAAATGAAGAAAATTCACTATAGAACCTAGGTTCGTATACTCTCATTTGTAGAAAAACATAAATAGAATTTTTTTTTCAATTGACCTACGAACAGTAAAAAGTCAGAGAAGTAATGAAATTATATGTTAATTAAAACCATATATTGTCATTAGAAAAAAGACTTAGACTCTTAAAGTGGCCACCAAAAGTAACCTTGCACAGTACACACCAATTGTCTTAAAACTGTTTATCAAAAAGATTTTTTTTTTCTATGCTGATGATATGTTTTTTTTTTTTTTTTTTTTTTTTATGAATGTTTAGTTTCCCACAGGTATAAATGAATTAGTTAATATGTGAATTATAAGTTAATACCGACTTTTACGTTTAGAAAAATGGTCATGTAGCAATATTAAATTCTTGTAAATGCAGGATTTTCAATTAAAAATGCGACGTATTGGACATAGTGAGGATCCATACAAAATATTCTAAACAGAACAGCAAAATCAAAGTTTAGTTTTCTTAAAAATCCCTTTATAAGAATTATTATCAGCATTAGAAAAAGACTTGAAGTAGATTCTGAATGTGGGCACCAAAACTGGGAGCACTGCGTTTTTCTTAAAGTAGTTTATCAGAAAGTTTTTTTTTTTTTTTTAATAATGATGCGATGATATATTTTGTATTTTGTTTTCCACGGGTTTAAAGGAATTAGTTAAAATGTAAATTATTATTAATTATCAATTTTCATGACCATGTAGCAATATTATATTCATGAAACCCCAGATAATTAAGAGCGCAGATTTATTGGACAAAATGAGGAGTCATGCAATCTAGTCTAAATAGAAAAATAAAAGCAAAGTGCAGGTTTCTTAGCGACTATTCGATAAGAATTATTTGCCAGCGGAAACCATTGCAATATTTTTCATATGTCGGTTATGTATATATATTTATGTTTTTATCACCGCTGCTAGTGAGTTGAAAACGCCAAAATATCATATTAAGATATGTATAGAATTATATGAATATGCTAATAATCAATCAATCAGATTCAATATGCTAATGATCTTTCAATACCGATAAGAAACAACGGATGATTAAAGGTGCTTAATTACTTGCGAGAGCTTTTTACGATAATAAGGGTAAGAATTAATTTAGTCCAAACTTCTCAACTGTCAAATAAAAGGATATGGTCAAAATGGCATGTTGTGAGTTTCTGTTGCATTTCAGTAGAGCCAGCCTATTATTAGAGGGGAAAAAAAAAAGACGTGTAATTGAAATTAATTAAGAGAGATAACTTTTGTAGCTTTTCATGTCGTATATCAGAATTTAATTTAATAAACAATATTAATATAAAAATATACGGATGTAGTAATATATGATTTTTAACACTGCATCAGTAAATGAAAGATTCGCGCACTCTGTCAAGTTCTCATGGTGTCATTTTTATTCTGTTCGCTGCAAAAACGATTCTCGCTGTTAAAACTTCACCTTATCCACAGGCTTCAATGTCAGGGATCGGAGCATTCTCTGGTTTAAATACCACTTTTCAAAAAGTAAAACATAGTAATCGTTTTCAATATTTTTTTTCCACTGACTATTATGAAGATTGCTTTATATATATACATATACATACATATATATATATATATATATATATATATATATATATATATATATATATATATATATATATATATATATAATGTTTTCAAAATATATACTCTCCAGGTCCTTGTAATGCACATATTTATTTTCATGTACAGCACATGAAATCAACTGTGCTTAGAACCAATGTGTGTGAAGAATTACAAATGCGAAACGTCTAATCCATTGTCAGGAAAAGACAAAAGAGTAGTATCAATTTTAACTCATGACGAAAAAAACAGAGAGCAAAATATTTAGTGCAAAAAAACACACCGAAATGCATTGGTATGAATGATTGGTATTGAATGATAATGAATAAAAAGTTAACTGATAGAAGCAAAAGCACAAAACGCAACTGTTAAGGATTGACATTATTAAACACAATTCTTCATCACGTGAAAACTAAGCATGAGAGCAGAATGAAAGCTGTAACGAAAACTAGTTTTATATTGCATCTGTAATAAATGCTGTGCTAAACCTGTAGTTGAGGTAGGGTTGTGCCATAGCCTCCTAAACTAGTTAGCCTGTCGCGTAACTCGGAAACTTGGCAACAGTTGAAGCGGTAGACAGCGCTACCTGGTACAGATTGCGCGACTTTTTTATTTAACAACCACCAAAAATTTTTAAAAGTGGGATATGATATGCATGAAAGGCGAATAGAATTGAAGAAACGTCAATTATATATATCATATATCACTCCTTAAAATTATTGCTGACAGTTGAATAAAAAAGTCGCGCAATCAGTTCAAGGTGGGGCTGTCTACCGCTTCAAGTGTTGCCAAGTTTCCGAGCCACGCGACAGGATCTAGATTAGGAGGCTATGATTGTACGCAATTATTTATCCAATTTTTTTTTTTTTTTTTTTTTTTTTTTTTTTGCATTTTACAAAGTTTTTATGATTAATATATATTTATTTGTTGAAATTTTGTATTTTTTATATAGTTCTTTCTTCATATTTAGGAGAAATTTTAGAAAAGAACTTAAGCGGCAACCACAAGATTTCTGTTAGAAAAATTTCTTTCATGAAACACTTAAATATTAACATTTACGAAAAACTTGTATTTGTTAATTTATTTTGCATAAAAGTTGTATAATTGGTACACTAATGAAGTACTCACAAAAATATTTATTTCATTTCATATTTATTTTTTAATGCTAAAGATTTAAATTCCATTTATTTAAAAAAAATATGTCTAAAATTTTCTTTAAGTTAAGAAAATTAATAATTATTTTTTTGCGAAAATTATAGATATAAATAAATAAGTTACAGATATAGATATAGATATAGATAAATGTTTAAGGAAGATGATATTCCTACCATTTATTTTAATGTTATGTTTTAATTTCTTTAGAAAGTTGACTTTAAAAAAAAAAATATTTTTTTTCTTCATTTTTTAATTTACATGATGTAAGCTTTATAATATTTACTTGGACGCATATTATATAAAATACTTATGTAAAATATTGTAGATTTTGTTAAATGTGCATTTTCTGTTCAACTTAGCAATAAATTTTATAGCCATGACGAAATATTTAGGAGAAAAAAAAATCTATTTAAAAATATAATTAAACATCATTAAATTTATTTGAGAAAGTAAATACTTTTTTTTTAAATTTCTTTTATTGATATTTGCACATAATGGGATTTTAACATCACTGAATTCACTTAATTTTCTGAAAAATTTATCTCCAATTCCACAAAGTTAAAAAACGGATTTATCTCCCAATAAATTACAAGACCTCATTTCCTTCGAAACTAGCATTACAACGTGTTTATTTAATTGTTGCATTGCGAACTAAGTGAATCCCTAGAGCTTGTAAATCTGGAAGAAGAAAAAACTGTTTCTTCTTAATCAATGCATGAATAAGTAAAGATAAGCGCACTTTTAAATGAGAGAATAAAGGATAAATAAGGTTTTTCAAGCGTTCAACTTTTTGCGACTTTGGTCTTCATTTCCTGCAATGTTCTAATTCTTGCTCATTAATAGTTAATGGAGGCTAATGTACTGTACTTTTCTTGATATTCTTTTAAACTATCGCTGTTAGTTTTCGCACCTACATTAAATATTAGTCATGCGAAGGTGCAATATATTTATATAAAATTAAAACAGTCTTTTATATTGCGGCTTTTTAAATGTGATTTTTCAATTAATATTTTGCAAAAAAAAAATTCTAATTGTGGCTCACAAATTAACATTCAAGAAAAGGAACGTTATGGTGTGGAATGTTGTACAAACCTCCAGCAGTTTATTAAGTCAGCTGATTTTTCCATTGATTTTCTTGATGTAAGGACACACGGAAAATCAGGAAACTTATAAAAGATATTACTACTACTACTACTAATAATAATAATAATAATAATAATGAAGCTATAATACAAAACATCGTTAGCCGCTTTAATTTTTGAAATACATATTTTAAAAATATTCTAACATTTGGAGAAATTATTTTTTTTTATAGATATATTTAAACCTTGCTCTAAAAACAAAATAATAATAATAATAATAGTAATAATAATAGAGTAATCTATGAGAAAATTTTATAGATTATTATTATGAGAAATATATTACTATGAGATTATATTAAGGCATTTTCAGATTCTTTATTGAACATTCGTATTGATCCCTTAAAGTATTACTTTTACTTCGCTCCTGCAGTGCTATAAATTATGTAATCAAAATATATTTCTCCTGCTTGGCATAATAAATAACTTATAAATATATTTTTGAGTACAAGCTCGATAAGTGCTTAGGTTCTCCGAATAAAAAAGTAAATGCAATTTAAATGGACTTTCAATAATATTCTTGTACCTGTGTTATTCATTCTCTTTTTTACATAAAGTAGATGTGTCTTCTTTAATTTTAAAGTGTGTCTTTTTTTTTTTTTTTTTTTTTTTCTTTACAGTATAATGTTATTTTTTTCTATTTCCTCTTTTTTAATAAATCTTTTACTATTAACAAATTATATTGTTTAATGTTCAATATACAACCTCGATGTTCACCCAATTAAATTTGTCATCAAGATTTTCATTCAATATCATTGCAATATTCTCTACTTGTGATATAGATGATCACCTATAAGAAAATTTATATTTTTCTTTTTAAAGGATAGATAAATTCTCTAAATAAAATTCTTTAATTTTAAACAACTACTTAAAATATAACGACAATATGTGATACTACTTTCTACGCGCAAGATGACTACAATGACTTTAATAACACTGCTCGGCATGAAAATTGCCCCCACCATCATTTTGGCAAATTTTTATGTATAATGACCTCCTGAATCCATATATGACGTTCATTTTGCCCTATCACCCACCATGCTTTAGGGACGGTCACCTATTTTTTATCACTTTTCGGTAATTTTATGGCTATAAATTTTATTTTTAGGGGGGGGGGGATTATTATTTTAAGAGTTAAATATCATCTGAGGGGCTACAGAGTTGGAAAATTCTAAAACATCAACATTTGCGGCAAGGGGAAAACTTAGGGGAAGATTTGCCACTGAAATTATGTATTGCATTTCTTATATATTCTTTTTAATCTAATATTAATGTTATTTATTAAAAATTGTGTATTTTTGATTTTAAGTGTTAAATTAATTTTTTTTCATTCTCCAGATCAAATTCATGGCCAAAAAATTAACGAACACTGATAGAAATTGGGGGAGGGGGGTGGTGTCTCGAGAAAACGGTGGGTGACTGGGAAAAATGGTAGTCATATTTGGATTCAGGAGGTCATTTTACATAAGAATCAGCAAGAATGGTATCAAGGATTGGATTTTTTTTTTTTTTTTTCAGCGCAGTGTAATTGAAATGATATATATTTTTCTGCTTCAAATTTATTATTATAGGTGTCAAGTCTTCTCGATTTCCACAAAGACATCATACCGGAATTTTATAAAATCGAACTTTAATATTTTAAATTGCATAAAAGTAATGACAGAAGTTTCTATTAAAAAAAAAAAAAAAAAAAAATAGAGGTAATAAACTTTATTTTAAAAAATGTAAATGATAGCAGCTATTAAAACGTTATATTATGAACAAAGGATTACAGACCTAAATATGGCTTACTTTGCAAATAACATCTAAAAATTGCAGACATGGCTTTAATTTTGGTAGGATTAATATAACCAGAACCTCATTAAGGTCCGGGCACGCGCTTCCCGCAATTTTTTGGCAATATATACATACACATATATATTGTAATGTAATTAAATTTATATTGTAATATATATATATATATATATATATATATATATATATATATATATACATATATAACAAAAAATGTGACGCACCAAGAAGGAGTGGGGACAAAAATTGGTAGATGTAATGTACATGTGGAGAAAAACAATTGATTACAGTTTCAGAAAATTTGAATGATTTAATCAAGGGAAAGGACCTCACAAAGTAAACAAGTCAATAACGCGTCGGTCCACTTCTGGTCCTTATGTACGCAGTTATTCGGCTTGCTATTAATTGATGAGTTGGTAGATGTGCTCCTGTGAAGTATCGTGCCAAATTCTGTCCAATTGTTGCGTTAGATTGGTAAAATCCCGAGCTGGTTGTAGGACCCTTTTTATGATGCTCCAAACGTCCTCAGTGGAAGAGAGATCCGGGGACTGAGCTCAACTATATTTCACTGAGCCGCCTATTAAGGGTATTTAAAGTCACTGAAGTACCAGTTGCACGTAGGATCAACGATAATGATGAATTGGTGCTTGATTCCATCAAAACCTGTATGTATGTCAATTTGTGTCCAGTTTGCATTACTCTTTCTTGGTGCGTCACTTTTTTGTTATAGAGCGTATATATATATATATATATATATATTACTTATTTTTAACAGAAATTACGTGCTTTAATTAAAGAATGATTTTTTTTTTTTTTAAGAAATTAACGGTGTTAGAGAATCGAATTTATTCATCACCAGTTAGATACCACTATTTCTTTAAAATAATCGTTTCCTCATTTTAACGACAAATCTCTGTTTATTACAGCACGAAAGTAATTGTTAAAACTAATGAAGATAAGCCTCGATCATGCACTGGTTGTAACCACTGTGTTTAGCAATTTAAAAACGTTATATATTTACCATACTGCTGTATCTCCATTTATAATTACCCTTTCATATCACGAATTTTTATCACCGTGGACTCAGATGTAACATTTTACATTGCAATGTAATTTTATGAAAGATTACTTTACATTAAAATATACTTAAAACAAATAAATAAAATGTTATTGTTATGCATAAGAATTTTTTTTTTCTGCCTTTATGCTTTATTTCTATTTGTCAAAAAGTTTATAACTCAAAATTCAAATTATTCAATGACTCGTTAATCTTAAAGCAGTTCTTCAGTGTAGAAAGAAAAATTCAACAAACAGGGTTGGTAAGTGTTAAGATGATATCATAATTCCCATATTTAAATTTATAAAGTCAGTTTATTTCCTAAAATAAATAGATTGTTTCATTTTCCTTAAATGAATATAATGAGATCATGCACGATTTTTTGAAATTTATTTATAATTACAAATATTAGTAGATAATAATATTCATTTTATCATTTTTACACTGGTTATTCCCTCACTTATGGAAATGGTGTCTTTATGAGAGATTTATTTAATTTGTTTTAATTATACATTAAAAAAAGAACATGATAAAAAAAGAAAAAAAAAACAAAAGAATAATCTTGTAAAAAAAAAAAAAAAAAAAAAAAAAAAAAAGAAAGAAAGAAAGAAAGAAAAAGAAGTAGAGAAAAAGAATAGAAAGAAATACACATAAAAGAACATCTAAAATATTTTTAAAAGAAACAAAAAATCCAAAGTAAAATCCCTTTCTGAAATAATTAGGCGGGTATTTAAAAGAAAAAAAAAAGGTAGAAAAAAGTAGGAAGGAAACAAAAAAAAAAAAAAGTATGATTTTCCAGTTTCTTACAACAAAAAATTAAAAACTTCAAACATGATTTTTCCTCCTCTCATCACTAGTGCGAAAATGGCCTATTTGCAGAGAACCATCCACATATTTCCATTCAAAAATTTCAAAAATTTTCTTTATAAAATCATGAATGTATAAGTGTGATAATATTTGGGGTGTTATTTTTTGTAACGTGTCTCTCCAACAGTTTTTTGAAAGCCATTTAATAGTTAATCGATAATTCAACTAAACATTAAAAGAAAAAGTAGTTTAAAGCTTTTCCATGAAAATCTATAGAAACAATACTACCATGGTCGAGACAAAAACAATTCGTAAAATTTCGCATTTGCATAATGATAAAACAATTTCTTTTTTCTCTTATCTTTTGAAAAATAAGAAAAATTAAGCTCAAAGTGCGCTGAAATATTCAACTAATTTCTTTAATCCGTGAAAAGAAAGGGAAGAAAAAAAATCTTTCCAGCACAGTTTTCAAAAGGGGATACAAAAAGAAAACTAATATGAATTATTTTTCACTGATACAGAGTTAAGAAGAATGGGTAATAAGATTAGATTTCCTTAAGTAAATTACGTGTTGTAGCTTTTTATATTATACAGAGTATCAAATTTTATACTGTATATTGTTAACAAACTACTTTAGGATTATTTAATTTTGTTTTACTTATTTTTAAGAAAATGTTAAATATTATATATATATATATATATATATATATATATATATATATATATATATGTTTATGCCCTATACAAATATTACATATCAAAATAAATATAATGCCCGAGAATTTCTGCTCTCAAAGCTGATAGACGGGAAGTAAAGGATTCGAATCCAGGACGCATTCTTTCGTCCATCTGTTCGGAATTGTCTATGTTTTATTTCCGACAATCAGGTAAATATTAGCTGGTACCCCTTAAAAAGGATTTCCCGGAGGACGTTTCATCTAATCCTTTGACCGTTTGTGTAGTCATTTGTCTCTAAATTTAATCAACAGTAAATGAATATATTTCAGAAATGCATTTTTAAATATTTTGTAATTAAATATCTTAATTTGCGTTTTACAATATTAAGAAAAGAAAGATGAAATTTTCATGTGTATTTCAATATGTATTTTTTTAACATACACAGTTTACGCCTTATTCGTGAAGATTTTTAGTCCAAACAAGGAAAAATTAATTAACAGAAATTCATCTCGAATTTAAAGAGTTAAAAAGATTTTTCTTTTTTTTATATATAAAATAAAAGGCAATTAAATAAAGTTATAATAACAAAGTGAAAATGATTTTTGCATACCTCTCGGCATTCATCCATAGCACTGCTTGTATTAGACCTTTTTCCACACTACTTTTTTTGTAAATTAATTTTCGCGAAATGTAATAGCGAAGTAAATTAGAAAAAAAAAGAACACTCTCAAAAATAAATAAATAAATAAATAAATGTTGTTGAAAACAAGTCGGGTACTAAAAATAGAATAGTGGTATAGAACAATATAAGTGATGTATAACAATGAACAAAGATGTGATATATAACAATACGACAGTGGTATCGACTTTAATTAGAATATTTTGCAAGTATTTTTCTTATGCACAATAATAATTTTCATTGGGTAAATTTAAATGTAAACTTTAACTTTGTCTTACTATTTATTTCTTTTAAAATATTTAAACTAACGTTCAAGGCTTCCTGTCATAATTGTCAATGTAATAAAATATATTTATTGATTGAAAAAAAAAAATGTTATAGATAGAATTAAAGCAGCTGACGGGACTTACATCCGATTTACTTTTTCAGTTCTGCAAAATTTTTAATTTATTCCATAGCATTTGTTTGTACCAACCTTTTTTTTTTTTTTATCTTATAATGCTTTTTTTTAAGAGCAATTTTCTTCTTATTTAACCGTAATTACATATTGGAAAAAATTACTATACGGAGAAAGTGGTATATATATATATATATATATATATAAAATCAGGTACCAAAAATGCTACGAAATAAATTTAAAAGTTGGCAACTTTCTATTAATTCATTTATTTTACAAAAAATACTTGTTTATAATTAAAGACCAAAATAAATTTTCATATCCGATATGATTTGTATGTAATATATAATATTCGAGAACATGTATTGTGTACAAAATTAACATCTGTTTTAATGGCGAAATGGTCAAGTCTATTAGGGGATAGGGAACATTATCAGTGTTTTAGAAAACATGAATATTCAGGGCTGATATAAAAACTCATTTTTTTTAAATTCTGTAAAAGGGAGGGAGGGGAGGTGGTGGAAAAAATAAATGATTCTCTTCTGTTTTATTTTCCAACCCTGCTAAGTCATTTGTTAAGAATTAACCCTGATTAGCCGCTTGACAAAATTCCACATAGTCTGGATACATAACACATATCTTAATGATGATCATAGATCCTTAGGTTTTCCCTGAGTGTTCGACCACTAATTGTGAATAGCAACTTTTATCATAAAATAAGCTAATAAATTGAAAGAAAAAATTATCGTTTGAGAATAATGGGATAATGATTCATTAAAATGACGTGTCCATACGAACCCTCTTAAAATTAAAACTAAGGTTGAGAAAAAGAAGATATATATAGTCGGTAATAAAAGTGTCCGAATACTAGCAAAAATTCCTATGTAAAAAAAGTGCACTTCATACGGTTTTGTTAAATAAATCCTTATCGAATCATGTTCTTACACTGACTAATAACAGTATTCGACAAGGATTTATTTAACAAAATCGTACGAAGTGTACTTTTTTTACATAGAAATTCTTGCTAGTGTTCGGACACTTTTGTTGCCGACTGTACATAATACTGCACATTTCATAATTAAAAATGTGGATTTTTTTTCATATCTATAACTTTGTTTTTTATTACTACACACTTTAGTTATTGTTTGATTTATAACAATTAATAAAGAAATGCAAAAAATAAGTCGTGTGTCAACCCAATTTTAAACCCAGCAAAATTTTTCAAGAACAGATGATTTTTTTCGAAGGGAAAATTTTTGTTCTCGGAGTGTTACAAATTGATGTGAGATTCAAAAAGGGTTGGGGATAATGGAAACACCAATATGAATGAAAATGATGTGGTGATACAAAAATTTGCCCCTTATAGGTAAATGCTTAAAAACAAAATTACACAAAAATAATTAAAAAAAAAATGATAATACTAATGAATTTACTTGAATTTCATTCTCAAAACTCGTGTTTCTTTATAATGCTGTAGATAAGTTTATTAAATAAAGGTAATTTATCGAAAATTCCTTGAAAATTAATATTTATAAAAACATCTTTATTTTTAATGTTGAACATATATTTTTTATATTAATAAACTGTACCGATTTTATTCAGAAAACGTATTTAATAAAATTTAAATAGATTAAACTGGAAGTGGAATATTATATCAGTATAACACTACAACTAACTTCTTCTTATAATATACATCTTTTCTTAAAGTATAATTTATTAAATATACTATTTATCTGATATTTAAGTATAATCATTTAACTAAATATCTACTATAAAAAGAAATTCTAGTTAATTTTAAACACAGGCATTAAAATTTCAATTCCAAATTTTCATGAATTGAATTATTACATTATTAAAGAATTAGATTTAAAACGTAACATCTACACTTAAAATTGATCATATAAAAGTGTATTAAATAAAGTTTAGATATTTTTAGAAAAATTATGACATCCCAGAAACAAATTTTCAGTTCTTACATTTTAGAAAAAGCTAGAGTTAACACAAAAATTTTAATAACCAAGATTTCCTCCTTAAACGAAAAATATCATTAAAAACGAATACTGGAAAAAGGAAAATAAATAAAAATAAAAACTTGTATCTGAGAAACTTCTCATTTAGAAAAGAAAATTTTATTTTAGAGAAGTGAAATGGATGCTGAATAAAATAAAATAAACGTCATTCGTTTTTGTAATTCTGGGCACTAAAATATTGAAAACCAAGCGAACATTTTTCAATTAAACACGATATTGTGATGTAGCTAAGATTTAAGATTTTTTTTTCTAACAGCCCATTCCACTTAAAGGATTTTCATTTTGTTCATCAAAGAATCGTATAATAATATGCAAATTCTTCCATAAAATATTCTAAGGGGGAGCGTATCCGCAGAAAATGGATCAAAGAAGAAACAAGTAATCATTTTTGATTTTTGAAAAATAGTTCTTTCTATCGATGCGATTCATTTTTGTCCAAATACCCATTTGTTTTTATCTTAAACTTTTAATATAATAGGAGAAAACGCTTTCCGGGGGAAATTTTTATTCATGTGTCTAGTGCGTAGTTGGAAAATATGGAAAGCGGACAGAGGAAGCAGCGTTGATTATCTTTCTATTTAGCATATATATTGCGAGAGTTATAAGAATTTAATAAACCACTTTCACTTGTTCTCCTCCAAAGAAATATTAATTAATGGTGCATTCAGTGCCGCCGGGTAATCCTTCTTTCTGTGCTTTTCTACACAGGAATGAGGAGGGGAAGAAGACCGTTAGACGTGAATTCATTTATCTTTGCCTTTCTTGAAATTCGTTTAGATTTTCCACGAGAATGGACAGGGAGTTTTATCTAAGGCCCATTTACTCTTCTATGAACTAAGGTATTACAGGGTGAGAAGTGACAATTTTAACATTTGTAGACATGCTTGTAGAGTACTTATATGAGAAATTATTTTACAGAAAAGCCTGTTTCTAACTTTGCTCTTGTACAGCTTTTTAATTTCTTTTGTATGCGGTAAATAATTACACCATTGCATCTAACGTGAAAACTAATAAATGTCATAAAGAATGAGGTAATATTGAAATACAAATTATAACTTTTCTAGCATTTAATTTACATTTAAACTAAATTATGTATGCCAAAAATCAATTTTCTGATGCTAACTTATTATTATATAAACTAATGAAAATATTAAAAAGGCGCTATACATACATAAATACTAAAAAGAAGACGAACGATATTAATGGTACGGGGTAAGAAGTGACAATTTTATTATTTGCAGACATACTTGACGAGAAAAACCAAAAAAAAAAAAAAAAAAAAAAAAAAAAAAAAAAAAAACCTGCTTCTAACAAAGTCTTCACACAACATTTTTATTTCTTTTGCATGTGGCACGTAATTTTGTCAATAACTGTATGACGAAAATTGCAATAAATGCCATAAAGAATGAGATAATAATAAAATAAAAAATGTATCATTTATTTCATGTAACTTGAGTTTAACCCTTTCAGGGGCGGTGATGCCACTACAGCATCACCCAATTTTAATTTTCAACTGCAAAACTCAACTCGGAAGTTTTTAACAAAATTTTACTTTTACGACATAGCAGAAAACGTCGTCAAATTCTTTTATTTTAATTTTGCTAGTGAATTCTTGTGGCAGTGTAATTTAAATGATCCGAATTACCTTGCGCCGCAAAGGGTTAAACTGAATTACATATACAAAAAATCAATTTTGTGATGCTAACTTAATATTATATAGAACAATTAAAATATTAAAAAGTTGCTATATATATAAATATCAATTAAGAAAAAAAGGGGGGGGGGGAAATTGAAACTTATGAAGATAAAAAATAAATAAATAATAAAAATAATAAAAATAAAAAAATAATAAATAATACATTTAAAAGCAGATTCAAATTTCTAAATGTGTAGTGATATCACTGCTGATGAAATATTAATTTCACGGTTCCAAATACTTTGAAAAATAAAGGGTTCCTGAGCTTCAATGGCAATTAAGTAACTTTGAGTAAAACTTTGTAAAATTGTACTTTGAATTCCATTTTTATAATATATTCCATAAATGAGAAAATCTTTAATTATTAATTTTTTTAATGGACACATCATGTAGACTTATAACTCGCAAGAGTTTCATCAGGTATAAAAAATTCCTGACAAAAACACAGTAAAGCATAAAAATGTTACTTGCTGGGCATGCATATTTCGTAGCTTAAATTTTTTTAAATCTCACTTCTGTTAGAAGTCACTTTGTTTAAAGGAATGACACGGTTCGTATGGACACTTTTTTTTTTTTCGAGAACTCCTCCACTAGTATTATCTAACAATATGATCCCCCCCCCCCCCAGTTTAAAGGCTTTTTGTATAATAAAAAGTGCTATACAAATTAGTGGTAGAGAAAATCAAGGAAATTTAATGAAAGCTGTATAATGATATGATATTAAGTAAAAAAAGTATTTTAAAGGCAGAAATGATACAAAATCAGTTTATGCAGATTACTGTAACCATGTTAAATAAATGAATATATATATAATCATAACATTTTTTAAAAAAAAGTTGAAGTTGAGTGGGCTTAACGTCGCACAAGAGAGACGCAGTGGGAAATGGCGACAGTCTGGGATTCATCCTAAGACGTGATCCGGATACAAGCCATCACAATTTTAAATCTATAAGGGAAGGATAGATCTCACACTAAGGTATCCCTCTGAATAAAATACAGAAATAACAATTATTACAATGAAAGGTTGTCCCCAATGATTTAAGTATGGACACGTAACTTTCCCTTGATTGATTCTAAGAATCTCAATAAGCAATCCACAGCCTTCTTCTTTTTGGCAAATGGATTTAGGATATAAAATAAAAGCTGTCAAGCCTTGATAGAACTAATATAAGGCATTCGTGAGTTTTGATTTTATTAATGGCAGAAATAAAGCCTTAGAGAAAAACTTCAGAGAAAAAGTGGCGTAGAGAGTCACACTGGATGAAATGCTCGTAAAAATATAAATATATAAGGCAAGGAAATAAAATCCTCTATAAGGAAATTTACTGAAAATCATGAAATGAGACATTTTACATTAAACAATCTGAAATAGTCAATAAAACATCTTTACTCGATCCTTGCACGATTGGAATAAAAAATCACGGTTATTGAAACGACAGCACTATCCTTAGATTTAACCAAGATGCGTAAAATTTCACCTGTGTTAAACAGTTTTAAATTGTAAAATATTTCATAAACTTTTTGATCAAAGTTTCTTAACTAATTCTGTTTTAAATATAAATTCCAGAAATGGTGTACAATAGTAATTAAAATTTAAAACTTTTTCATGCACAGTACCGGTTTTGAAAGGACATGGCCTTCCTTCATCAGGTGCAAAAAACACGTGCTACTGCCTTTATTGAAAGCAAGACTGAATCTCAGTTTTTGCTTTTGCCTCCCTCAGTCTTGCTGCAAGGAATTATTTTATGGTCTATGAAGAATTTTTTAAGTTTAATCAATTGTATTATATGTATATATATATATATATATATATATATATATATATATATATATATTTATTTATTTATTTATATTCATATATTTCAGATTTCAGATTATTAAGAGATAAGTAGGATTTATCCTATAATGCCGAGCTTCTTCACTGCAAATGCCAAATCGAATAATTTCTTAGCATTATGAAATATAATTGAGTACATATGTTAGCTAAGCAACAAATAGTTTCAATTTCAAACTTTCTAAAATATTGAAATATACAAGGAATTTTTTTAACTTCAGAGTTATTCTTTTCTTATTACCAAAAATTAAATTGAAATTTTTGTAATATAAAAAACCCTTAAATGAAAAATGTTAATTGTTTGAGAATAGTAGCAGAAGAGTCCTTGGAAGAAAAATGGGATCATGTTTTTTTTTTTTTTTTTTTTTTTTTTTTTGTAGCGTATATTTTAGAAATATCATGATCGTCAGTATTTTCAAAATGTGATAGTACTTTACTACTGTTACTTATATTTGTTTATCTAAGGCTTCAAATTTCCTCTGATAGAAATTTTTGTTAAAATTTCATATATAAAAGCAATAAATGACTACATATTGGACAAACAATACTTCCAGTCTCTTTTTCTGTTAATGAATTGCGTGCAAAACTTTCGGGCCAAACATTTTTTCGTTAATAATTGTGGTATGAAGAATAAAGATTATAAAAGTCGTTGTATTATCATATAAAGTAAATAAATTACACTGTCGAACTAAACAACTTACAAATTTTGTTAACAAAAAATAATTTAAATTATGACAAACCATATAAAATTTATGTGATCAAAAGTTTCGGGCCAAACAAACTTATGGAAAACAAACTACCAAAACAGAAAAAAAAATATTTTTTCTAACACATCAGAAGGTTAAATAATATTAATATCTTGTTGATATGCCCTTTGAAGCTATCACAGCAGAACATCAAAGAGGCATCTACGCTATTAAAGTCTTAATACTCGTGTGATCATTTGTTTGCGATTTCTCTTGAACTTGGTTCAATAAATCGTTTTTATTTGAAAAAATAATAGCTCCTACTTTTAGCTCTTACCATAAATGTTCAGTGGCATTTAAGTCAGGAGATTGGCTTGTCCCTTCAAGGATACGGAATTTTTGCCATTAAAAAGTCTTGAACGAATGCAGATCGAAGTTCGGGGTCATCAACTTGTTGCAAAATCCCCCCCCCCCACTTGGCATATTTAAGAGCGCATAGGGAAGCATTTAGTCAGTTAAGATATTTTTATATGTAACTTTGTCCATAGTGCCTTCCGTCGTCATAAAAAGAATAGCACCTTTACACGAAAACGTTCCCCACGCCATGACTTTTCTTCCTCCTTTTTTTACAGTCAGCATTTGATATCTAGAATGATACCTAGCATTGCTTGGCCGCCAAATATATCGCTTTCCGCCATTTTCAAAAAGATTAATCTTTGTTTCGCCTTAAAAATAAAACTTTTTTCCAATCTTCGACTGCCTCATATTCGTGTGCTTTAGCAAATTCTAATCTTACCTTCTTATTCTTTGTACTAAGCAAAGGTTTCTTTACTCCGACGCATCTAAAACGTCTAACTTGATTTAATCTACGCCAAACAGTACTAAGACTAACATCAACCAATTTTTCCTCCAGTTAATCACGCGCTATAATTGCAGAACTCATCTTTGGATTACAACTGCCTTTCTTTTAATAACTTTATCAACTGAATTAGTCATTTTTCTGGGTCTTTCAGATACTGATTTGTCTGCCAAATGTTTATTTATTTCCATTTTTTAATAATAATATCAACAGTTGTTTTCTCCAATAGATAATGTTGAAGCAATATCACAAGAAACTTCGTTAATTCTGGTGTAATTTAGTATAGTTTCATGGATCTGTAAATGAGTGCGTATTGGCATCTTGACTTCACAACACTGACATATGTACAGGTGTAAACAAACTCGAGTTTATTGTAATCTATATTCGTGTTTCGTCTTAAATAGACCAGTCACTTCGGGGCAATAACGTCACTGTGAACTTTTAATTGCTTAGCTCGAAGCTTTTGATGAAGGGATTTATATATACTTCATAATATATTTAAATCACTTCATTGGAAAAATTTGCTAGTTATATATTTCGAATGTATATTTGATAATCTTTACGTTGCATTATTTAATTTCTTTTTAAATTTATTTATTCAAAAGCTATTGGTGAAAATTAATTTGGCCCGAAACTTTTGCACGCAACTGTAGATGCAATCTAACAATAATCAATTATCTTATTTTACAAAATGAAATAATTGCTTGATATCCAAAACTTTAAAAGCAGAATAAACGAAATCTTCGTATTAAATGTAAAATATTTTGTAACTTTTATAAATGAACCTATTTGCTACTAAAACGCTAATTAACTGTTTCATTTAATTAACTATTACATTAAAAATTTTATTAACTATCTAATTTTATGGTTATGTGCATACCTTATGTTTATTGCTCTAGACACCGGATTTTATGGTTTCTTAAATTAAATGTGAAGAACATTAGGATAATTTTTTTCTTTTCGCTGGTTAGATATTACGGCTTTTAAAAGTGCTGTATGTAACAAAACAAAGGCTTTACTTAACAAAGATTCAAAATTTGCTTTTGTTAACGTGTTTTATTTGCATATTTATAAATTCAATATAGCAAAAAATAATACTAATTGATTTTTGAATATCCATTATTAATTTTCTGTTTTATGTCAAAATTATAAACAATATTTTATTACAATTTATTTTATTTTATTTTATTTTATTATGTATCTTGCATTTTACTCAAAACTACTTTACCTTTTTGGTTTTTGCTCACCTGTCGGAACATATGGGCTTCAATGTGTTTTCATTAAACGGCTTCTGTTTTCGCGGCCGTTCGTCAAACATGCACGTTTGGAATTATAAAGATTTTAATGCAATAAGTAAGAAAATCATCTCGCGGAAAAATCTATAAAATTAATTTGTAAGAATTACAACATCTAAATTTTTATATTGTCCATAGGTCCCTAAAGCTAGTTATACTTACAAGGAAACATTTAAAAGGTGTCGTCTTCAAAAAATATTGAAAAAAAAAAAATGTGATTATATTCTTCATAAAACACCAAAAAGTGAAAAAAATTATCCGCTGAAATGAATTACAGCGACCACAAAAAATGATCAAAATTAAGCATATTTGGCGATTTCAAACTGTTAGGCGATTGATTTTGAGTACTTGGCGGAGAAGCAAAACACGGTTCTGTTCGTACACGGCAATCTCAGTGCTGGCGAACTTATCGCCTAACAGTGCTAAATCGCCATAAATGCTTAATTTTGATAATTTTTTTGTGGTCGCTATAATTCATTTCAGCCGATAATTTTTTCACTTTCTGGTGTTTTACGAAGAGTAGAATCACATATATTTTTGTTTCAATAATTTTTGAAGACGACACGTTTTGAATGTTTCCTTATTAGTAAAATAATCTTGATACAAAAGCGTGAAATAATCCTTCCACGAATTTAACGAAACGAGTTATTTAATTTCAAAAATTGCAATTTTTACTGAAGTTTTTGATTCTAAATAAGGAATCAGTTAAAAAGATAATTTTATTTAATTACTTTTTTCTTTGAGTTTTATATACCCTTCTTCGCTTTGTACTGAAAAGATTAAGATGAAATTACTCGATCAGTTTCTATGATAAAAATTACTTAATTTCCATGTTAAAGTATAAAGACTTATTACTGCACTGGTTTCAAAATTATAGAAACAACCAGTTTTCTCCTTTTTTTTTTTTTTCTTTTGTGCATAACTTTTAAACAAATAAACACATGAACATTAATTTTGGATGGCATGCTCATCATCATATCATTAATCGAATTTTATATAACTTTAGCATAAGTGATAATTTTTAAACTAATAATTATTTAATTTTAAGTAAGTTATAAAAAATATTCAACAATTTAGTGAAGAAAACACTGAAAAATGGTGTTAAGATGTATTACAAATAGGTGAAGACACTCATGCCTTCAAATGCTAAGCTAAATCCTGATTTTTCTTTCTGTATTCACTTTCCTTTTACATTTGTGACGGACTTTTTCAAACAATATAATTACTAATTTATAAACTACGAGTATCACCAGAATAATAAAAATATCGGTAAATAATTTTATAATGAACTTCTTGTCCAATTTTCATGTTTGTAAGTACATTTTTTAAAAAGTTATTCACATGTGAAAAAAAGAAGAAAAAAGAAGCAACAGAAAAGTGAATACAGAAAGAAAACTCCAGTTTTAATTTATCCCGTGGATTCTTGTGCATCTTCACCTCCGTAATGCATCCATATGACCATTTTTCATTCAGTTTACTTTTCTAAAATTTTTGAAATTTTTCATTTTTTTCTTCCAAAACTTGCGAAAAATTGAATACTTGTTAGATTAAAGATCAAATTTTATAAAACATATGCTAAAGTTATATAAAATTAGATTAATGAAATGATAACGAACATGCCATCCAAATTTTATGTTCATATGATTTTTGTTTAAAAGCCATGTTCAAAAGACGAAAACGAGAAAACTGGCAGTTGCTTTAATTTTGAACATCAGTGTAATTATAAGCTTACGAACCTGTGGGCTATGTAAAATTTTAATTTTTACAAAATTGATTTAGTGGACTTTTACGTGGCATATGCAATCATTTTTTACTTCATTTATGATATTTTTATAATTGAAAGTAAGAAACGCCACCAAACTCACGATAATTATCAAATTATAGTTATTTCATAATTACGATAATTATCAAATTTATAGTACGCAGATTAAAGTAATATTCAAACATTTTTCTGTCAAAATATATATTAAATTTTTAAGTTATTTAAGCATGTTAGAATGAAATATAATCACTATTAATTACGTAAGAAACCCAAGTTATATATATATATTTTAGCTTAATAAATAAATATTTATATAATCAATATGATCATATATCAATCAATATCATCGTATAAGTAATAATAAATCTACTATATATATATGTGTATATATGTATATATATATAATTTATAAACTGGCGTTACAAGGAGTATAGTGTATATCAAATTTAAGAAAATATATTTGAAGAAGTTAATTTAAACCTCCCTTATTGATATACTTTAGTCAATTATGCGAATAAAAAATTTTGACAGCTTTCCAGAGATTCAACGTCCGCGTTTATTTCATACTAATATTTTCAAACAATACCCATAGCTCTTTTTAATCTAGAAAAAAAAAATACTATTAAAATAAGAAAAAAAATTCTGAAAGAAAAAAGAGTAGTATGAAAATTCGCGGAAATCACAATCTTGCTTTTCCACAGATAAATTACGAGTGGATTTCACGTCATACGTTGCATTGTAAGAATTAAAATGTTCGACAAAAAGTAAAAGGCTTTGACAATGATATGGAGACAAAAAGTATGTCAAAGCAACGTGCTTAAAGCATATCCTTTCGTAGAAGAAAATAATATTCTTTTAAACAGAAAATAATGTAACGTGTATCAGACACTGACAGTTTTATGCGTTTGAATGTGAAGGCACTGAAGAGCTAGAATGGTTTAAAAATAAAATTCTGAACATACAATATGCAATTTTTAATATACATACATACACACACACACACACACACACACACACATATATATATCCATATCTCCATATATATATAAATATGTGCGTGTGTGTGTGTGTGTGTAGGATACTAAATGAAAAAGCATTTTACGACAAACTTGGATCGAAAGGTTCTAAATTTGAGTAGCAACTGGTAAACAACAAATACCTGAGCTTCTCGTTCTAAAAAATATCCAAATAGGTTCAAGAATTTAAAAATTGTCATTTAATATGCAATATCATGTGACAATAAGATAGGTAGAGCTGATAAAAATTTTGACAAAAAATAGATCTCAAACTATTTACTACATCATAATGTAGAATAGTTCTTGTAAATATATACTTCTTGAATTAGCCGTGAAAATGAACTATTTACCTGCGATATGTAGAGCAAAAACAAAGGCAAGCGAAATCTTGTAATTTCTTAATTTATTGATGTCTGTTTATCAGTTGAAGATCATGCAGTTAAAAATAAATAAAAATAAATAAATGAAAATTCTCGTAACAAACTTGAAAATAGTCATAATTGAGAAGAATAGCACATAAGGCTCCTTCCTGATATAACCTCTTCGTTTCAGAGGTCCACATATGTGGATCTCTATTCTTTCCTTTATAAAATCTATACCATTTAATATTTTTATATTTTGACTAAACTAATAAAAAGCTAAATAAATTGGCTTTAAAAAGGTATATGGCAGCATGAAACTAAATTTCTTTCCGAAATACAATGTTATTTTGTTGGCTTTCGTAAAACGACTTTAAAACAGTAGTCGACCACACGGTCGAAGAAAAGTACGCAATTTTTCATATTTATTTATTAAGTACTTAGACACTTGCCAGAACAAAAAGAAAACAAATATTGATTGATTTATTTAAGGGCATCAAATTTTTAATTGTGTTACAGTTAGGAAGATTTATGTAACTTAATAATTTAGAGTTTAGTTGTTTAAAGCCATACACTTGTATCGTACATTACTAACCCCCTAAATTATAAACGTAAGAAAATTATACTTTTTTGTAATGTACAGTGTGAACGTATATGTCTAAAAGCCTGCAAGTGTAACTTATGTTGTTATTATAGCTTCGGGTCCGAAGAGGATAATAACGCAATGTCTAGGACCCTCCCTAGCGTATTCAACCTACATTAACCCACGCAATTAAAACCTGTTACGAAATTCCCTATGCTATTAAATAATCAATTATACACAACAATAGCTAATGCATTTTAATTTTTCTTTTCTACTTAAAACATGTTTTTTTTTTTTAATCATAGAACACAGACACAAACAAAGAGAAATTCAAATGTATGATGAGTTAGGTTTAATGAGATTGACGTATTTTTAAGCTATAACAATTAAAATAATTCTTTTTTATAAAACTAAAAACAAATATAGAACTTAATTATTTATACGGCACTCTTAACTTTTTTTGCTTAAATAAAAAGTATGGCTCTTATTTCATTAGATCGCAAAACTTTTATAAATTTTAAATGAAGGGAAAATGAACTTAAATATTATGTACAAAAAATTGTTCAGAAAATTGTGGAAATACTTAAAGAAACCGATTAAGTAAAATTGCTTTAAATTTTCTGATTTCACTTTTTAGAGCTGGATATAAAAATTTTCTATGAACATAGGCTAAAGTATTTATGAGTCCTTTTCCTAAAGCGGTGCAAAAGAATTTTGTGTCTGCTTATTGACTTAAGACATTATATTTAATTAAAATTCCGCTTCTCTGGAATTCCAGCTCGAACCACTTTTTCTCTGCTTTTCCTTCAAGAAAGATAAAAGAAATTTAAAAGACGAAGATTTTTTTTTTTTTCATTTTTTTTCTTTGTGAAATAAAACTGAGAGAGAAAGAAATGTATATATGATGGGCTAGTATTTGATTTTCTTTAAAGAATGTTTGCATGATTCGAAGCAATTGAAAGATATTTTAAATACATTAATAGGTTTTTTTCCAAAATATAGTATAATATTTTTTTTTTTTTTAAACTTATTTCATGAATTTGTTTTGAGTTGCATAAAAGCATCTTTTAATATATTCTTTTAATATATTCATTAAAAAAAAATGTATATATTAAATTCATTTATCTATCTAGGAATATTAAATATCATCAAAGTGAAGCCTCATAAAATTAAAACTTATTTTCAAAGTTGCAAACTAACAAAAATTAAAATTAACATTTTGATAAATTATACAAGTCCTATATGGGAATGTATAAATCACTAAAATGAAATATAAGCGTGTAATAATGTTTTTTTTTTTTTTTTTTTTTCTAGTTGAGAAACACTTCACACAAACAAATATTATTTTAAATCTTAATAATGGAAGTACGCTGTCTTAATGTTGCATTAAAGAACTTTGTCTTTTGTAGCTAGAATCAATAGGTAAAAGTTTTTTTTTTTTTTTTTTTTTTTTTTTTTTTGAGAATAAATTAATTTATGTTAGTCTAATCAGATTAAGAAGTGAAAACATTGTATTTCCCCGGCTTTTCAAGAGCAGTTTTTTTTCCTTCATTGACAATGAAATTTCTGAAGCTCTCCAGGGTTTTGTTCATCTCATCCATAGTGAAATTTTCAGCTAGGCTAAGAATGAAAGTTTAGAACACATTTTTTCTCTGATTTTCCCTTTTTTAACAAATATAAAAGTTCGGAAAGCATGTATGAGGAAACACAGAAGGTATTATTCAAAGTGTTTTGTCAGCAATAGGTTGGACGATAATTAAATGATTTTTTATTCTAGGTGGTTGTGATAATTTCAGTAATAACTAAGCTAGTTTCAAACGTACAAAGTATACTTATGATACCAGTTCACTTTACCTTTACTATTTCACAGAATTAGTTTAGACTTTAATGAAATTTATTTGAAAATAACATTATATAATGAAAATAAAGTAGAACAATAGAGAAACCACAGGAAAAAAGCCGCAATATACTATGTATTAAAACATAAAAAAAGAAAATAATAATAATGAAAGGAAAAGCTTTTTTAAAATGGAAAAGCAAATGCGAGTAAAATGTATTACCTAAGATTTTCTAGCATATTCTAGCAATAATTAATGGAAGCAAATACGAGGAGTTTTTTTTTTTTTTTTTTTTTTTTTTTTTGTAAGGCATTAATTTAACAGTTTATCTTTTCAACTTTAATACTGAAATATTTCTTATATTGTGAAAGTAATTTCTAATTTAAAGAAAGGTTTTGTCATAGGTTTTATAGGCATTTTTTTTTTCATTTACAGTTAGTAAAAATTAAATGAAACATACCCAAAGTATTCTACAACACTCTAAAATGCGATAGAAATTTTCCTAAAATACTGTTATATTTTTTCTTTTTTAAATAAGACCTAAAATGCACGAATATACATTTTCCTAAATTAAAACACATATATAGAAAGAATATGTCAGCTTCTTATTAAACAAAATTTTCTATTTTTTACAATTATAAATTTCTATATTTTAATTAAATAATAAAATATATTTTCCATTTTAATCCTTTAACGTATCGAGGAGAAAATTTAAGATTGGAAAAAAAGTAATAATAATAATAATAATAATAATAATTATTAATAATAATAATAATTAATAATAATAATAATAATAATAAAACATTGTTAAATGTTTCGTAACACGGAAACATAATAATACTTAAAAAAAAAAAAAGATTATTTTGTCTTCCTGTGTTTTCTTTTTAAAGAAATTTATATATCTATGAAATATTTCGAAGAATTCGATGACAAAATATTATAAGACGCCCTCAGGTACTTCGTAAGTAACAGCACCAATTTACAAACATTCACTCTGAAAAATTTCCTGAATTCTCTATTTCTGCATTTATTCGGTACAATAGAATTTTTTTTTCTACTTTTACTTTTCCCTATGGATATCTCATTCTGATATCATCAGAAAAAATCACTTTTTTCAAACAGGTTTAAGGTTAGATTCGTAAAATAAATATAGCAACAATATATTTTATAAATCCTGCTTTTATACAATATAATCAATGGAGCAAATTGTGAGCATTTGAGGAATGATTTAGGATATAGTTTCGCCCTCGAAGGTAATGTGTCTTAGAAAAGATTCGAAAACTGGGTTTGTTTTAGTTTTATTTATAAACCTTTTATTTTCATAACTATATTGAAATATCCATTGACTCATATAACCATAGTGAATATAATATTGCACTTTAATGTTTTTTCTTCTTCGCTTATTATATAAAATTGAGACTCACAAAATGCTTATAGTTTTATAAATCCAAAAATTTATTGTTTGCTAGCTGAAATACTTTTCCCAGGCTCATTTGAATAAAAAAAAAAGTGATATAACAAGTATAGAAGACACAACAATATTTAATGCACAATCTTCCATAAATGACCACACACTTCATTTTAGTGGTTTTTTTTTTTTTTTTTTTTTTTTTCGATATTAGTCTAGATTTTGTTGGCTTTAGTCAAATTTTATTCGAATTTAATCTTGTCAGATTGTCTAGAAAATTGTTCGACAAATTATCTTGAAACTACAGCGGTGTAAAGAACATAAGTTTTGCCTAATATATCTCTCAGAGAAATTTTTCTCTATGAAGGCAAAAAAGGGAACCAGTAACAAATTAATGAAAAAAAAAGTTATTTGGGTAAAAAGTAACACTTGTAACTCTGGTGCGCTGCCGCTTTGTTTGCTGCGTTATTCTGTATATTGTTTCCCTGATGAAGTGCCGTGCTATTTGTTAGACCAGAAACAATTGTTGCCTATATGTATATATATATATATATATTATTTATTTAGGATTAAAAATTTATCACCTGTAATCAATAAGGTAATTTTAAGGCAATTACATACGAACAGAAATTCGTTATTGATCGATGTAGTTTGAAATAGATATATATATATATATATATATATATATATATAAATAATAATAATAATTCATGACTTTATAATCTGAACTATAAATCTCCACAATTAAAAAAGTAAAATATATATTTATTTGTAATTTATCAAAAGAAAATAAATCTAAACATAGCTGCATGTACTTTTGAAAACAAAAGTTAAATCCGAAATGATAGCCTTGATTTTTGAATAATATTTTTGCAGCACGAAATATCCTTTTCATATTTTATATACATTTAAGTTTTGATAGAGAAATGGGGATAATTGCTTTATTTAGTTAGCGTAAGTCCCTATAACAAATAAATAAATATTAAAGAGGGATTTCGGTAGGAAGTATGGTGTAGTGTATCTTACTAACACCAATTTTGTTTCAAAAATTAATTTAATAATTAGTAATCGATTATTATTTATTATTAATTAATAAATCGATGTATGTTTACAAAGTGAAAGCAAATGACGGACGGACAGCATGTTACACAGACAGACATAAAACCAGACCGATGACAGACCTAAAACATAAGTATTTGTGAAATAATGCTGGAAAGTATTAAAATTCCTTTACACTATTAAAAATCTACTTACAACCATTTATACTTATATCCCGAAATGTATCTGAATTGTTTTGTGTGGCCATGTAAGCGAATATGAACGCTAATCCTACCATTTTCAATAAAAGGCATGATTTTCCGCATCTGAAAAATATGTGCTAATTTCATTACATTTGGCGTCTTGGAACGAAGTTAAAATGGGCTTAAAAATATCCCTCAGACCATAGTTTCTAGAAGCCATACACTGTTAAAAATTTAATGTTAGTTTGAAGCAAACCTTTGTACTGAAGTAGCTGCAACCATCAAATGGTTTAACATTTTACCGTGATTTGGTAATTTTATGTTGAACCAAATATTGTTATTATGTTTTAAATAAATCACTCGACCAAAGCGAGGATCGAACTAAAGACCTTCCTGCCTCGAGTCCAACACTCTGATACTGTGCTACGCTTTCTTGCCTGGTAATACTGCTTCGTTTATTTTGATGAAAGGGCCTAAATTTTCTATGGTCTTACCTTGAGCCATGGGTGACTTGTTGCACAAAATTTGCATTTAATTAAAATGTTTCCGACCACGCTCTTTAATTTAAGCTTGGTTTGGTTTCAAAAAGAATTTTACTGATTGATACTTTCTGGAAGGTATAATAGATTTTTCTCTCTTCTTAAAAGGATATACTTCAGTAAACTTTCTTATATTAATATCTGGTTAGGGATCAATTGAATAAAGAACTCTTTTTTTACTCCTGAACTGTTGGGTCACCAAACATCCTGGACTGTTTTAGTCTTTCCAGAGAGGTCTTCTTATACTCTTCCTCCCTTCTGGTTCTCTATTTTCTTAGGGTTAACGGTCTAATGGATCTTGTTTGACTTTGTCAGACAGTTGGAGGATGAGCCACAACAAAAAGAACACTTTTTTTCTTGTAATTAATGTTGATTTTGAATTACATAATCACACGCGATATCACTTCACATATTTTATTTTCCCTCTCCGACTTACAGCCTGTGATTTTTAGTGCGCTAGTGGTGCCATCTCTTGAATAAAAGGGAATTACAATGACATGTACGCCGAAACACTTCTCAAAGTTTTGGTGCAACTGAAATTAAATCGCAAAAAGTATAAAACTAAAAAGTAAGTTTAAAGCATATTATGGTATTACTTATAACTTTACTCTCTTTGGAGTGAAACTGAGTTTGAAACTGAAGTTCAAATTTGGAATGAAATTTTTGGTCATAAATCTGTTGGTCATTTGAAACCTGTAGGTCAAAAAACTCTATTAAATATTGCGTATCTTAATTATATTGTAAGTAAGATGCAAAAATTTCTAGCGCCACGCATTCCATTTTGAATAGAAAACATTTTTATTGTGACCTTCAATTGCATTTATCAGTTTCGAGACATGCTAACAATATTTACGGAAATATGAGCAGGAAAAGGCAGACATTCAGGTGGATAAACAATGAAGTGGAAGTTATACTTTTACATTTTTTAACAAGTAAAAATTTTATGTGACATACTATGATCTAAAATTATGTAATATAATTGAAAAAAGGAAAATTTTTATCATCCACCTTCTTTGTTAATGAACAACGAAAAGAAACAAAAAATTTCAGGTTGTGTCGGCTCAAATAAAATATAATTCAGGCGCAGCCTTTCCCGATTCCAATTGGAGAAAATCCACCTGGGTCCATGCAGACCTCTATCTTACACTCAAGTGTGCTGTCAATAGACTTAATGACGAATGCTCCTACCAATTATATCAATCTTCCAGCTCAAGCAATTTTCAAATTGTGAAACAGCCCAGTTTTATTATCTCCATTTTACCTCACCTTTAGTATGATTGGGCAAATTTTAATAACATAGTGCATAGTATATGAATCTGAATGCACGATTTTCGTACTAAATATCAAGTTTCTAGATCAGGTGATTTCGAACTTGCACAGAATACTTCTTCTTTTCACCCCTTTTTAAATTTCTTGAAGGAAGTTGAAAATTTTTTAATAGTGTTAGGGAATATGAATTTGAATGTAGAAGGTCCATATCAATTGCCAATTACTAAGTTCCTAGCTCAAGCGGTTTCAAAACTGCACAACATATACCCATTTTTTTTCTTCCATATCTATTTTAGGGGGTCGCAAGTTTTAATAGTTTAACTAACATAAACTCGAATGAAAAAAAAAATCCATACGAAATATTATATATCTAGCCGAAGCTTTTCCCAAATTGCTTAGAATATTCTATCCTTTTCCCCTTCTCCATCTTGGAGGGATAACGAGAAACTTTTTAATAGCATAATGGCTCCTTTTAATTGCTAAGGTACATGTGTGCCAAATTTCTTTGGTATTCGTCCGAGGGTGTAAATCTGTATAACTGTCAAACAGACAACTTCCACATTTCTATATAAATACATATAGTAATTCACAATTATTTTGCAAAGCAAGAAAGGCATATGATAAAATATGTCTGTATTTATTTATAAAATATTTTAAAAATATTTAAGCTTATAAAGGTTATTGATGCTTACAAACTACGATAAATCATTAATGATTGATGAGTGTTTAATTTCTTTCACTCGTTGAAAAAGTGCATGAAACAGACAGAAAGAAAGAAATGAAAATGACACGATCAACGATAACTGAAAAACATTTTAAAAGCTCAAGAAAAAAATTGATGTTACTTTGGGACAAAATTGTCTTATGTGCTAGCCATGAATTAAAATCTTGTAAATGTAAAAACAAGAAAATTAAATATTTAATTATAATTCAGAGCGAATGATATTTCAGATTATCGTGTGCGATCACTTTATATGTAGATGATAAAAGTAACTTATCGTTTCATTCTTCTTTGCAACTGTCTTCGTATTTTACATGAATAAGGAAGATTTTATCTATGGTATATTTTTTATAGATATTACAGAATATTTACTTTTCAAAAGAGAAATATTTAACACATTATTTTATGGTCAAATGGCATTTTGTAGGAATGAAAAATTTGAAGTTTTATTAGGATTAACAGCTAGAAAAAGTAATCATTTTTATAAAACAGTTTTCTGTAAATGCCTGTATTCCATGTTATAATAACTTTCGTGTCAAGCACCACATTATAAAAATTCGTATAAAATTTACTGAAGAAAATTGAAAACTTTGAAGACGAAAAAAAAAAAAACCTACATAAAAAATATTGTCATAAAAGAATTTCCTGCCTTTTAATAAATAAATGTAATTTTACAAATCAATGAAACCAATTTTTTTTAGAAAGATAAACCAGATAATAATTTTGCAGGTGACAAGTTTATTTTTATTAAAGTATTTATTAATATTACTTGATGTTAGTATAAGCAAATACATGGATATACTTTTCAATCTTAAAAAGGTCTTTTTCAGATATGTTTGGTAATATAATATTTTTAAAGTTTTGAAGCTAAACGAGAGAAAATTACAATGTTAATAATATTAATAATAATAAAAACATGTCTGTAAGCAGTGATATTATAGTGAACAATTAGAACAGTAAATGAATGGTGTAACAAAAATCACAGCTGAAAACTTTCAGTTTCATTGCGTAAACAGTAGTGTTTAATTAAGGTATTTTAATAATTTGCAATATTGTTTGCAAATTAATTTAAAATAATCAAAGTAAAATGATAATTTAAGGAAATATTTCAGTAAAACAAAAATCATTTACAAAGAAAAATATAATCAAGCATCAGAAGGGAACTATTTTAACTAGTATATATTATCACGGATCATTATGGTATTAAAATCATACTAGATTTACGTTTCACATATTAGAAATAACTGGTAATTATAATCTTTGATACTCAATAAGATAAATTAGAAAATCAAACATATTACCTTTAAATTTGTAAGCTTGTATTGCACGTAAAACCATTTTACAAAAGGAATAAACAGTTATTATTTATTCCAGAATTAATTTAGATCTAAATATTTTCTCTGCACAAAACAAATAAGCAAGAAAATTAAATCATCTGCCTCAGTTTATTATCGTGAAATAATCTCGAATCATTCTTTAAAGGGCGGAAATATTTTGAATTTACAAACAAATAAATTTCATTGTTATTCTTTGTTTTCAAATTGAAATCTTCGATTTTCTTTATTTTATAAACTTGAATTGAAATTTCGAAAGGAAAAAGTCTCAAGAGACCCTTAGGTATAGCCTAAGTAAGAACCCCAATTTGTAAAACTTCTCTTTTAAGAAGTTTACTTAAATGTGGTTCTACTTCATGCATACAAGGGAATCAATTTCCAATACTCTTACTTTTGCCTATGGATATCTTATTTAAAAATCATTACAAAAATTGCATTTTCAAGTACTATTGAAGTTTTATATGCAAAACAAATAGCAGAAGTGTATATCTCAGGAAAATTACGTGCTTGTAAAAACTGAAATCGATCAGAAGATTTTGGAGTATTTGAACAGTGGTACAGGATGTAAGAGTTGAATTAGAAAATTATCTACTTGTTGATAAACATACAAATCAACATAAGAATATAATTCATCAAATGTTCTAAAGTTTTCGTAAAGTGAGCTCTGTATTTTGTAGAAAAATAACATGATTATTTGGCGTAAAATTTTATTTATTATTTAATATTTAAGAAGACATACCATACATATATAGAAACATAACGATAGATATTTTTCATAAAAAAATTTTTTTGTTTATTTCAAGTGTTAAAGATTCTTTAACACAAAAAAACACCTTAAAGCTTCTATGTATAATAACTGTTTTATTCATTAAAGTATTTCCTAACAATAATACTAATAAAACAGAATGTCTTAAAAACATTGTTGTATTAATCATAAGTTACTTTTAAAAGTCTTAGTTGATTATCAACCAAACTGAAATTTTATAAATCACAATAACACAAATTATTAATAAGAATACAAAAAAATACCATTTTTGCAATTATCAAGTAAATTGAAATTATTTTCAGTAATTTTAGATTATCATCAGCAATTTTACATTTAAAGAGAATTTGTTTAAACATATATATTTTTAAAGTTTTTAAATGTAAAATAAACTGACCTGAAATTATATATATATATATATATATATATATATATATATATATATATATATATATATATGTATACTTAAGAATGTTAAGATTTGTCGGTATTAAAATTGTACAGGTGTGTAGATTTATAGAGCTAAAATAAATAATAATTTATTTAACTGAAAAAGATGAATAATGTTTTCTTCAAATTTAATTTTTAAAATATGAAATGAAAATTTTCTCTCTAAAAAAACTTTAGTTTTCAATTAAATAAACTTACCTATTTTTATCTACGTATTCGCTGTCAAATAAATAGCAAAATATTACGAAAAAGAAGTTATGCATTGTAAATATGTATAATAGAAAATGTAGCTATGATGTAATTGGGCAATCTTGGCTTTAATTTAAACATCGAAAAAATTAATCATGTGTATTTACATAATTTATTTATGATTCTTCTATTTTTGTATATGAAACATTTTTGGATAATTTTAGGGAACTACTGAAAAGGCTATACAGAGAAAACTATCAATTTACAAATATATAGATAACTATACATATCAATTTCAAGATTATTCAAAATTCATATAAATTTAGTTTCTAAAGATCTGTAGAATGTCAGAGAACCTGGTGATTCAAATACCGATCAGACATGGACGTATTTTGTTCCCTTATATACATAATATAAATATATGCATAATATAAATTTCCTTCTAATAAAAATTGTAATACTTTTACGGTCTGTATTATTCGATATATAATCGGTCCCCGAGACAAGCGGAAATCTCACTATCTATTAAACAAACAAACAAACAAAGTCAGAATGTTGACATTCACAAATCTAGTATGTTGCGGTCATCACAAAAATTTCTCTCATAACACTCTATATTTAAAAGCGCCACTTTCAGTTTAACATGCACAAAATTTTAATACAGCTCCTCAGAAAAAAAAATTGCATATGGAGTTTGGTGCTATTTTAATCAACAGATGTCATGTAGAAATACATAGAAGGTGGATAATAACAGTGCCACATGCCGGCTGATATATACCCAAACTAAATCCGCTTTGGTTTTCATGGTGATTATCGCATATGCCAAGTTTGGTGCAATAATATGCCAATGTCATAGAAGCTGAGCTTTAGCCTTCCTACTCATGGAATAAATTACAGCACAGAAACATCACCTATCGGCCGATATGCACCCAAATTGAATCAATATAATGTTTCATCTTCTCATATATGTTTGATTACACGCAATATTACATGAAATATAGCATTTCTGAAATGAAAAAATATATATAGCAGTATAACAGAACCACTTATTGAGCGATTTGCATCAAAAGTTGATAGGCACTATATTCTGTCAAGATACAAGTACATATAAATTTATATGTAATTCTGTGCAGTAGTTCCTGAGATACAGTTGCAACAAAATTTTTGTCACAAACTACATCACACACGGACAGACATTTTCTAAAAGTGATCGAATCGTGTTCTGGACTTCTTAAAACGTGTGAATCCATAGAACTAGAAGTCGAAAAATTTTAAGAATTTAATACTTTAACATACTGAATATAGAAGAAACAGATAACTCTCACAAGTATCTAAAAAAAAATGGTTATCTATTGATATAGCGGTATTTTATTTTTGAATGGGATATTCTGGCTTTTAAGAACTTTAAACTTCTTTTCCAGTAAACCTTAAAATGTCCGAAAAATGCTATTTTTCTACCGATGTTTTGACAGATGTATAGTGTAATCAACTAGTTTATGATATTAAGTTTTATGCTGATATTCTAAGAGCCACCTATCTCAAAATAATCTCGTACACTGCTCTAAGATTTAAAAGGTTTGAATACGTATGAATACGCAATCTTCGTAAAACTGTATGATTTTAATCTACATTTGGATTAAAAAGGAAAACTGAGTATGTCTTAAAATTCGACAGAAAATAACTTCAAAACTCTTCAAAATATAAAAGAAATTTTTTCGGTTAAGTTTTTATAAAGAGAAATGTCTTATTTTACTCGCAGTTTTCAAATTTTAATTTTTAATTATTTCATTGAATTTGCATGATTATTTAATTATTAACTAGCTAAAAAATGAAAGAATTTATGAAATAACATTTCTGTATTGAATCCATCTCACAAAATCCAAAATGATTTAAATATATATTAAATGAATGCATGAAAGAATGATTGTGAGAATGTAAGTTTAACCAGAATAATACTTTTAGATCTTGAACATTTGACTTATATGATTGTAAGTATGCATATTTTGTTATTAAAGAAGTTAACTATTTATATTCCTTTTTGAATAAAAATGATAGCTTAAACATTATACATGTTTAACTATTTATCGATATTAGGATTTTCTATTAGTTAAGATAAACTAAAGAAGCAATTTCTAAATTAATTTAAATTATTTTAAAGTACACATTTAAAAATTCTAAAATAACTTACTGAGATACTTCATAAATGGGAAATATTTTCTGTGAGCGAAAGTTTTAGCAAGCAAGTTCGACTTCTTAAAGCTCTACATTTTATTTCACTTCAAAACTGAAAGGTACTCCACGTTAAAGTAAATATTTGGCTAATTATTGGCACATTCAGTGATTGCGTTTACAACCTATTAGTGAAACTTTAAAGGCTTAAATCTTAATCAAAAGCAAGTCAGAATTGAAAAGCGCTTTAGTATGAACGAATAAGCAGTCATCAAGTGTATAAATGTCTTTTGACAAGATGCCTGAATTAAATAGAATATGAAATAAGAATTTCAGTGTTTCTCTGTCAGAGAATTCTTTAATGTTGTATACATATTAAAAACTTCAAAACTATGAATTGTGAGAAAATAATTTCGTAACTTCCTGGCTTTAAATTAATAAGTTGTTTATGAGTTTCGGACTTATGTATGTTTTTGTTTATATTTTGTATCACATATTAAAATTAGATTTATAACTGGTCTTCGTCGTCTTTATGTAAAAAAATAAATTTGTGATAGAAACATATATTAGATATTTTGAGAATGTGGTATCCTTATTTCATAAAGAAATAATATTTAGGGTTTGCGCAGTAGTATGAACTCCCCAACTGCTGTAGGAAAGCAAAAGCCGGTATGTAAATTTAACTCGATTATGCTATACCGGGTGATTCCAAATAGATGTTACTGCGATTATCATTTATAAAAGATACTTCTAATTGCAATCTTTGGGCAGATTAAGAGTAAATATCATCATCATCATCATCTACAGCATGGATTCGGCTATCAACCTTTTCTGGTCCCATTGATCAATCCACTGGAGCATAGGTCTGCCCCGGTCTCGGTAGCCTCCAGGTTTGTATTTCATCAGCTTTTTTGGTAGTCGGTCTTTGCTCATTCGCTCCATGTGGTCTTTCCATTTATCTTGATATTCTATTACTCTTTGGTTGATGTTGTATATTTATAAGTCGGAGCGTATGGAATCATTAGTTAGTCAGTCCATTCTTATACATTTCTTTACAGCTCTCAAAAACTTCATTTCCGAAGCTTGTATCCTGGATCGTTCTTTGGTGTTAACAGTCCAGGTCTCCGATCCGTATAGCAGTGTCGGTGTTGCCATTACTTTGTAGAATTTTAACTGAGTTCCTCTACGTGTCTTATTTCTTGGGATTCTGTTCAAAGCTCCGCAAATATGTTGGAATTTATGCAGTTTATTTTCTAAGTCTTTATTTTTGTTAAATGAAGTATCACATCCCAAATACTTAAAGTCTGAAACTTGTTCTATTATTTTATTATCCAAGACGATTTTAGTTCTTATAGGCTCTTTGCCTTTAAAAGCCATCGTTTTAGTTTTCTTTATTGATATCTTCATGTTATAAGTTTGACATAGTTTATTCAGTTTATAGATTGTTCTTTGGAGATCTTCTCCATTGTCCTGAAAAATCGCTTGATCATCCGAAAATAAAATTGTATTAATAGATGTTTTAGAATCAAGTGTGATGCCTTTGGGTATCATAGGTTTCCATTCTTTTATTAGGTGGTGTATATAAATGTGGAAGACTGTGGGTGATAAACTACAACCTCGTTTCACTCCTTGATTTATAATAATCTCTTCAGTGAGGGAGTTGTCGACCTCAATAAGGATTTTTGTTCCTTTATATAGACTCTTTATGGCTTGTATCAAATGTAGTGGGTATCCACTTTCTTTCAAAATATTCCACAGTCTCTATCAACTCAGTCGAATTCTTTTTCATAGTCAATAAATGCAATGTGTGTCTCGAGGTTAAATTCTCTGCGTTTTTCTATTAATTGGTTTACGATAAAAACCCTATCTATGCATGATCGACCTATTTTAAAACCATTTTATTCTTCTTGAAGAAGATTTTCAGAAATCTTAGTAAGTCTCTTGTTAATGATGCTACTGTATAATTTGTATGCACTGTTTAACAAACTTATTCCTCTGTAGTTTCCACATTCATTTCTCTCTCCCTTCTTGGAGATAGATATAACTTTTGTCTTTAACCAGTCCACTGGTATTTTGCAACTTGTCCAGCATCCGTTAAATAGATTTAGCATGCGTTGATGTAAGGCATGTCCTCCATATTTTATAAGTTCAGTAATATTATTTCTTTAAAGGGCATATACATATTGAAATAAAAAAAATCATACTGTCCCTCTTTCTTCGTTCTAAAAAACAAACAAACAAAAAAAAGATATTCTTTCTAAGTGAAAAATTCGCTGAGTTTTTGCACTTTGAAAATGTTGGCATTTCTTAACAGTTATAACAGGATGTCTATAAAGTGAGCAATAGAAATGTAATTATATTACACTTGAAATAATTTACGTTTTTCATCAATCGAAAGCTACTTTTAATTTCTTTTAAACAGCATTATTTTTTAGTGAATGTTCGATAGTTGTAATAACATTATTGGCAGTATTTTATCTTATATAATACTGAGGTTTAAGTATTAATCAATTCAATATTTGTAACATTTTCTAAGAAAAATGAAATGTATTAATGACTTCGGTTCGTCTGTTGATCTGTCTGAGTGCACTTTCATTTCAGTAAATGATTTTGAGAATTCCTTGAGGATGATATAAGGTAAAAATCGGAAGAAGACACCATATACAAGGAGGTTTTGCTTAGTACAGCCAAAAATTGAAATGATATGATAATGAAAAAACTGCACCATGCTCTTCAATGTTTAATTAATTATGTACGCTTATTAATTCCTTTCCCAGTCAGTATAAAATTGACAAATTTAATGTTAAATAAACTCGTGTGATTATGGCATCTTTCCCCATATATACAGGGAAGATGCCACCAGTTATGAGGTAAGATACAACGTCACAATAAATAAAAAAATAAGACAAGCATTGGAAAATAACCTGTGAATTAAGAATAACTATTGAGAGACAAACAAATTTTTAAACTGAAATAATTTTTTTGAAATTTATTTTGCTAAAACTACTAAGGTTACAAGTTTGAATGTTAGCCTGCGTAACATTTAATTTAGTGCAAATGATCCCCGTTGCAATATTCGTGCAACCATTTCTTGCATTTGATGTGCAAGGCTGGTAGAGACAATGACTTTTCTCTGCTGGTGGATGCAACGTCACAGTCGAGAATTTTTAGACTACGCATTTCTACACTGTTAAAAAAATGCAGAAAAAATACAGAAATTCTCTGTAATTTCAGAAAAAAAGTCGTAAATTACGGAAAAATTACGTAAACAATATTTTACGACTTTTTTTCTGAAATTACAGAGAATTTCTGTATTTTTTCTGCATTTTCTTAACAGTGTAGATGGTGAAACAATATTCTGAATATTCTGAATCTTTTGTATTGGAAGAAATTCTCTCTTGATTTTCTAGAATTTGGTAATAAACGAAGATTATAGTTGCTGAAACCCGAATCTTGTTACCGCATTTATTTGCAAAGATTTTTAAATCACTTTACCCTCGAGAATATAGGCAAATGCTCTAGAATTCTAATAGGGGTTTCTAGAACTCGCTTTCAAAGGGGACTAGAATTTATAAGGATGACATGGAAATATTTTTTCTAGAGCCACAATTTAGATTCTAGATGTCAGTTACAGAATTTTTTCTCAGTGGAGTCGCTGTCTTGCTTCAGGTTGTATTCAGGCGAGATCCTTATTGAAGTTTTGAAAGTTTATTAAAACAATATTATAGAAATGATAATTATTATACTATTACAATTATGATTATTAATTCTATTTATATTTTACACTATAATATACCGTATATAAAATAAAACATAAAATTATATTTAATTTATTTCAGAATCATGTTGCGTCTTTCCCCATCTATGGGGTGAGATAAGATGCCACACACGCTTATTTCTCTATTACTGCAAGGTTACGGCCGCTTCTGCTTACCTTATGTGTGTAACAGAATAAGGAACACACTTGTAATGCTAATAACTTATTTAAAATAAAACATCTGTTTATGAACTTTAAATATGAGCAACCAAATATTATAAGGTCTTTACTCACAAGATTAAATGCTTATGATATCCAAAATAATGCTGATTAAAGGCGATAAATTAAGATAAGTTTCCAATCCGCGTGCCCACTGGGATAAGACTTCTTGCACATGCTAGTCAGTATTATCATCTATTGACACATAAAAGTGCTATGAAGAAACTTGCGTCTTCCCCCGAATTACTATATGTCCTTCAATAGTTCTATAGTTCCTATAAGTTCAATATATTATATTTTCGATTGAAAAGTATACGAATTAAAACTAATTTGTATACAGGGATACACCAAAGAATTAGCAAAGTAGTTCTTTTAAAAATTTTATTCATATTTTTATAACAAATAAAACACAACGAAATTAATTAAACTTTATTCGATTAAAAAAATTATGTCTCTTAGAGAATATGGTACAATTAGAATTAATGATACAGTCGGTAACAAAAGTGTCCGAACACTAGCAAAAATTCCTATGTAAAAAATGTACACTCAATACAGTTTTGTTAAACAAATCCTTCTCGAATCCTGTTTTTAGACTGACTAAGAACAGGATTCGGCAAGGATTTATTTAACCAAACTGCATTAAGTGTACATTTTTACATAGGAATTTTTGCTAGTGTTCGGAGACTTTTGTTACCGACTGTACTTTTACACGACAATCCAGAATTAAAAAATTCATTATCGAGTACAAATAAATAATTATGTGAATTTAATTTACAATGAAATTTTTAGACACTATACAAAGCTGCACAAAACAATCTATTTCATATATTCTCTTTAAACCTAACGCTACAAAGATAGTTTTTGTGAGATTACTTTCTCCATAATTTTAAACAGTAATTAATTTAAAGTGTCACCACAGCGATAAAATATATTAAAGATTAAATGTTGTGACAGGTAAATACGGTTTGAATTTATTTTATAATTTATGCGATTCGCTTGATTTTTCTTTTTTGTGTAACATTGGTGAACGATTTAATTAAGAAGCAATTAGTTCTTATTCATTAATTTATTAAGTCTTTAATAAATATTTGTCTAGTAGGTCATATTTTCAGTCTTTTAGTTTTTAAATAATTCCTTGTTACCCATGGGGGGAAAAAGTATACAAACTCAATTTTAGACATTTAGATAGGCAACTGAGTAATCGTTCGTTTTTTACTTTCTCTTACCCATAAGGTAGAGAAAGTATTGTTTTTGGCTCAAATTTTCGAACGCGAGATTTTGTTATATTTACACGTTTTGAGGTCCCCTGAATACGAAAATCATGTTTTTAGCAAATGGTCTGTGTGTGTGTGTGTCTGTGTGTGTGTCTGTGTGTCTGTCTCTTATCAGCATATCTCAAAAACAAATTATGGCAGAAATTTCAAACTTGGTATTCTAAATGTGTATCATATAGGGATGCTACAGTAAGCTTTTCGTTAAGATCAAGCAAATGGTTCGTGTACAGGGACAATCAAGAGAATTCTAATACATTACGTCTATGGGGGAAATTGCAGGAAAATAGAGTTTAACGTCTATAGACTGCACTAAACCAAATGAAACAAATATATATTTTTTGTAATAGAGACAGTTAACTGGGAAAATTTTTTTGTGTATGTAGGAGCCTCGCCTCCCCCCTGGGGTGGGAAGTCCCCCCTCGAGGGGAGTAAATTTTCATGATGGGTATCTTTCAAAAGAGCTCGAAAATACCTTTAAAACGAATGGTTGAACCATCGATCTGCCATAATTTAAAACAAAGTTATCGATTTTTTTTACTTTTAACGAAAAAAAAACTTTGAAAAAAAATCGTATTTTTTTTTTTTTTTTTTTTTTTTAATATTGAGAATAAAATGGACTTTTTTTGGATATTTGGTGTTAAACTACTTCTCTAATATGGAAATCGTCTGCCTTATCATAAAAGATAATTTTTTTAAATAATAATTTTAATAAATTATTTTTTAAAAAGAGAAATACTTTTTAATAACCGAATTAAATTCTATATAAATGTAGGTGCATTATTGAAACGGGGGGTTGAGGAGGGCGGTAGCCCCCCTCACACAGAACTAATTATCATATAAAACTCTTCAGAAGCCTAATATGAATTGTTTAACATAGGTTTACATAACAGTACTCGTTATCTTACCTATTAATCTGCAACCTGTATTTATAGTATTAAATTTCAGGGTAAGAGAAAGTCGTGTGAGTGACACACCAGATTATTTATATTGCGAAAAAGAAAAAAAAATCACTAAACTTAGCATATAGTCGCTATCGAATAACTATCGAATCAAAACTTTAAGTTCGAATTAGAAAATTTTCTTATAAAGCTACAAATTTTATTATAAATGAGAGTAAAATTCTTCAATTATATTTTCATAACTAATTAATTAAAATACTAAAATCTACCTTTAAAAATCATTTGAAAAAGGTACAAAATTAATATAAAATAAATTACAAATGAATTTTTTTTCTTTTAAATGTTTAAAATAAAAACACCTTTATTAAAAACTGTTGAAATTTCTCATGCATCTCTTGAGAAAATAAGAAAGCCGCGACAATATTTGAAATTTTAATAAATTAGTTTTCATATTATATCTTATTTTTTTTCCTTTAAAATATTATACATTATTGCAGGAAATATATAGAATTTAGCTATTAAATATTTCATAATACAGCACAACATTATTTATTTCCTCAAGTTCCTAAAACAGTTAGTTTTTTGCATTGAAATGGGTCTAACTATTGTTCTCATACAAATGAATCATATTTTAACTTATATTATCTTCTAATGGGTCCCCTAAATTAACGAATTTCGTCAAATTGCGGGTAAAGTGGTGTAGATTATGCACTATCTACCAATAAGTATTTGGACGCATCCGAATTTAGGCGTTTGTCCAATATATAGAAAATTTCTTTAAAAATTACCTGGAAACTTTGGGAATATAAAGAACATGTTATACCTCATGTATTTCAGCAAAAGTTTTGTCCTGAAGAGGAAAGGGGGAGCAATAAAAAAATAAACAAATATCAAAATGTTTTGGATCACGCTGTAAAAAGTAACGCTTGAAATATGCATGTTTGCTGTAGCATGTGATTATGAGGATTTTTCTAATTATCTGCATAATTTTCTAGGACACTACTAGATATATTCATTTAGATATAGTGGTTTCTGTAAAAAAATAAAAAATAAATAAATAAATAAATAAAAAATAAATTACGCTTTTTCATTTTTAACACGTAGGGTATTAGACCCAGTCTATAGCCAATTTTAGGAAACTTGGGGTATTATATTAAACACATTATGCTGCAATCAGAATGCAAGAATATTAAATATATTACGAAATATAAACCCTTAAATTAAATTACTGAATATTTTTTTATCTGCGCATGTGCAAGCTTAAAAAAAATTTCATTTGCATAATTCAATAGCTAAAAGTACTGAGCTACCTTCTTGAAAACCCCAAACAAACATCGTGTAAATTCAAAAAGTTATGAATTAAAGAACGAATAGAGTTTCCGTTGCTCTCATAAAAAATGAAGACGATAGGGGTTTTTATCAATATCCATTTATAATCAGCGAACAGTGCATTACCTTTGGGCATTGACTGAATTAAAATAAAAATGTGAGTAAAACCCCTTATAATTTAGCTTTTATTTTGGCAGAAATTCAAATTCTGTTTATTCTATCCCTTATAACTTTTTGAATTTACACGATACTTGTTTGGGTTTTTCATATCAGTAGATCAATACTTCTGGCTATTAAATTATACAAATGAAATTTTTAAAAAGCTTGTACATGCGTAATTAAAAATTATTTAGTAAAAGCGTTCATATTTCGTAAGATATTTAACGTTTTTGCATTCCGATTGTAGCATGCTGTGTCTAATGTAGTACGCCAAATTTCCAAAAGTTGGCTTTGCACTGGGTGCCTACGTGTTATAATTGAAAAATTGGTATTATTTTTTTGCATTTTTTTTTTTTTTTTAAGAAACCGTTTTATTTCCATGAATATATGTGGTAGCGTCATAAAAATTTGCGCAGATAATTAAAGAGATTCTCATAATCACATGCTACAGTAAAAACGCATTTCAAGTATTTGATTTTACAGAGTGATCCAAAATTGATTTTTGTTTAATTTTTTCCTGGTCCCCTTTTCCTCTTCAGGACAAACATTTTGCTGAAATATATGCATAGATGCCAACGTTTTAATTTATTCCGGAGTATTTTTAGCCCCGCCTTTATTTCGCACCACTTTATTTATAGAAAATTTTTACCTACTATATAACATCGATAAAATAAGAAAATATTACTCTTAAAAAATAAGTGGTATGAAACAAAGGTGGAGTTAAAAATACTCCGGAATAGATTAAAATGTTGGCATCTATGATATATGACGTATAACATGTTCTTTATATTCTCAAAGTTTCAAGGAAATTACTTAAGAATTTTTCTAGATATCTGACAAAACGTCTAAATTCGAAAGTGTCCAGATACATATTGGTAAATAGTGTATATTTTTTAATTTAAATAGCTGTAAAACTATTTTATTAAGGGAGATGTTATTATTACTTTAGTTCTTCTTCGTAGATGAAGAGCAATGTTTTCTAAATATAAGTCATAGGAAAGGAGGGTCCGTATAAAAATGAAATTTCGTATTTTAATATTCATTCAGCCCATTTTGCAAAACAGTGCTATATCTTAAATAAGCTATTAGTTGGAAACAATTTTGTAATTGGAAGTATGTTTCTATGGTTGTTGGTTTAAAACATAATGGCTGACAATGACATCAATTTTGAATCACCCGGTATATTCAAAGATGATAAAAACTAAAATCAAAAATAATGTTTAACCCTTTCAGTCGTAGTGTTCCCGCTGATGGAACACCTAATTTTAATTCTCAAGTGCAAAAACTCATCCCTGAAATTTTTTAGCAAAAATTTACATTTATAACATAGCAGAAAAGGCCCTTATTTAAACCCGAAAATTTTAAATTTCTTTTTTTTTTAATTTTGTTCGTAAATTCCGATGGCAGTATAATTTAAATGATCCGAATTACCCTGCGCCGCAAAGGGTTAATGAAATAAAGTAGATAATGGGGAAACCAATGAGGTTTATTTTGGAAAATGAACTTATAAGTTAATGTGTTTCAGAGATGATGCGCGTTATCAGGTATTATAGTCCCCACCCTTTATGAGGGGGCTTTCAGGGTGAGAAATTTTTGCTTTTTTACTGCCACTATTTCTATAAAATAATCCCTATCCTATTTAATCCATACAGATTAAAATAAGAATACGATAAAGATTTCTGTGGGAAAATAGTGGTCGCACAAAAGTCGGACATTTCTCATCCCAAGAATTGTCCTAAAAAAAGGGCGAGGAGAACGAACCCTGCGTTATACCTTAAGATTGTAACTATGAAAATTTTTTAAAGAATAGTAATTTAAACATATTTTAATCATAGCCTCCTTAACTAGATGCCTGTTGCGTAGCTCGGAAACTGGGCAACAGTTGAAGCGGTAGACAGCGCCACCTGGTACAGATTGCACGACTTTTTTATTCAACAGCCACCAAAAATTTTAAAAGTGGGATATGATATACATAAAAGGCGAATAGATATTATATATATTATGCAAAGAGAATTATATATATTATGTATCACTTCTTTAAATTATTGGTGACAGTTGAATAAAAAAATCTCATAATCTGTACAATGTGGCGCTGTCTAATTCTTCAACTGTTGCCTAGTTTCCGAGATACGCGACAGGCATCTAGTTAAGGAGGCTATGTTTTAATATCTGCATTATAAAATAAACTTGCACAGTAAACTTTATTATATTATTAAAGAAACTATAGGCTTTCAAATGATTCAATGTGTGAAAAGATTTTAACGTATAGTAGTTTAAACATATTTTAATACCTTCATTTTAATTCGCATAGCAAAACTCACTATAATGTTAAAGAAACTGTAAGCTTTCATATGACTGAATTAAAAATATTTATTTGGAAGTTTTTTAAATGTTTGTAAATTTATAATTATCACTACACTCACAATTCAAATTTTAAAGCTATGAAAATGATTTTCAAAAGGTTTTCGCCAAAGGTTTTAAGTGAATCAGATTGAATAAAAAGTATTAAAAAAAGCTTAAAAGGTTTTAAAAAATACATTTCTGTATATACCCGTACATTGATTCCAGAAATAATAGTGACACCAGTGGCAGAGGGTTTCTACTCATAAAACTTTTTTTTTATTCGAATATTACCTAAATCTGGTCTAGGAACCCTTAGAGAGACTCCCCACGCCAATGGGGACATTCTACCCAGGTCTTGGGCCTTAGCGTAGTCAATCGCTTTAGCCCACACAACAACAACAACAACAACAACAACAACAACTAGAAATACAAATTTTCTGCAACAGTGTATGCTACTAAAAGAGAATGAAACATTTTACAATGTTTTAGATTTTTTTTTTTCAGCCAGACCAGCAAAAAAAGGTAAAATGTATGTGTGCAACCATAAGAGTGCACATTTTTACAACAAATGGTGAGAAAATTTTTTGTGCCTGGTGCAAACATTGTATAATAAAATAGTGTATATATGTATAGTGTAAAATAGTATATAAGGAATTATAAATGAAAAATATTGAAAAAGAAGAATCAGTAAAAATGTAATTTTTGCTAAGACATTATAAAATTTTCAATCTGTTTGCGAATAAGTTCACTATCATATTGTTTTTCGTACATCGGAATTATCTTAGTTGAAAATTGCTGAAGAACATTTTTTCTTAGGTTCCGTAAATAAGTAATTCTTACTTTTAAATTTTTAGTAGAACAAAGCAAATTAACAAAAGTTATGCGTTTTCAAAGAGAATTTTTTGCTGTAGAAGATGGCGTGTTTGAGATTTCAATTATTTTTGTTTACTTTCAGATCATTAAAATGGAATATCAAGTGGATAAAAGTGAATATTACTTTTACATGTAAACTTACTTTTCACTTAAACAACCAAAATAGATGCTTCCCTAATCCATATCAAAAATTTTGTATTAAATTTGCTTATAAAACTTTGGTTAAATTAAGAAATCTTGAAAATTTGGCACTTAAAAATGTTTTATAATTGCACTTATGTTATGCACTTATAAATGTTTTGTCAAATATTTTTAGGTACTTTTTCTTTGATGTTAATTTTCTTTTTTCTTTTTTTAGAATGAATAAATATACGAGACAAGGTATCGCTTTTGAAATAATATCCAGACTTAACAATTTTTCTCCTGAATGCCGTGGCTTTTCCCAAAGGAAAAATAGCAGGATGTGGAGGTTGCAGAAAATGTTATCCGTGCTTCCTGTACTTTCGAAGTCTTCAGAAGTGTTATAAATATGCTGATTATGACCTTAAGGAATATTATAAGCTGAAATTTAGGTGTTAAATATACTGTAGATTTAATTTTCTTTGGACTCAAGCAACAATTTGCAAGAGTTAAGTTTTTCTATTTTCTTAAATTACTGAAAAAGAATGTTCTTACATTTACAGTATTTCTTTTTCAGTTATCTGAAATAAATTGAAAGTTTTTTCTTTCTTTTAAATCTGCATGGAATAGAGATCTGGTTATAAATTTCAAAGATTGAAAGATCAAGTTGTTCTGAAATATTTGCATTAGATAAGTAGACTTGGATTTTAAGGAGATTTAAGTCGGCAGATTATAAAGAATGTAAGATATCATAACTTCTCAGTTATTGAAGGTTTATTTTGTTTTCATTTAAATTTTACTTTAATTCGTACTCTAAAAATAAAAGGCTTTGATCATATTTTATTCATTACCTTATTATATATTTACTTTTACAACTTTAGTTATTAAATTTTATATTTAAAAAGAGATTTATTTTCTAAACAAATTAAAGAAATGACTTGTTAGTTTTGATAGGTTTATTTGGTAAGTGAACAATTTGAGATACGTGTAATTTTTACCCTACTTTGAGCAAATTATTAACATTTCAATGACGTAATTTATTATCAATATATCACAGTTCGGGTATTTTCATACTTTGAACAGCAAATCCCGCCTTTTGGCGTTTCTCTAAAACTTCACATTATTTAACAAAAATATTTTACGTATTTGTGATTGGATCAATTAAATTTTATCATCAGCAATCGATGCGGTAAATGCCACTGTCATATATTTACTCCCGCGACACATAAAATGTTTAACACAAATAGACAAAAACTTTTTAAAACTAAAGTATTGTTTTAGAGGAAAGCTTAAAAGTGGAGCTTTTCTTAAAAAACGTACTTTCATATGACCCCAAGGAAATGTGTTGTTTCTTAAATGAATATTCTTAATATTTCGATAGTGTCCGTGCTTAAGGTTAATGCCAATTGACTGCACGAGAGTCTTTGACCTGAGGGTGTATGAATGTCCTCCGTTGGGTATTTCTAAGGGGTCCTATCCCGTATTTACCTGGAGTTTCAGAGAAAAACACGGAAAATTCCAAACGGCTAGGTCCACGAGTGCGACCTGAAATCGAATCCCACACTTCTCGTCTACTAGCTTTGAGCGCAGAGACGCTTGGACAAAGGTGGGGCGTTTTAACACTAAGTAAGAAACTTTGTCTCGATAAATATATATTACGTTTTATATGCATCATATTACACACAGAGTTATTCACTTTTTATCTTGCTTTTATTTACGAGTTTTGGTTCTTAACTATGAGTTTTAGTTCGAAATTTCTATAAAAGTAATTTTTTTTGCAGCATCATTATGTTAATTTTATTCCACACCTGTAGTTCCACAATTTGCAAAAATTAAATTTCTCTGTTTTCTTAAGTTACTAAGAGACTACGATGAAAGGGTTTAAAACATTTTATTTGTGCTTATCTGAAACAAACTGAACTTTTTTTTCCCTTTAAATTTTACGTGGAATAGAAATCTAGTTACGAATTTAAAGATTGAAAGATCAAATTGTTCCGAAATATCTGCGTTATATAAGTAGACTTAGTTTTTAAAGGAAATTTAAATCAGCAGATAATAACAAATTTGTAAGATGTCTTTATTTCTGAGTTTTTGGTTTTTTATTTAATCTTCAATGTAATTTGAACTATCTACGTAAATGGTTTTAACCATATTTTATTTCTTCCCTTATCTAATTACATCTGTAAAATACATGTCCTATAGTAATTTTATATTTAATAAGATATCTGGTTTTTAAGCAGTTAAGAAAGCACCTGTAATCTGATAAAGCCTGGTTAAACATTCGGGAATTTTCTCTTGATAGTTTTAAACCTAAGGACGTATACGAAAAATGCGTATTTTAAAAATATCTAAAAAGAAAATAAAAATTTTAATTTCTTTCCTTTTTCTTTTTTCATTTAAAGCTTCTCTTTCACCGCATTCTACTGCCTTTATCTAAAATTTGTGAAATATATACTATTTTAAGTGATAAAATTTCTTATATAGCTTTATATTTCTCTATAAAACTTGAACATTAAAAAGCATAAAAATACATATTAAAAAAAATAAAAAAACTTCAAAAAAAGCGGTAAAAGAAAACAAGTTTTAGAAAAGAAACACACACACGAAAAAGAAAGCATTTTGATTTTCTTGTTAGAATCTTGAAAATATGAATGTATCATACGTCTATATACTTAAGATTACATTAGGAACATTTTGCTGCTGACGAACCAGACCTCTTAATAGGATCGTTTCACATCTGAGCAAATTCAGTTGCATTTCGTTTTTCATTTTTTTTTTCCTACTTAGAGCCATTTAATAATATTTTATACATACAATTTATTTTTAATTTCTTAAATGAGTATTTTTATGGATGAGAAAGTAAATTCATCTGGATGATTATATTTTATTTCTGATATGCATCATGTTGTAAAACTAAAAAACCGAAAGATTTTTTTGCAAGCAAAAAGAGTCCAAATAATTTATAGACTGAAATGCATTCTTACTGATAAATTCAATGAAAATCAGGAATAACCTTAGTTTTTATTAAATCTAAGCTATGCAAATTTCTTGTTAAGGCTAACACATTAAAAATATCCAGATTTTAATCTGGTATGATGGCTCAAACCATAAAACAGACGTTCGAAAATTTAACATTCGGACTTAAAGTTTTGGTTAAAATAAATATTTTGAAATTAATTTCATTTTTTGTCAAGTTCGATGTAAACAATTGCATAACAATCTCTTCCTCTAACGTTATTAAAAACAATAAAATATGATTTTTATTAAACATTTTACTTGCTCTTACTGTTATATATATATATTATATATATTATTTTTCAAATCTCTCCACCGTACTTAGAACTAGTTCATTATTTTAAATACATTTTCAACTTAAAACAATATTATCTATGAAAATATATATATATATAATTAAAAAAAAAAAAATCCTTGAGTACTTTAGAAGACGAATGCCCCTTATATTGTTTAATAATTAAACACGTTTTATTCGTATGTAATTGGCAATAGAAGAGTGCAGCACACTTTTACATTGATTACACAATTTAACATCTAATACAGAAATGCTATTGTCATTATTTTATTATATTTTACATTAAAAAGGTGATGGGTATTAAACGATTATGGATATAATAAGTAATCAGGTAATAAACCATTATGGATGATTGTAATTACAGACAGTTTGACATTTATTTTATTTTTTAATAGTGCCCTAAGCTATTGAACTTATTTCTGCAAAATTCCGTGTTGACGACCTATTGGACGGCTCAAAGCAAGTCAAAGAGTCATTACTATGGCCAAAATAGTGGGAGTGTCAAGAAATGCAATCTCGGGATTCAAACAGGCCACTATAGGTGAAAATGTTATGTGAAAGCATGCCAGTGGTTATGAAACAAATACCACAGATTAACAGGATTGATATGCTTCCCTTGTGGCTAAAAGGAACCGAAATTTTAGTCAGATAACTGCAGAATTTGCAATCGCTAATGGTATACGTGTATCTATCAGAACATTTATTCTCGGTGATTAAATCAGGCTGATTTGTATGCACAGAAGCTTGTTCAATTCCTCGCTCTAAACTAAGTTATCGTAGAGAAAGCTTACGTGGTATAGTAGATATTAGGGCTGGATTATTTATCAATATATCCCCAAGTATCGATATTTTTTAAATATCCCGATAACAATATTTAAGATTTTGCTCTGTCGATATATCCCTTTAACGATATTACCTAGTGCGCACCGCGCGAATAATCGATATGCCGATAAGTACCGTTAAACGCCAACCACGGATTAATAGAATTATGCTTCCGCGCTAGCGCGCATCACGAATGAAACCCGAATGAAACCCGAGCGAACGAACCACGATCAGCGAACGAAACCCGAGCGAACGAACCACGATCAGCGAACGAAACCCGAACAAAAAGAGCGCGCAATATCTTATACTAATACCCATTCTCTTATTTTTCTCCCATCACTCACTGATAGAATAAAAATATATAACCCCACCCCAAACGATCACTCCCACAATGCATTTACTTCCTCTTCCTTTATTCTTGCGTGCGAAACCTCAAATCTAAAATATCACTGTTTTAATAAGTCCACCGCATAATAAAAAAATAAACTGTATTTATTGAAAGCCATCTGCTTTGATTATCGCGCGAATAAGCGGAAATACATTCCTTTAATTACCAATGTTTCGTTCTACTCTTCTAGAAGAAAACACTACTGTCTTCATCAACCTCAGACCAACTTCATCAACCAATGATATCGCGAAACATATCTGCTCGATGGTCGAAACGATATATCCCTATCCGCCTGAATGATATTCATCAAGAAAATTAAGTTATCACAGTATATTGACTTATGATAGTATACCACTCTACATTCATGCATTTACTGACCCTAAACGATAATATGAAAGAATTTATACTACCGTTAGTATAAGTTCTTCGATAATATTGCACATCACCGCTCGTGGATCGCAGGTGTAATACCACAGACAAGACGATATAAAAACAAACGCTTATTATGACGAATGAAAACAATATCTTTTGTTTTAGCTCATTTCCTGCTATTGGTTCATTGATATTGGTTTATTTTAAAGTACCGATAACTTCTGGCCAATAACAAGATGCGACTTTCAACATGTGTTTAACTCGCTTTGGGCTGTACATCAGTCAGATAGCTAGCCCCCTTTCTCCTTTCCATGTTATCCAATGGGATTTTCGTTGCTTCGTTTTATAAAAATATCTCATTCAAAAATGAAGTTTTTCGAATTCTGTTTTTGGAATATCACTCTTTGAACGGGTCGCCCTTTAGCTTGGTGAACAATTTTTCGAAAAAAAAATAATTTAAATATTTTATTTCAATAAGTAAATTATGGACTCTAAGTGTGGATCTCTAAGTAAAATATTTAAATTTATTTTTTCGAAAAATTGCTCACTAAGCTAAAAGACGACCTGTTCAAAGAGTAATAATATTCAAGAAACAGAATTTAAGCTAAAAGACGACCTGTTCAAAGAGTAATATTCAAAAAACAGAATTCGAAAAAGTTCATTTTTTAATAAAATATTTTTATAAAACGACGCGACAAAAATCCCATTGGATAACATGGGAAGGGAGAAAGAGTGCTATCTGACTGATGTAAAATAAAGTTTTATCTTCAGTAATTTTACAGTGACAGTTTCTTTATAGAATTATATAATATTGGATAGTTTATTACTTTTTTTATGTAGCATTTATTTTTTCTCTTTCCTTTTCTTTCTTCCTTTTTTTTCTTTTTTAAGCCGTACATGTTAAATAAAATTGGTTTAAATGCAAAATGAGTTACTTTAAGTAACAAAATGAAACTTTAACATAATTTTGTTTAAATAATATAATTTTTATACTGACAATGTATACATATATATATATATATATATATATAATTCAATTTTCAATTATTGTGAAACTATTACGAATGTGAATTGAACACATATACATTTAAAAAATATTGTAATGATTTGGTAAGCATATACAAAAAAAAAAAAAAAAAAATGACAAGTAACTGACATTTAGGATGCATATAAGAGTTTTAAGTAAAAAATATTACTCTCTACGACCAAAAAAGGTGTATCCAATGGCATTTCTTAACTATTTAAAATGATTTTCCTTTTTATTTAATACCTACATCTTAAGACAATTTTTCTTAAGCTTTATTTTTAGTAGAATTATGAATTTTGATATACTTGGTACAAATAAAACACAGATCACATATTAGCTGTGTTAAAATATGATTTAAAAATAATTAAAGCTTAAAATGGGAAGAATAGAGGATAAACTATACAGAGGTATACTAAAAAGCAATAGTATAAGTTATAAGAAACACAAAATATTGATTCACTTTTTATGCATTTTTTTTTATGATAAAGTTATGGTAGTAATATACCAGAAAATACATGGAAAACACTCTATACTTGTATACTTTAAAATTCGTGTGCATATGTCTTTAAAAAATAACAAATGTCTATTTTTTCCTATCTTGAAAGAAATATCGCAATATATCACTAATATCGATATTAACTTGGTGATATATCGCGATATTTAATTTCTGATATCGTCCAGCACTAGTGGTTTAGAGTGCTATTCTCTGACGCATATCGCTTTAGTGTGATGAATGTTTCGGAACACTATTCAATGTAGAAAGAGAGAGAGAAAGAAACACGTTACGCACCATAAAATAATCATGATCGTGACCAGTATGGCTTAGGTGTGATAGTGTGAGAAATCATCATGCACAATGTCCAAAAAACGCTTCACATCTTTGAGCAAGGGCCTTTTTAACACAGGGGTGCTACAGGCAGATTATTCTGGACCATGTTCATCAGTTTAGGAGGATGGCACATCCAGAATTTTTGTTTATGAATGACAATGCGTCCATGATGATTATTTCAGCGTACAAACAGGACTGCTGAAGAATCGACACATCGAAAAAGGGAAAATATTGGAGAAATTTAATAGCCTGTTTTTTCTCCTATAAATCGTATAAATCCACCTGCAAAGAACTCACTTTTCTCGAGCCGTGAAAGAATTGAAAAAAAAAAAAAATGAGAAAGGTGTGAGACAATATTCTTTAAGAACTCCTCAATAGATATCTAGACGATATAAATAGCAGATGCAAAATGTGTATTATTCCTCAAGGACGGCATATTCCTCATTGGAGACTGATATTTCTCATCCGTCTATCTTAAGAGAATTCTTTTTGTGACTCTTAATTTTTTCAAATCTGATCTGTATTTATTTATTTTATTTTATTTTATTTTACCTCGATTTCCTATGTGCTAATGTCTCGATTTCAAATGTAATCTGTACAATTTTAAATAATAAATATAACACGACACCTCTATTACATATGTGCTTAGTTTTATTTCTTCGAATATTTTGTGTGATTATTTATTTTTAAAAAAAATTATTATTTGCTTCTTAGAAATTGTCAAACAGTATATAAATTTATTCTATTTATAACTTTGTGAATGTGAAGTTGGTGTTTGCCCAGATATTTTTCAATAAGATTTTAAGCCTATTTTGTATTGAAGATACATATAAATGTTTTATTGCAAAATTATTGCAAAATTCGCATATTTTTGTTTATAACACGCTGAATTTTCGACTAAATTTAATGCCAGTTTAAGGCAAATTAACGAAAATATTAAAAATAATTATTTGTTATTAGAAAATAACTATGTCAAACGATTCATGAAAAGAAGCATTTCGATGAAATATTTGTGCATGCGCGAACGCTAATAAAAATTTATTTTCTTAACAGTCAAACATATAAGGCAACTTATAAAAAATATTCAGATGAAAGTCCTGAAAATTCAAAACGTGATCGGTGATACAGTGAGCTAGTTTAAACGATTTTCTAAATGAGTTTTAAAAATAAGAGTTCGCACCGTTCACACACTGGTTTTCAAAAGTACAACTTGAGATTTTGCACATAAATTTAAACAAATGAGCATATAAATATTAAATTTTGATGGTGATTTGTTCGAATTTTGTATTTTTTTTTTTTTAATATCGTGAATAATTTATAAATGGATATAAATTCATTTTTTTTTTAAGAATATTTTTAAAGAAAGGGACATATGCAAGTTTTTAAATAACTTTTATAAACAAAAATTTATAAACACCCCTAAAAAATCACAGATCCACCTCCAGCTAGAACCTGACCTTGCGCACAATCAGGGTGAAATGTTTCATTCAAAGCCTTTGGCGCATTCAGCGACGTGCGTCATTTGAATAAAGACAAAAACGTGATTTGTCAGACCACATTACAATACTCCAGTCAGCTACTGACCATTTTCAGTGATTTCTGGTCCATTGATGATGCGTCGCTTTATGTGTCTAACATGAGCAATTGCCACTCGCGGGGTGTCCCGCTCCAAATGTTCATTGCATGCAGTTTCCATCGCAATGTTCTCTTGCTAACAGGTTGGGATGGATCTTTATTCACCGACTGCAGTAATTTCTGTCGGGTTTAAAAGCGACTTTTATTCATAATCCGAGAAACACGTCTCCTGTCCCTATCACTTAGGATCTTTTTTCCGACCACGATTCTGACGTCGTGTTTCGTAGCCACGCGTATGCCACCACTGCGTATGACACCACTGCTTGTAAACACGTTGAACGATCCACTGCGAAACACCAACAAATCCAGCAACTCCACTCAGCGTACGGTCATGGGAACGGCGAAACACGATTGCTCTCTTTTATCACCTTCTCACAACCTTATATTTATCCCTCTTTACGAACAATTTCTGCTTCATACAAGATTGCTCCACTAAACGCTACTGCCGTATGATAACGTAGAGGTAGTGCGCGCGCAATTGAGCACGTTTAATCGTCCGCTGCGCCATTTGTAAAGTCTTAACGATTCATTTGTGCTTGATCACTAGGGTGACTAACTTTTTGTTCGGTGATCTTATACTTATGATAATAAAAAAATCGATACATTTATATTTGATCTAAAAGCTTACCAAAATTACTTTACAGTTAAAGCTATTTAACTGCATTTAGTAATTTGAAACAACATTAAAACTTAGAACAATAAAATGGTGCGCTAGCTTATTCAGTAGTGAGTGTAGGTGCACCAGAATAAACTATAGAGTGTTTCAAAACTTTGACTAACCACCATAAAGTGCAAGAACTCGCTACAATGGTTTAGGCACAATTGATGCAAACAAAGCGGTTGCACTTAATAGTGTTTATTCAAAGTTTTGTACTTATTACTTTTAAACCGCCATTTCTATGGCGTTTTTTTATAGTTATAGAGTGTTTCTCAATTAGGAACACATGTTTCATTAGAAAGAGACAAGCTAAAAAACAACTCAAACATTGTAGACGATTCATAAAAGTTCTACTGTCATAGGTCATCTAAGACCATTTCCATGTAAAAGGGAATCACAAATATATATATAATATGTACCTAGTTGACACACTGTATAATTTATTTTATTACACTTACACCCATTGCTGAAGATGCTGTCACACCATTTTATGATTTTAGGTTTTAATGTTGTTCAAATTACTATTTTGTTGCTAATTTCCTTTCACTATTAATATTTTCGTTAAGCTTTAAGGTCAAATATTTATGTATCAATCATTTTATTACCATATATTACCACTCATTCCTATTCTTCTGCCTTAGGCACAAATTTTGAGTGATTTATGTTTTACTCTATACTAAATTATCTCTCCCTCTCTCTGTACATATATGTATGTGTGTAAATAAAAATATGTAGTCGAGCATTATCAAAGTTATGAAAGACAGTTTTTCCAATTTTTAAGATTTTTTTTTATTCAGTATCAATTAATTGTAATGTTTGCCTAATCCGATCGAAAATTATTCGTCTATCAAACATCACTACTCATAATTATTGGTGATTATTAAATACAAACGTTCTAAATTCGGCAACACGGATGAAAGAATTCGTCAGGTATTTATTAAGATATTTGACAAAACATGTAAAATCGAAAGAGCCGTATTATTTTTTAAACCATCTTTAACTTTAAAGCCCGAAAAAGCTACTACGTCAGAAACGCCAAAAGAAAAATATTTGCGATGCATACAGCTGTTTCGGTAACCTTAAGCGTACCGTCTTCAGTGCAATTTGCACTGAAGATGGTACGCTTAGGGTTACCGAAACAGCTGTATGCATCGCAAATATTTTTATTTTGGTGTTTCTGGCGTAGTAGCTTATTCGGGTTCGGGTTTTAATATTCCAACGCCAAGTCTCCTGTTATCATCTTTAACTTTGTTGCAGATTCTGATGTAGAATACGTATCAATATCAAAATGTGGTAAACAAAGAATAGAATTGAGGAAAATATATCAAACTTTTTCAACTAGAATAAAACAAAGCTGCTTTCTCGAAAACCAAAGAATAACTTTAAATAAATTCTAATATGCAAATAAAACTAAAAACAAGTAAGTAAAATTGTACAACCTGTATATATTACGAAATAATTTCTAAAAATAATTTAATATTATTAAGAAATTTTATTCAAATTTTATTGTAAAAGAAATTGTGAAAGCAAACACGTTCATTCATGTCAAAGAATAAGCTTTATTCAGCGCATCAATCATTTCAATATGAAAGAATGGTTTTACTGAGTAAATATCTTTCTATTCTCACTGATCATAATTCGTTGGCCCTGCGTCAAAACATCACCCGTTAAAATATTGTCATAAAAATCATCAGATAAGAAATATTCTATTGATATTTCGTTTATATAAGGAATTAGGAAAAATATGTTTCCACATTCGACAGCGTATAGTCTCAACATTCAAAGACCTTGCTGAAATGCATAAAAATAATTTTATTAAATATTTAGTGAAATTGTTGCAAAAAAAATATCGTACCTCAATTTTTAAAGTTTTTTTTTTTAATTATTTTTCGGTACAAAACGCCCCCCCCCCCTCTCTCTTTTTTTTTTTTTTTTTTTAAGTTGAATTTTTGAAAGTAACAGTTGATTTTTTTGATAGTTTTACTCAAAGCTTTTTATTCCATAATAAGTTCCGTGTTAAAGCAAGGTCTTTCTATAATTTAGAAAACGGTGTATCAATACTTGCTTCAAATGTTTAGGAAATTTTAAAGATAAACCTGTTTATATTATTTTAGAATATAGTAATATTAATGTTAATATTGAATTTTAATAAATAACAAACAAGCTGTGCAGTTATTTATTTAAATACAATTGAATGCCTATTTAAATATAATTGAAAAAAAATCTTTAAATAATATAAACGTTTCGCTGGTTACTATATTTACATAAATTTTCAAGAAAAATTGAATCACTTATTTTCATATCACTTTATAAATGAAAACTGGAAAAAAAAAAGAAAGAAAGAATGAAAGAAAGAAAATTCTTTGAAATCGCTCAAAACCTCGTTTAGATCGATTACATATAATTTTAATTTTAAGGTAACTCATCCCGCTGTCACTGGTAGTATTTTGCCGCCTAAACTTGTGATATAGATTATCACATATTATAAAATTTATATTTTTTTCTTTAAAGGAATAGGTAAATTATCTAAACAAATTAAATTATAAATTAAATTCTTTAATAAATTAACTATGTAAAATATAATGGAATAACGATTTTATCCTATAAATAATAAAATTTACAATATGCATTTTCTAATTTTTATATCTTCCCTTTCCTGTCTTTTTCTATGTAACTGAAACAAAAATCTTTGATCTGTTCCCAGTATTCACTTAACAAGTTTAACGTACTGAAAATTCTTTTCGCTCTGTAGATAATAATGTTTTGACTTTTTTCTACCCTCTTGCTTTGTGAAATCGGAAAATAATTAATTCGGTGTCTTCTAATCTTACATTGAAACAGCCTCTCGTCGCCCAATTTTACATCAACGATCAAATAAAATATGTGCTTAGTTAGTTATTTTCCCATGGGTCTAAATCTTGGCGAAATCATGCCAACATTCTCTATCAACGGTCAATAAAGTACTCGTCACTTTTTAAAAATATACATGTGAATGTTCATAAAGTAAAGCAACCATTCCCTTTCTCAAACTTTGAACTTGGCGTATAATTTAACGCCAAAGGAATTTGTCATTCGTTTTGCTTCAGTTTAGGAGCTAACACTTTCTTACTGTTTGTTGACTACGAAAGATGTAAAAACCTCAAGAGCGATTCGGGCCTAGGGCCCGGCCTGATCCTCCGTAATGTTTCCCCACGCCAGAATGTTTTCGTTAAAGACTTATTACGCTCTGTTAATTGACTATGGTCACGTATATTGAAATATTTTAATAAACTGGCATGAGAAACAAATATGTCTCTGAGTTAATTCCGAGCCTGGACCTTTTAATCGAAATTCAGTTTTAATAATTTTTTTTTTTTACCTTTCAGCCTAAGCCATCAACAAAATATACTTTCTTTTACGACGGCCGCTCATCTACTTCACATACTGGTGCCGAAAGGGTCAGAGACATTTGTTCTAATATAATTCTAATGGAGTGGGAGAACGAAAAAGTTTTGCGAATTTCTGCACCTTTATTCACTCAAATTTTTCTTTGTGAATACTTCAATATGATTTGCAAGATGTCGAAATAAAAGAAGACCTCCAAAAAAAATTTCATTGATGATGTGATTTTAAAATGATCGCTGAAAGCACCAAAATAAACCGCAGTTCTTCTCCTAGTAGAAAAATATTGTGCATAGACATTATTATATGCTTACACAAGAAAAGAAAAAGAAAGAGACGGAGCAACAATTTTCGTGTTCAAAATACAGAGAGAAGATATACAACTGATTTTGTGGATTTATCGATATACATGCTAAGTAATTTTTATGGCTGGAATATACGTAAAGTATTGAAAACGCGATTATTTTTAATTTCATGAGGAATCATCGCAATTGCGCAAAATTAATGGGTGTATTTTACGTTTTGCGAATCTGCAGACATATCCTGCTCCAGAAGATTCCAATTTAAATTTTCCGTGAAAATCATAAAGTTTAGACAGGTGGACAATCAATAATTATTTGCTATGTCTTAAACAAAGAAAAGAAAAACTTATTATCTTAATTTTACAGCTGTGAAATAACTCTTGAAATCTATCCTAACCGCAAATTTTCGAGTCGAGCTGTATTAACTCAATTACTTTTTTTTATCAAAAAGGAAAAGCTTCGCAAATATGAAATTTTGTATTTGATAAGTCACAGACGGAGATAAAAATAGGAGTAAACAGTGAAAGCTTAACGTATCTAATCAAAGAACCGCATATTTTATTATGTATATTTTACAAGATTAATTTACCTATTTGTTGTTGAATGCATACCTGTGAAGTGAGTGCTTTTGTTTTTCATCAGATCGGATAATTTATTGAAATTACCGAAATCTATACAAATGTGAAACTCATTTGAATTGCTGCTCAGTTACAATGTCCAAGTAATTTATATTCATGTGATTCTAACCGCAAATAGATTTAGGAACCGATTTCATTTTTCAGAGTTAAAAGTGTTTCCAAGATTGAACTTCAGACTTAGTGAATGTCTCCACACTATGCGTTCTTTTAATTCAATATATTGCGATTTAATTTGATGATTGATTTATTTTTTCCTTGCACATTTATATGTTAAATGTGAAACTCATTTTGAATAGTCGGTTAAACTTATCTGAAACGAGATTAATGCATCAGACAAAATAAATGGTAAAAAAAAAAAAAAAAAAAAAGGTAAATAAAAAAAAAAATAATAATAATAATGTTTTTAGTGGATCTCATTATACATCCTGAATTGGTAAGTGATTTTTTTGCTTTTCATTTTTTGTTTCTGGTAATTTATTAAAATTTTAACTGAGATCTTAAAAAAAAAAAAAAAAAAAAAAAATGTAATGTGCATTAATGTATACTCATTATTCGGTTGCATAATTTTTTCTTTATTTTTAATGAGCATAATATAGAGAAAAATACATTTTTGGCTCATCATAACAGTAATAATAATAATAATAATTTAATTATTATTCATGTTTTAAAATACACTTTTCTTTTTATAATATTTTTTGTATCCTATTACATGGTTTTTATATATAATTTACTATATATGTACTTTTAAAGTAGTCAGAGTAATTTGAATAATGTTTACAAATTTATTAGGTGAATAATTCGGGAAAATATAAATTTAAGATCAATCATCCTGCATTTTCATCTACATGTGGATCCTTCAAAATGCATATTGAAAATAAACGGAAGTCTTTCAACAGTACATTTCTGGAAAATCCCAATAATAGTTTGTTTACATCATAATTTTTACAATTTCCTAAATTATTTACATTCACACACATATGCTACATTACCGCACATTTTTTCATAAAAAAAAAAAAAAAAAGGTTTACTCATTTCAGATATTTATTTCTTTTAAGGATTTTTCCGTTATTTATCTCTTGTTGGATTGTACGTTCTCATAGATTTTTTTTCATTGTTTATTAATCGAAATTATTTCGATTTTCATTGTTGTCAACGTTCAAACATCACATTGATGATGTGTGTTTTCTATCAAGAGGTTAAACAAAATTTTTTATTTACAAACTTTCATTTATGTATCACACGTACACAATTTTTATATGTATTTTTTTTCTTTGCTCTTGTTATCTGGATGTCTCACTAGTGCTTTAAATACACAACTTATACACTTTTATACATGCACATGATTTTTACAGATTGTTAAACTCAACATGTATTCTCCGGTAATTTGGTAATTTTGTAAAAAAAAAAAAAAAAAAAAAAAAAAAGAAAAAAAGGTTGAACTAGTTACCACTGTAGGGGTACCACTGTAGGGGTACCACTGCAGGGGTAAACTTATTGTCATAAAAATCATATACTCATAAATGACCTTTACACTTTGTTTATTTAATATTTATCACTTGAAATTTTTAATTTTCAAGCAATAAATCAGTTCCTTAAAAGATATTCTAACAGTATTTCTATTACATAACTAATTAAAAAAAAAAAAAGGAGTATGTAAATGTTTTGCTGCAATTCCGGATGGTCTACGGAACTCTGTTGTGCTGACTGCATCATTGCATGCCATTATTGGCGGGCCCATTTTTCGCATGTTCAAGGGTGCAAGTTGACATAACAATATTGCCCAAATATGTTGCATATTCTTTTATTTAAATCGATATTTTTTAACATGTTAAAAAAAAAAAAAATCAAGATATTTCATATTTCAAATAAAAAGTATCAGTAAGCCATAGTTTAAAAATAGATAAATAAATATTTTAAATAATCTGTAGGTGCATGTGTCTTTTGAGAATGTTTGAATTGTCATAGTTATTAATCACTCTTGTCAAAGATATTTGCCGTCATAGATGTCATAGTCACTCATTCTCGCATTCTCTTATGGGACACATAATCCTTCCTTCAAAATTCATACATTTTAAATTATCTACACATTTATTTATTTTTATATACACATCTTGATTTCACTTTTCCTTTTTCACAGTTGGTTCACTGTTTAAATTATTAGGTGGAAGGTCATAATTTGTTTAATATGTATATCTATAATTTTCTTACAGAAGTTTTTTTATTAAGATAAATAATTTACACCTATATGTTTTTGCTTTGATGAGTGTTTTGCAGCACAACATGCATGTTTCTACGTATACGCTTTTATTTTCAGTCAGACCTTCATGTTTTTTAACTGTTTTTGGGGCGCAGTTAAATAACAAATTTTCCAATAGTTTTCTTTTTCTCCTACACATACACATTCACACATTTTTCTCAGTAATCTATGTTATGATAATAGATTCACGACCTATTAATCAGGCATAGTATGTAACTGAGTTTACACATTTTTCTTATCTGACTTGAAATTTAGCAGAACATGTATAACATCATGAATGGGGCAAGATACTTATCACATGTTTTAAAGCCTTCCAGGTAATTGCAATAATAATAATAAAAGATTAATTATGTAATATAAACAAATTTCAAGTACATCTTTTTGTGTATGGTTCACATGGCTTACTTTCCTTTCACATATAAAAAAAAAAAAAAAAAAAAAGAAAGAAAAAGAAAAAGAAAAAAAAAATTATTGATATACAAATAAAATTGATAGAAATAGATAAGTGAAATACAGTTAAAATAAAGTTTTCATTTATTGGTGAAATAAAATGCTTTTTATATGTGTACTAATGACGAATGCTATTTTTTGCTAATAAGGTATTTTGACATTTTACTTTATGCAATTAAAACAATTTAATTTCATTGATCCATTCGATTGATATTTTTGTTAATTTCTAAACTTTATATACTTTTACAATGACATTTAAAAATGTTTAAATAATTAAAATTATGTTTCTGAGTATACAGGAAAATTTAATAATGATTTTTCTCAGTTTACTCTGAAAAATATTTATATACATTATATGTATACGTACACAATTATTTTAGATGTGTAATATTTGATCACATTCTAGTTCGATAGCAATTTTTGTGCAGTACCAACAGTTAGTCTTTATATACAGTGTTTACTTATCTCTATTTTCTTGAAAATGAGAGAATTTTTGCAAATTCCAATTACACACACGCACACACACATATATGTATTGACTTCACTCATTTGAGAATTACTTCAGTTTTTATTGTTTTCTGCAACCATAAATATTTTTAAATATTTAGTTATTTACACATTACTCATTGTTATATTTTAATTATTATTTTGTCTTGCATTTCTTTAAATTTATGACACATTGCTGCATATTTTACACATGAATAGTGTCACTGAAATGTAGTAATCTATTTCTTATACATTTGAAATCTACTTAATTATTTTTAGATATTGACATTACATTTCACACATGTTGTTACAGACATTATTCTTACAAACACAATTAATTATATAATAATTATAATTAAAAAAAAAAAAAAAAAAAAAAAAGAATTAAAAAAAAAAAGAGAGAGAATTTTTTTCTGCACATTTACATATCAACATATTTACAATGTTTACATATATGAGATACTTCACGTTATTTTATCATATTTTCTGGTATTTGTCAATGTTTGTTTGCTACTACATGGTATTTTAATGATTTGCTGAGACTTTTTACACTTGCATTTCTACTATAACAAACATGATACTTTTCACATTGTCCTCTACAACTCCTTATAATATTTTATGCCTTTCACATATATATTTCTTATATATTGATAAAAAAAAAAAAAACTTAAGATTTCTCGAAGCAATGTTTAGTATTGTAATATTTATAAGTTACTTTCGGCAGGGCTTTTCCACTCTACACACATTTATATACACACAATTTTACAAATATTTTTTCACACATTGTACATTAAAAAAAAAAAAAAAAAAAAAAAAAAAAAAAACCTACAATTATGTTAAGGTAAACTTTGAATCAATCATAAGTTTACATGATTGATTTGCCTTGCTCAGTAACTGTAAAAAAAATATTTACTTCTTACTTTTGCATATGAGATAATCTTTGTTTTTCTTAAACATACAGACACACTTTCACATACATACATCATACATAAAATAATTTTGATTTTGAAGCTGATCATAATAAACATTGATTATACTGAAATTGAATATAAAAAATATTATAAACATTTTAATTGAATAACTAAATGAAAATATTTAATGATATTTTGTACACATTGCAGCATTTGTTTTTCAATAATGCTACAAATATTCTATATCTACATATTTGCTCTTACATACACATTATTTTATATATTCGTCTGAATTATATATCTAAATGATATTTTAATTCCAACAATATATTCACATTCTTATTTTGTCAAACATGTAAAAGATAATTTTACATCTTAAGATTATTTAATATTCACATAAAAAAAAAAAAAAAAAAAAAAAAAAAAAAATGCAGTTTATCGTGTTTTTTTTTTTATTTTAATGTAGATTTGTGCCCTACATTTGTGTTGTGTTGCGCGCGTCAATGCATGTGTGGTAATTTTGTCATGCATGTTGTTATCCTTGCATTTGAATATCTGGCCAATTTTTCTTTTGTGGGGTGGTAGCATGGATGGCATTAGGTGCATAAATTTACTTTTATCACTAATTTTACGGAAAATATCATGTCATTTAAAATACAGATAATAATTAGTAATGCATAAATAAATAAATAAATAAATAAATAAATAAATATAGAAGGATAAATCTTGTATCTGCAAAATACAATTACACCACATTTCTTATTTATATAACATGTTTTTACTCTGTTTACACAATTTTTGTTTGAATTTTATGATATACTAATAATACATTTTTCATAAACAAACACACATTAAAACAATATATATATATATAAATAAATTATTACATTTTACATAAAAAAAAAAAAAAAAAAAAAAAAAAGGCATTACATTTTTATGCACACAGAAATTTACTTGTATACTTATTTCAATTTTATGGTATTATACACAAACATACACATTCTTTTCTGTCTTTACAAATAAATAAATAAATGTTGCTTCAAAAAAAAAAAAAAAAAAAAAAAAAAACGAAGTTGTATACTTCCCAAAAATACACATTAATACATAAATTTAATAATAATCAATTAAATGCAATTAAATTCACTGTATGTTTATTTAATTTTCTATTCTGTTTGCACTTTGAATTGCTATCATTGATAATGTACATCCTCATTGTGTCAGAGGAATGGAGCAAAGATTTTTCTCCACATTTATCAAGGATATGTCTTTTATTACTGCTTGCAAATTTTCTGAAGTAAATTTTAGAAATTATTGCTTAAGCTATATATATATATAAAATATATATATTGGTTGCTAAGGTAATGTTTTACATTACATGAATTTGATACTGCAGTTTTATAATCAATAAATAAATAAATGGTGATGAGCATAAATATACCTAGCTAAAATAAAGCTATGGTTTTTAAATCATTTTTAGCAACCTTATGGCTCATCAAGACGTCTTAAAAAAAATTTTTTTTTGTCATGACTTATATTGAAAAGTGCACTTATATATGAATATATGAATATTGATGAAAGATATCTTACAAAATATATATGCTTGACCTGATAAGCAATGGACTTTATGAAATAAATAAAATTTTCTGTTATTGACATGTCATTTTAAGTATAGCTTTTTATAATCATTGCTTGCTTATTATTGAATTGTATTTGTGTTTGCGTGACCATAGATCCATTTTAATCATTTATTATATAATTACATATATGCTTATTTCATTATTTTAGTGTGTTATATTTTATTATATTAGTGTGTTATTTTACTATTCTTCATTGTTTATTTGTGTTAATTACATTCCTATACATTTGTTAATTTAGAAAGAGCATGGTTGCATTTTTGTGGCAAGGGGGAGAAAATATGTGATATAGATTATCACATATTATAAAATTTATATTTTTTTCTTTAAAGGAATAGGTAAATTATCTAAACAAATTAAATTATAAATTAAATTCTTTAATAAATTAACTATGTAAAATATAATGGAATAACGATTTTATCCTATAAATAATAAAATTTACAATATGCATTTTCTAATTTTTATATCTTCCCTTTCCTGTCTTTTTCTATGTAACTGAAACAAAAATCTTTGATCTGTTCCCAGTATTCACTTAACAAGTTTAACGTACTGAAAATTCTTTTCGCTCTGTAGATAATAATGTTTTGACTTTTTTCTACCCTCTTGCTTTGTGAAATCGGAAAATAATTAATTCGGTGTCTTCTAATCTTACATTGAAACAGCCTCTCGTCGCCCAATTTTACATCAACGATCAAATAAAATATGTGCTTAGTTAGTTATTTTCCCATGGGTCTAAATCTTGGCGAAATCATGCCAACATTCTCTATCAACGGTCAATAAAGTACTCGTCACTTTTTAAAAATATACATGTGAATGTTCATAAAGTAAAGCAACCATTCCCTTTCTCAAACTTTGAACTTGGCGTATAATTTAACGCCAAAGGAATTTGTCATTCGTTTTGCTTCAGTTTAGGAGCTAACACTTTCTTACTGTTTGCTGACTACGAAAGGTGTAAAAACCTCAAGAGCGATTCGGGCCTAGGGCCCGGCCTGATCCTCCGTAATGTCTCCCCACTCCAGAATGTTTTCGTTAAAGACTTATTACGCTCTGTTAATTGACTATGGTCACGTATATTGAAATATTTTAATAAACTGGCATGAGAACCAAATATGTCTCTGAGTTAATTCCGAGCCTGGACCTTTAATGGAAATTCAGTTCTAATATTGTTTTTACTTTTCAGCCAAAGCCATCAACAAAAAAAAAAATACTTTCTTTTACGACGGCTGCTCATCTACTTCACAAAACTCTTCAGGAAATTAGCAATGCTGCAGGCGGACATTTTTTAGCACTGTATTGTTCTGCTTATTGTACTCAAGTTGGGTTTAAGTTTGACATCTTTTTAATTAATAAGAATAATTTAATTTAAATGATCAACTCAGAATTATTGGGGTTTTTTCGCATCTTCTGGTAAATTTCTAGTCATTTTGCATTCAGTGGTTCGTGAAGAAATAGATACAATAAAATACATAAAATTAGATTTTAATAGTAAGATTATTTAAAAATTTTAAATTTTCGTAATTTCCATATAAATTTTATTATTATATTATTTTTAAATAAAAATTGTTATACATCTTATTAGACATTTAGTTTTAATTATTTTACTTGTTTATTCCTATAAAGTTGTAGAGAATTAAACTTCTCCATGCTTATCTAACTTTAACTTGACTTAAGGTTGAATGCTGCAAACTTACGTATTTAACCTTAGATTGACTTGAAGCTGTAAACTGAAATACTTAAGTCTATGAAGAAATGACAGAGTCAGATTTGTAAAATCAATGGAGCTTTAATTGAGCTTAAATAAGAAGGGGGACGCTGGACTTTGGTTGGATTTAATACGTTTAAATGGGCAGCCCTCTTAAATGCTTTGACAGCAATAAATAACCTCCGTTACTTTACTTTACTTAACTACTCGCAAATGGTCTCAACTACTTTTATTTAAATTAGCTTCCAAGGCCAAGTAATCTTTCGCATGTAGGAGGATTCCCTGACGCTACAATGCTACAGGACTTACTCTCTTCTATCCTACGCCGCTAACAGCTAGCTCCCTCAACTCTCATACTTTCCTTCACACTAATTTTCTAACTACCATCCTTCAACTCACTCGTCTTCCAACTAGCGCTCGTACTAACTCTCAACTAACACTCCTTCCAACTAACACCAACTAACATTCTTCCTTCTCCTTTTATCTATCTTCCTTTCCAAAATATTTGCATATCGTGAATTACAATTTCAATTTAGGATGAGAACTAACTCTACTAGTCGACTTGAATCCTAAAACAGCACATTCACTTTTACCCGCAAAGTGCGAGTTTTAATTGTAGCACTTTGCTATACTTGGCAAAGTCCTTTAAAAGTACTTGTAAAGAAAAGGTTTTTACTGAGATGTGGAATGGTGAAAGAAAAAACATTTTGCTTGTTTCAGGTAAGCAAAATATTCATACTTTTATTTTAATGATCTTATTAATTTGAAACTTTTTACTTTATGATACTTTTATTGATAGAGTTCTTTTTTAAGTGATATCGTGAAATAGGTTCTTGTTAAAGAGACAACATTTTCATTATTATAAAATAATAGAAAAAATGTAGATAAATATTTAATTATGGAAATATTTTACTTATACTAAATTTAAATAGCACTTTTTAGATGAAAAATCGAATTAATTTTATGATTAGCAAAATGAACAAGCCAGGGATTGAACCTACGCTACAGGCATAGTACACTTCAGCCACTCTCCTAATATTAATTTTATCGCGAATGTGTGTATATATATATATATATATATATATATAGGGTAGGTGCTCCAGTAATTGACATCTATCCCGAAATAAATAATTAATAAATAATAAAAATAATAAAATCATATATTTTTCATATAAGAATTTTAACATTTTATGTCAAACATTGGAGCTTAGGGTGCTAATAACTGGTAAAATGAATAACTAGCAGTGTCAAACACTGGAACATAGGGGCCAATTACTGATAAAATGAAAAACTGGCAGTGTCAATTACTGGAAAACTCAGTGGATGTCAAATAAAAATTCATAAAAAAAATAATAATTGTTATCAAATGTATATATTTTAACATACATCTGGTTCTGAATGTCTTTCATACCATATGTACTAACTTAAGATTTCTAAAAACATTTTCTGTTGACTAGAACATTAAAAACATTAGAGATTGCTCTAAAAGTGTCAATCACTGGTGCACTTATCCTATAAATGAAAACTTATAGTAAATTACCAAGATGGAAATAGGCAAAATATTAAGAAAAAATCACATGAACGAATGAAGGCTGTTTGAATAATGTAAACAAAATTTTTAGTTTTCTGTATAGTTGTGAGCATAATGCTAAGAAGATCACAACAATATATGGCAAAGCCTTAAAAATAATAATGAAAATATTTGAAAGTATGAAAAAAGATAAAAAGGCTAAACCTGACTTTCTTATTTAAGTGCGTAGAAAACTTAAGAGTATTACATGTGGAGTTGAAAAAATGTACTTATGACGGTTGACAGTTAAAAATATACACCTTAAAAACAAGAAAATTATTTCATAAATTAAAAGTTAATAACAGTAGGGATTTTTCTTTTTTTAACAAAAATATAACTGGAAACAATATAACTAAATTTAAAAATATGTAAAATATTTTAAGTAAAATGAAACATATATTTTCTAAATTATTCGTTACCAATGAGAAATTTAGGGTTGTGCTTTAATGAACGACGAACTAAAGAATAATTATCAAAATTTTAATGATGCTGCATGTATCTCACAAAACAAATGTTAAGATATTAAATAATACTGCACGTGATAAACATATTTACATCTACCTACAATATTTACAAAGGCCGGAATCTTTTAAATTTAAGCATTATAGTTCTTCTTTCGCCACCTAAACAGCGGCGTACACTTTCGAAGCGAGCGTCCTTCAGACTCTAACAGTAAATAGAACTCCACTTCATCTCCAGAGAAGTTCAGTTGTTTTGTGGAGTTCAGTAGTTTCGTTGGCCTTAGGGAAGGAAATATGCCAATTGTTTTGCTTTTCCAACAATATGTGTATGTATATATATATAGAGAGAGATAGATAGATAAATGATAGATATCTTAATAAACTTTAACCTTTATAGATATAGATATAAGGTAAAACTAGGAGAGTTTGCGCCTAATTCAACAGAACAATATAAAAAATCCAAGTATTAATTTTTTGCTAAATTATTGCTGAATAATTTTGAATTAATTCGTTTTTTATGCATTTCTATTGCTTTTTTCTTGTTATGCTTTAATTTAATGCAGCAGCTGTAATAAAAACAAGAGCGTTATTTTGCGAAATCTTTCCTTGCGCAAAGGTGTGAGGAGACATTCTTATTAATAATAACTACAATTAAAGTGCAGTTAATAATAATAATTGCACTTAAATGACATTGTTATAAGGTTTTTGTAAACAAATATTGTTTCATTAGGAGTGTAAATTTCAACTTAATAGTTGAAGAATATGAAAAATCAAAGAGTTAAAAAAAATTTTAATTGTAGAAAAAGAATTAAATATCAGGAAAAACAAACCGAGATAAAATTACAAAATAATATTACGTTACTAGATTACATGTTAAATTAAAATTAGCTATTTTCTTTTTTCCATTTCACTGTTTTCTTGTTTGCTGATCTAAGCTGTTGTTGTCCACAATCGATGCATTTATTGTTGTAAATTGAACAGCTTTCGTAAAACCACTTTCCACAAGTAACACACTTAATTCAGTCCAGTCACTTTTCAAAGTTGTCACCTTGTACAGTTCCAAACATTCAATGCACTCGTTCTCATTGTCTTGCCATTAATAATAAACAGCGCAACCTGTTCTAGCATGAAAATCAATGGGAAGTATGCTCAATCTCTTAGATGCAGAAACTCCCCATTTTCAGTAGAAGAGATTGCGCAGCCTTTTATTCAATAATTTTTCGCTTTTAGAGAGACATGTTAATGTTCGTACCGTTAGTCTTGGTTAGATGTTTATGAGAAATCGTTTAATATAAAAATATTTTGTACTACTGCCATTCTATAGAAATTCCTAGGAAGAACTTTGAAAATTCAAGCATTTATTTTGAAGATCAAGGCCGAATAACCATGTTTTATCCTAGGCGCTCGAGGTAATCAGCATTCACATACAAGTAGACACTCCACTATTGCGGTTGTACAACTACCTGGAGTCGCTGCGCGCACTCCGATCTCACTGTTCTCCTAAGTTCGCAATCTCTCCGACCGCACCATCTCTCCTAGCTTCACCTTTTATAAAAGGCTTAATTAATATTATCGACCAAATTAGCTCAGTGTCAGAGTGTTTTCTGTATATGCCAATGACCTAATTTCAATTTCTGATAAAATTTCTTTTGATTCGGAGTTATAAACACTAATTATTTATTGTAATACAGCAATATTAGATTTTTTTTTTAATCGGCGGAAGAAGAAATTGCTCGCAACAAAAGAGTGCATAGAATGTAATATATTAGAATTTTAAAATATCAAGGAATTTGTTCGTAAGATAGTTATATTATTTGTAGAATGGATGAGTAATTTACAAACTTAAAATAAGTAAATAATACCGTTCAGAAGTCGACGAATTTACAAAATATTTCTACGTAATATTCAAACGATACAATTTGGATTACTGACCTGATCACATTACCTCACCTGAAAATTAATTCGACCTTTCAACCTACAATATGTTAAATCTCAACCCAACACCTTAATACCACCAGAGGATGGATACAAGGACACTGAATGTCCTACTCACAAAGACATTGAAGAAGATAGAGAGAAGCTTCAAAATAGATCACAGATTCTAATACTGGCAGTGTACAGACATAAAATTCTTAATGCTAAAGCGTAATATGTTAAAATAGGATAGCAAAATCTCGTATTTTATAAATATATCATTGGTGTGTTTAATGTCACTGTCAAAAAAAAAAAAAAAATAAAAAAAAAATAAAAACTATAAAATCATGATATGTTTTCATATGCCAATTTCGTACAGTTCTGATAGTTTAATTGTAAGGAGTTATAAGTGTATATTTTCGGTACGTCCTAAAGGAGAATATATTATCAACTAGAGTAATTAACGTCAACAAATAGCCAAAATGATCGAAGAAATGTAGAAAATTTTACCGATATTTCTATTTGCCAACATATTTTATTCAGCATACAAAAATATTGGCAGAATTATATTTATTGCAAATGCTTATGCCACAATACCATTTTTCGTATTTTGTATTTAAAACGACTTTTTCTAATTTAAAATGTCGTATAACGAGAATAGTTCTATTAATAACTAGCTTTAGATGATAATTTAGATATTATATGGGAACCTCTAAACATCACATAAAAGTCATAATATACATTTCATAAAAAACAAAGAAAAAACGCTTCAGTAATTAAACACATTATATACACATTCCCAACAGTCTTGTATATGGTGTAAACGTTTTATACACACCAACGTGATATTTAGCTAAACCACACGGCTGATTCAGCTAAAATTCAGCTCCATTAAAATATATATACAATACATTTCAAAATGCATTTCTATTAGTTACCAACCACTAACAGTAATATAACTGGATTGTTTTGAGTATTTTTTCACATAATATATCACTTTTGTACGCAATGCAGATAAAAAATAAATAGTTCCCCCTATAATACACCTAATGCAGTTTTCTGAAGGTAAATTTAACATTAGAGTACCTTAGAAAAATCATGAATAAGAATTAACAAAACTAAGTAACTTCTAAAGCAATGTGAATCTAAATTATTGCTAAATATATGTTCTACAATAATAATTAAAAAAAGTTGAGTTATTTAAATAAACTTTATACTAAATTAGATTTTTAAAAACATAAATAAAGTAACTAAAAATAAGAATAATTTCTTTACACGTTATAATTTCCTTTTGTAATTGAAACTCTAAGATTATATGGAAATCGAATTGTATTTCTAACTTCTAGACTTCATTCAATTTGAAACTAAGAAGAAATAAATAGTTTCCTTCAAATAAAGTTAATATAGTTTGTGTCCAATTTAATTTATCTTATTTTGTTCTTAATGTTGTTTCCCTTAAAAAGAAGGCAATAATAAAAAGAAGATTCACTAAGATTCATTCTCGTTAATTCCAGCTTCGAATAAATTTGAACAAGGAACTGTAGGAATTTCTCATTCACAAATGCCATGGCCATCGAAAAAATCTTTGTATGCAGATTTATTAACTATTCATGATATGATATGTATAATGAGATAAAGAATATTTTTTTTTTAAATCATCCCAATATAACACAAATAAAAATTTATGATATGCTTTACATATCAATTAACTGTAAATATTCAAGTGCTAAAATAACTCAAAAATTTTAGATAGTCATCAAAAAAGTTTCTTGATATTACAGGGTGCGCCAAAAGTTCCCGACGTTTTTTAACAAGAATATAAAATCAAGTAAGTGGCTCATGAGATTGTGTTTTGCAATGCAGCGCCTCTACAAATCAAAATTTTAGTTTAAGCAAATAAAAAAAATAGTTCCAAATGTTTCCCTAGAGGGTGCTATTTGTTTCTATTTTTTGTTTATATAGCGCTTCATGTAATTTTGCTATGTCTATCTCGATCCCTGGCTTTTGATTTCTTTTTGTGGGAATATGAGAAGGAATATGTGAAGCTGCCCCTGTGGCTGATATTAAAGTACTTAAGAAGCAAAAAAATCATGTAATTTATTCTCTACCACAATCAATGCTAAAGAAAAGTGGGTTACCGTTTGGAAGTGGCTCGAGATATGAAGAGCGCATATATATCGAAATAATGTAATGAGTTTTACAAAATAAATGCTCTTTAATTGCTTGTATAGCATTTTATATGTTTTTTCTTGCTTTTTTTTAATGTACAGAAACATCTATGAGCAAACTTTTTTAATAACAATTTATATTTTTTTAAACAAAACTCTTCATCTTACAAAGCCTAGTAGAACAACCCGCAATCTTGTACGTCAAATACTGGATTTTTAATGAAATTTGAAAATGTGTCAAGGACGTTTGGCCCACTCTGTCCTGGAAAAGACAGATACACGTACATACATGAATATGTAGTATGCATGGTTGATATGTTACGAATTATAAACTGTACCAATTAGGCGACATGCCCTAACACTATTTGCAGAAAATAACATTTATTATATGAAAATTTACATAAGTTTATGATTTGGGTGCTTAAAACAATAATCAATAGAAATTCTTATAAAATTTTACACGTGTTTCATTAATGACTGATGTCAGATAGGAAGTTACAAAATATCATAAACCCCGATGCAAAATTGTATTATTTCTCGGTGGATTGTAGTAGTGTTAGCAAATGATATAAAAATATTATATTTTTTGCATGTTTTATACTAGCAAACAGCAAAATATTATAAGAAATTGAAACTTCATTCTTCTTATAAATTACATACGACGAATGTGTGATAGTAATGTTTGGAGATGTAACGAATACAACTTCGAGGACATAGCAAAAATGTCATCAAAAGCCACGTTTTATATATTTTGAGTCTATTTCCCTAATTTTCACATTTTTAATATAATAAGTGTATTGTGAATATTGTTTCCATTGTGAATGCAGTTCTTCTTGATAGACACTAATTATTTCAATTTTTTCTATACAGTTTACGAATAACTTCCATAACCTCAAAATAATATGCCAAAGGTTGGTTTAAAACATTGATTGTTAATTTTTCATTTCATTTCATTTCTTTATTGTTTTAAAACAATGTATATTTCAGTTTATGAGTTATAGTTCGAATTATACAGGGTGTTCATAAAAGCCTATGAAAAACAGATTCACACTGGAAATCATGACCGAAATCTTGAATGATGACCTAATAAAATCAATAATCGCAGATCATGGGAAGAGGAACCATTTCAGGCGAAGACGTTGCAGCAAAAAATGCGTCGTACACGAACACAGGATTAATGAATACTTATTACTTTTATGGCGCTACAGAGAGCTGTTTTCAGAGAGGCGTCATTCGAGTCATCTATTGTTTGGACAATTTCACCACAGATTGTGTAAGAGACGAAACTGCTATGTAGCACGTTGCCATGTAGCGCGGGTGGTGATATTACATAGGCATATCTATTATAACAGTTGCTGTGCTAGAAATTGAGAAAACTATCGAGCGAATCTCCGAGGAATTAAAAGAGATTTCGGTCTTGCTTGTTCCAGCATCATGCATATGTTGCACGAAGACATAAGGCACCTATATCGCACCCAAAATGTACAGGTTTATAGGATGCCGATTACTTTCATTGTATTACATTCACACTCTAGTATTTACATGTCTCTCATCTGGAATTTTATCTTGAATTGTGTATAAGGATGAAGTAACTTTCACACAGTCGATGTCTTGAATCATAAAACATGATTGTAAAACAATGTGCTCATGTACATTAACAACGTTTTATCATAACATATGGGTTATCATTTTGGATGAAATTTTAACTGGTGCATCCTTACTACCGAAACTCTTCGACTAGAAAATTAAAGGCTTTATTACAAAACATTGTTTGAGAATTTAGTGGTTAACATTTTAGCAGATTTAGGCTCAGCACATTTCACTGGAAATGTGCAAAAATGTTTATAGGATTTACCATTATCGCAAAGCAGAGGTGGATCAGTCACATAGCGACTGAAAATTCTCAGATTTACTTTCTGTATTTCTTTCTGGGAATATATTTAGTGTTAATGGTGCAAGATGCTCGTAATATCAAATATAAATCTCATCGCTAGAATCATGGAAGCAGCGTCTCATTATCACGCTACAATTGTCCATATTAAACGAATCTGTGAAACTATGCGACAACACGTAAAGCTGCCAAATCATACAATGGGAACTAAAGACTTCCTTTCGTGTAAAATATTTTTTAAGTATGACTTGTATGATTAAGTATGATTTTTTAAGTATGACTTTTTAAGTATGACTTTTCTAACAAATTTATGATAACATAATTATTTGTGTGTTGGTGATGTAGTTGTAATCTTTCAGGTTTTGGTTTCGAGACAAAACTTTTTTAGAAAGCAAATTAGTCATGATAAGAAAAAAACTGAAAGTTAAGTTTGTAAACCAAATTTTGAAACTACTCTTTTATTTTATCAATATATTCATGTAATTTTTGTTGATTTTCTAGTTATATATGCAATTCAACTGTATATTTTATAATTTTTTGTACAAAATCAATTATTATTTAAGGAATACTTCTCAAAGATACTTATATAAGTATATGCTTTTGAAATTATTATAAACATACATTCTGAGCAGAAATCTGACATAAAAGAAGTCATAAAAATGTTAAAATCTTTGTTAATTAAGTAATAAAAGGATTCAGAATTCTTTTCATAAAGAACAATAACTCTCCTTTATAAAAATCATTCTTGATCATTAATTATTCTTGAAAGAAATACCTTATAGAAACGTTAAATTTATAGAAAAAGAATGTAACAGAGGTATTATCATCTTTTGTGACTTCCTGTTTGTATTAGTTACTGCCCGTTCAAAGAATAATATTCTTGTAAATTAAAATATTTACTAAACAATTTAATTTTTCTTAATTTATATTCTATTTCAGATATTTTTAATTAATTTTAACTTAGAAAAATAAGTTAATTTTTAGTAAGAGAAGTAGAAAATTAAGTGTAATTTTTAGTGGTCATATAGCATTAATTTATATATATTCTCAATTCGTTTAAAAACTGATTCTCGCCTATTTAAATTTCAAAATTTTCTGAAAAAGTAACTAAATTTCTATTTTAACTTCTTCAGTGTATCATTTTCTGCATTCCTTTTGCTTGTTATATTAGTTTCATGTTCTTTTATTCTTTATTTTTCTTTCTTTCTATCTTTCTTTTTTTCTCTTAGCTTGTTCTATACTTTTTCACATTATTAAATGTCTTAACAGAATTTTAAAAATGTAAAAAATTGGTGCAAAGCAATATATTTTTTATAAAAGCTGCTGCACTTACCGATTCGGAAATGCATGAAAAATTAATATATTTTCATAATATACAGGCTTTTAATATATTTTATCAAGCTGCTGAAGAACATTTAGTTTATGCTTATTTGCTTATTTTCTTTCTTGAGGAAGGTTGGGGGGGGGGGGACTTCTTCTACCTTGAAACTAAAGTCATTTGACGAATCTGAATCCAATGCAAAGATTTTGACATTCGAGCAATCGATTTACGCTACGAAATTAGAAATACTGTTATTTCTAATTTCACATTTGTTATTTCAAGCATTCATGAAAGCGTTCCACTTTTTGGTTACCCGTTCTTCCATGCAATAATTTCTATCATTTTTAACTACAAAAAAATTACTGAAAAAATATAATAAAAGTTTTTGAATGGAAAAAGTTGTAGCAAGAGTACGAAATGATTTCACCCTTTATTTAAACTTAAATTAATACAACAGCTGTTTTTTTTTTTCCTTCCAATAACTTTCACCTTACACATCTTCACGGACAGCTACATTGTCCAAGCAAAATTTTATTTTGTTATTATTATTACTATTATTATTATTTTTTTTTTTTATTGAAAGGCATGCCCAATTTCTTTTATTCGAATTTGGTATGATTCTTAATAGCGTACTTGTACGTATGTAATTTTATTTTTAATTATCAACGAATTTTTCCTCTCCTTGTTTAACCAAATTTTTGCTATGGAATATTTGAGTTTCAAAGTAAATTAATAAATAATAAATAAAAGTTAATCATACTAATAACTGTGTAAACTTTAATTATTTTGGCTTATTGCTTGACAATACAGCTTAATTTACATAAAATACGGAATAATAAAGACAAATTTAAAAAAGATCATAATTCTATTACAGATTCGTTAAAGTTTATTATTTTGAATTTACGTACACTTGTAACAATTATTAATTAAAATAAATAAAAAAAAATGGTTAAAATTACTGCTCAATCCTTGGTGCCTATTTTCTAATTAACCTTATTGAACAAAATATAATCGTACAGTCCAAGACAATCATTGGTACCTGTTTGTACGACAAAGTATGACTGTATAAATATAAATGACAGTTATAAAAAGCTTTTAATTTTTCAGTATGTTTGCAGCAGGAAATAACTAACGAAACTGGTAAAAATAATTAGGCTAATTTTACATTGTCTCATATATGATGAGAAATTTTGCACAGTATATCAACACTTGAAAATATGTCAATAAATGTTTAAAAATACAGATAAATTGATGAATTTAAATTTCTAGGTGTACATGAGACATCCCGATCTGCACTCTAGCTGCATGTATGTACAGGGTGTCCAGAAAAGTACTTACTGATTTCAAAATTAACTATCTCGAAAACAAAGTACAATAGAGGGATGAGACAAACTGTATATTTATTACGAAAGCTGTAAAAATTGCATACAGGAATTTTGAAAATAGTAACAAAAGTTTCCAACAGATGGCGCTGCAATCAATCCCAAGATAGGGACCCTTGATAGAGGGTATAGGGTCCCTATCCCAAGATAGGTACCATATATTAGGAAGAGAGTGGACATTGAGGGAAAGTCGGCCATTTTAGTGCCAATTCGGAGTGATCCCCGTAGAACGTAATGCTCTTTTCTTCGCGATTGACATTTTACTATCTACAACATAAATGAAAGAAAATTGTACTAAATTTCCGAAGAAAGCAATGCAGAATAAAAATATGTAATTTTTTTCGTCTCAGAAAAAAATAAATTGAAGAAAAACGAATTTTGTTTTAACCTTCGATATGATTACTTTTTCAATTCCGATCGGAAAACACAGGAATTTTTTGTTGTATATTTCTATATTAAGCAAAATACGTTGATTGTGAAAGTAATTCTACCTTATTTTTTCTGAGGACATACATTCTATATGTAAAAGTTAGAAAATTTTTTAAAAAAATATGGTAGTCTTAGTTTTTGTCAAGTAATTCATGAATAAATGTAAAAATTTGGCAGAAAAATCGAAATTATTTTTTATTATTTTATAAAAGTATTTATGTAATATTTTTACAAGCTAAAAATACATATTTTGTTTATTTCAATTACGCATTACTATTAATAATGACTTAATTACTTATTTTTGTAAATATATTAAAAATAAAATTTAAATAATAATAATTTGTAAAAATATTAACTAATACTTTTAGAAATAAAAAAATGTTTTTATTTATTTTATTTACATTTGCTCATTTCATTGATTGATTGATTGATTTTAGTTTTTTAAAATATTGTGTAAATAAAAATAATAATTTATTTAAACATTATTTCTAAAATTTATTATGGCAATTATTATTTAAAAGAAATTTATATTTTCATATGCTAGTAAATAATATACACCTCATTTTCTTTATTTTTATCAATTTATTTTAAGAAAACTGATACATTTTGCGTACTAGCAAATAATTAAATTTTTTTTTTATTTTATTTTTTTTAACATAGTTATTTTAAACATGTATTTTAAAATATATCAGAAAAATACATTAAGAACATGTTAAATATATTACAAAACAGAACTTTAAAACTAATAGCTAGCAAATAAATAATGCAATTATCTCATATGTTAGGAAATAAATACGTAAAACAGCATGCAATAAGAGACTTCAAAGTATTTAAAACGTGATATAAAATCAATAATAATTCATTTTTAGCTTTAAGAATATTTCAAAATTAAAGTAATTTCTCTCCCAATAAAGTAAAAATGTAATAAATGAGTTTTCCTCCACTTATGACTTAAAATAATCGAAATTTCTTTTCAGCGTGATGGTAAGCAATGGAGAAACTGGCACTAAAATGGAGGATGTTGGCGCGCCAATGTCCAGTCTCTTTCTAATATAGGGTCTCTATCCCAAGACACTGGACGAGCTTGAAGAGCCAATTTGTGCGGCATGTGAGTCCATTTCCATTGACACACTACAGGGGGTGATGGCAAATTTTGTAGTTCGTTTACGCCACCTTTGCATGGTGAACATTTTGAACAGATTTTGCGTTGATTCAATGAACTACTTGCGGCAGAACCACTTTTATTTTATTTTCTTTAAACCTGTACAATGTACAGCGCCATCTGCTCGCAACTTTTGTTACTATTTTCAAAATTCCTGTATCAAATTTTTACAACTTTAATAATAAATATACAGTTTGTGTGTTTGTCTCATCCCTCTGCTGTCCTTTGTTTTCGAGATATTTAATTTTGAAACCAGTAAGTCCTTTTTTGGACACCCTGTGTCAATAAAGTTTTTTTTTTTTTTTTTTTTTTGTCAAGGAAGTTGCTATTGACAAAGAAATTAATTAATTAATTTAAAGATGAAAACGCAATTATTGTGATATAAATTATCACACATTATAAAAATATATATATACAATCATAGAAAATCACTTTAATCTAACGAAATATCTTCTATGATTTAAATTCACACACATTTCTTTATGTGTTTCCCCAAATTTTTAAATCCCCCTTTCTTCCAAATAAGTATCTTTTATTATTTAGGGTTTTGTAAAACTAAACTTTATTTTTAAAGTTATAGAAATTTATTGTATTTTTAAGTTATAAATATTAAAAATAGAAAAAGTTATTTAAAACTCATTAAAATTAAATAATTTTCTATTAAAATTTTCAAATTTTGAATTGAATTGTAAAATAAATAAAAAGTTAAAAAAAAAAAAAAAATAGTCCCGTAGGTAGACTCGAACCCAAGTCATCTGGTTGGGAGACTCGCGCTTTAGGATCACACCACTGAGGCGCTTACTCGTTTGTAAAATAACTTGTATTTAAAGATTACTGAAACTTTAAATGCTTTTTTCTCAAAATTTTGTGGATAGTGGGTCCTACTGCTTTAATATGTTGTTACCCTCATAGTATACTACAATCCTGCGCAATTTCGTCCCGATCTGAATTTTCCATGTCGTGACCTCTCCTTGTAAGAGTTTATCTTAATTCCTACTTCACACTCTCTAAAATATGAAGAGTGAGATCTGACTCTAAAAGAGTGGCATCTCACTCTTTGAACATGCCAAAATGGAGCCAACCTCTAAAGAGTGAAAAGTCTCTTTTCGAAAGAGTGAGATTTCTCACTCTTTATTAAGAGTGAGATTATTCGCAGCATTTTAAAGAATATGACTGATTATTTTTCTTTAAAAAATTGTGCACACTAGACGATATCGTTTCATTTCACCTTGCGAATGAACTCCCGTTCAACAGTGGAAATAATGCAGTTTGGATTCGTCGGGAATCGAACCCAGGCCGTCCTCGTAGCAAACGAGTGTCTTACCACTGAACCACTGAGCACATACACTTGTTGCTTATTTTACATTATTAAATCATTCTTATACGTGATCAATCATATTTTATTTTTTACTTCATTTATCAACCGTATAAAATGACAGAATTCTAATGGATATTTTAAAATTGAAATTGCTAAAATTAGAATTATTTTAAAAGAAAATTTGTACTTGAAAACAAATTTCCTAATACAAGCATTCATTTAATGTAGCTTATAAGGAAAAGAAGTTACTCAAGTGTACATATTTAAAAAATAAATAAATAAATAAATTTCCGCATACAAATCTATAGAGTTTCCTGAAAAGCTCTTCCGTTCAGTAGTATAAAACTCACTGTTGATTTTAAATATTAGTAAAGAATTATACCCATTTCTTTTAATATTTCACATATGTTAGCTGTCAATGAATATAATAAAAATATGAGAAATTATAGATTTTAAGGCGTTGTGCATTAAATATTTGCACTGATATTTTCTCTTAAACTTTATATATTTCTGAATGAAACTATTTACTTTCCAATACGAGTTTCGATATGTTTCTTGAGATTTTCGATTCTTCACTAATAATATTACTTCGATTTTGTCAATCGCAAAGAAAAAAATATTTACCGAATTATCTTTTAACATAATTATTTTCCTTTTTTTTTATTCATCAGAAATTTAATTATAAGGAATAAGTCTAGGAAAAAGTTCTGTTAAACAAATGCATGCATCAGATCGTTCAGAAATTGTCCATTTTTCATTCGAATTATGATTAACAGATGGCGGCAGCTATTTCTCACTCCACAAAAGTTTGATCTTGCAATACATGATGACCTCACTCTTTATGGCAAAGTGACTATACGTCACCCTTTCACAAAAAGTGAGAAATGTCACATTTTCAAGAGTGATAATAGAGTTTTCTCACCTTTATTGGTGTCAAAATATGGGTCACTTTTTTAAGGAGAGAGATTCTCACTCCAGAAATTTTAGAGAGCACTTGTTTAATTAGCCCTAGTGTGTAATAAATTATCGTAAAGTGACAAACCAATTTCAAGAAAACATCTTAAAAAAAGAAAAAAAAAATCAGTGGAATCCAAACATGGTACATCCTGAAATTTAAGAGATTTAGAATTTTTTAGGGATTTTCTACTGTATTATTATAATTAGTTTATAATTGTAGCTTATTATACTTAATTTAAATATATATTAATAAAAGTATTTTATTACTTTATATTATAATTTATTTATAATTACTTCCGTAGCGGCACCGTTTAGTAAATGAACTCTATTAAAAAAACAGAAATTCTGTGATTTTCAGAGAGAAAATATCTGTTTTTTAAAACTGCTGAAATTTACAATCAAATTACATCTCAAACTGTCAAAAGAAACACTTTTTTTCTATGTAGTATAGCAATATTTATTATTACACTATGCAAATTATTATTACAGTGTACAATATATATATATATATATTTTTTTTTTGAGGATTATTTTTCTTTGCTTTCAAAAGTCTAAATATGGCATTTATTACTATTCCATCTATTGGTTTTAGATACAGATTCCTTCCATGAAGAAAAACTATTTTATAATCACCATGTATATTTCATTTGTAATTCAATAAATGCCGATTAAACTTTTTTCAAGCAGTTGAAATGATAAATTCAAATTAAAGAGCCTATTACGCCTGGAGCCAAACTGAGCACTTTCATAATGACTATATCAGTGAATAAAGATGTAATGGAGAATCAATTGGCATTGATTTTTTTTTTTTTTTTAGAGACTTCTTATTTTAACTCTCGAATTTTATTTAATATGAAAGAGAGATTTATTTCAACATTTGCGAGCAATAGAATATATTTTAAATAAGTATTTCAAAACAAATTTTAAACTTTCTTTCCTTAATATATTTTCTAAAATTTTAAAATCAAGGAAACTTTCATATTAAACGAGAATTTGAAAATTATCAGGTTCAATGAAGTGTATAAAATATGCATGAAAATACTTGAAATTCATTTTTTTTTCTTTTGACTTAGTTTCATGATATATTTAAGGGGGGAAATTTAGTGCATGGAAGTGTAAGATTAATTTTAAATATTCTGTCAGAATTATTGTATCATTTTCTCAATATACCTAAAAACGTTTAACTCGATTTCTTTCTTTTTTTTTTTTTTTTTTTTCTTTTTAAGAAAAACAGATTTTATTTTATCATTTTAAAGTAATTTTATTAATAAGATTCTTTTTATAAAATTAATTAAATTAATCTTAATTTAAACAAATACAAAATTCAAATTTGTAACACATTTGAATAAATGTTGTATTCCTATTTTTTTTTTATTTTTTTTTTTTTTTTAGATTGGATATTGGGAACTTTCAAAGAAGAAGGAAAAATATTGTCTGCTTAATAAAAAGTAGAGTTTAGAGTATCGCGAGAAAATTTCAATAATGGCCAGTTTGCCTTCCTGTAGTTCAACAGTCACGTGACTTTTTTATAAAATTCATTAGCCTTGCACGCTGATACACCGTACGCCAACTCCTCTTATCCCAGATAAAAAAAAAATCTTCAGAAAAACTTAACCAAAAAAAAAAAAAAAAAAAAACACTGCAGACAATCTGAAGTATTTGGAACAATAAAGGTTAAAGGGGAAAAAATACTTGCTCCATATTACAATTTGGAAACAGCAGTTATTCTGCAAATTTTATAATTTTTGTTGCAAATAACTTCAGGTTATCTGCAGATTTTTCTGCAGATTTTATTTTAACTGGGATATCATTCGTCCAAAGCTGGTCTGGAGACCTAGTTTGAAGGAAATTAACTTTTGGAATAATAGGTCTCTCGTTGTTGTTTGTTGTCTTCTTTTGCATGTATAAAATAAATTTTCTAGTAATATAAACTTGTAAACTTCTTGTGGCCTAGATTATTTAAGATATAAACGGTTCTCTAGACCAGCAAATATCTCAATACTCATCAAACAGACAAACAAACAAACAAAAAAGATTGGTGAAGCTTTATAAATCGGTGTTGTAGTGTTTTTTTACTATTTTTCCTTTCTGTAAACAAAAGTCACTGCACTAGACTGAAGTTTAGTCAACACTTTTATTAACTGGAATCAAAATTTATGTTTTTTATGCGATATTGTGTGATATTCGACTAACTGATGAAAATTCTAGGGTAAGTCCATGGCAGAAGGATGAGATATCCACTTTTTGTGCTACTTTTACACTATATAAAAGTCTCGTAATATTATAGAAAATTTCTAGCAGTAAAATTTCCGGAAAATATACGTATGCTACGGAAAAAATATGTTAAAAGAATTTTCCTGTAAGTCAACAATATAGAAAATATTCCTACATAACAGATTTTTTACGTAAGGAAAACTGTAAAAAAACCTCACATTTATTAAAGTTCTTCTGTTCTATCTACCAGCCAGGATCGAGCCCTTTACCACGGTATAGTAGCAGGCATCAACTTTACCTTAGAGCCACAGACTCACATTCCACGCGATTACTGAGCATCTCACAATTCTGCTTTGATACAAAGTTCTCTGTATATATAAAAAAAAATTTAAAAAAATGTGTTTCTACCAGATAAAATGTGTAATTTTTGATACAAATTTTATTTTGTTACAGAAAAAAAGTTACTTTTGAGTGATAAAAATCATTTTTATAGTAAATTTTACAGTAAATGTTTGCAGTTTTATAAAACAGACATTTTCTGTAAGTAAAGGTAAAGAATTAATCTATTTTTTAAAAGTTGTTTTATTTTATTTTATTTTTATTTTTATTATTTTTTTTTTTTCATAATGTTTTGCCACACAAATATCTTTATCGTAATTTTACAACGGTTTTTTGTGATGAAATGGGATAGTTATTATAGTTAGAAAACAGTGGTGAAAGCGCAAATATTACTGTGCGTGTCTAACAATACATTTACGATGAAATTACCCTCTAAATAAAATTGTAGCAATTAAAGCTTCAGTTATATATATATATATATATAAAAGCAATATAATAAAAAAAAAAAATATCAGAAATGAAAAAAATCAGTATAAAATATCCCATTGTAGGATGTAAGTTTACAATGAGTATTTTTATTTTTATTTTTTCTATTTTTGTAGTATAAGTATTTTGATGTCGATTACATAACAAAAAACACTATAAAAATCCAGCTCTATCTTTTTTTTTAAATTGTTGCTTTTTTTACATGTCAGTACGTACATTTTAATTAATTTTGTAAATTAAATTTCTAAGAATACCAACTCTTAATTTGATTACCACAGTAATTAAAGGGTAAATTTTGTAAAAAATAATTTTTTTTTATATGCACCAAGAAATCTTGTAAATACATAACATGAAAAATAACAACAGAACTTGTCATAAAAAACACCTAATATATTAAAAGGCAGAAATATCGATTATAGCTTGTAAATTATTTTTTTAAGCAATTTTATTTTTCTAATAATATTGAAATAACATACCTGAAAAAAAAAAAAATGAACCTTTATAGCTTGTTCTAAAATTTTCTCGTCATACTTAATCTTAATAAATGCGGGTACGTCATGTTAAAACATTTCGGTGTTAGATAATCCTTTCACTAGACAAAACAATAAAAAAAATTAACGACAACTTGTCAAAAAATAGCAATTTTGAAGGTTATGGCGTGCACAAACATCGTTTATATAGAAGGTGATATCTAATTTCATTCGCACAGAATAGCCTATTGTAAGATGTTCAGGGTCAGTTGCATAAATAATTATACACGTATTTACGCATTATTAGTTTTGAAAGGAAAATAAATAAAAAAAAAATTCTAAATAGGTATTTTTCATATTTAAAATTCTTGGAATAAAATTAAACATTTAATAAAATTAAACATAATTTATACGTCTCACTAATATATTAAAACCAATGTAACATTTAAAATGAGATAATGAATACAAAAAATTTTAAAACTTTAAAAATACATTTCAATTAAAATGCAACATTCTACTTTTACTAAAATGCAACATTCTGCCTTGAACGAGGCTAAAGCTATTCCTCCTGAATATATAATCTTGTTATGATGTGTTATGAATTTTTTGTAAATGTTGTGCTTGTATGTTTGACACTGAGGAGGGCTAGTGTTCTAGCCGAAACGTCTGTCGTATATTTTAATGTTTTTAAGTAAAATGTATTTTTAAAGTTTTAAAAAATTTTGTATTCATTATCTCATTTTAAATGTTACATTGGTTTTAAAATTAAACATATTTAAAAGGCTGTATTAGAAGTTATTTAACCCTTAAATGCCGTAAGTTTCAGCAACATACCCAATTTTGCCTTCTAAAGTATTATTAGAATAATATTGAATCTCTAAATCCTCATGTTTGCTGACTGACAACAAATTGCTTTTAGATGTAAATCATAGTTAAAATAAAGTATGATTTTTTAAAGTATTTTTCCCGGTATTTATTTAAGAGAGGTAAGAATAAAACATTTCAAAATTGATTTAAAAAATAATCAGGCATTTAAGGGTTAAGTGTAACCTAATGGATTGGCACTTATGAGCACTGTAATCTTTAGATTGTGTTTTATATATAACTGAAACAGAAAAATATGTTCGTTTAGCTGCGTAAAAGGTGAGCCATGACTGAAAAAACTTTTTAAAAATTGTAAAATTTGCAAAAAATGTAAAATCAGATTAAAATTTCTATATGAATCGCTCTAGAAAAAGATGTTATATTTTTAAAATAAAAAAAAGAAATAATTTAAAAACTTATTTCCAGATAATATTATTAAATATTAGAGAATTTTAAGTATTAGACTTGCACCAGATTTTAAAAAGTTAAAATATTCTTTATAAGAATATCTTTACAAGTACTGCCGAGATGTTATTAAATGTATCAAAATGAGCTAGTAAGAATAATACTAATATAAATCTGATTCTATTAATCTACACTCTACAGTTTTAATCTTATGAAAGGAAAATCCCTACTCTGATTATAAATAATACACAAACTGCATTTTCATTAGATAATTTTAAAAGTTATAAATTTATACGGACAATTATCTAGCCTGTGTTGTTTTTAAATTCGGCAGGTACCGTCGGCAAATTAATTGAATAATTCAAATAATTCGTATTTAAAGGATGGGTTGTGCACGTAATAATGTTTTGTTAAGTAAATATTTGTCTAGCCATGATCTTCCTCTTTATGCTGTTATAACAAATTAAGTTGATGATAAAAAATAACGAAATATATATATATATATATATGAAAAATGTGGAAGTATGCTTCAATAATTTTGCTGCCAACTGTATGCCAAACCCAGGACAAATAAACTGTATTAATTTTAAAAAGATTAATGGACAACCTTGGTCTTGTATTATATTTCAATAGAATATTTTGTCCTTGTTGAACTACATATGAAATTATCATCCAATCTGCCATTATTCTCGCCCACTCGAAACCAATTAACACTGTTTATAAATTACTCATCAAATTAATCTCCGTGAAATTTTCCTCTCTTTTTGTGCAATTCTAATAATACGTTACTCAGTGTTCAAGGCCATGCTCTGAACGATCACAGGACTCAATTATATATCGAATGAAACTTTCAACAGTAACTGCACTGAATCTTTTCTAGAGACTGAAAAACCATAAACATTCGAACTTTTTTTCTCTAGACACTAATTACTTATTATCAGTTTGTTTATCAATATAATGATGTTCCCAGTTATAACTATGTATAATATCATATTTTAATTCATTATTTTTGATTTTTTCTATTCTATTTAGTGTTCTTCGCTTTCTGTAACTCAAGCTATTTTAGTCAGTTGCAATGTAAAATTCAGCCGATAAAGACGCGTCATTTCTGGCGTGTAAAAATAAAATTATTTGTGCTCCTACTTATAGAGTACAATTTCATTATAAATTAAATACACACATCTAAATTAAGTTACAAGATGGAAAGTACATCAGATATAAATGTGCAGAGGCTGAACAAAAGGATATTTTGAAAATTAACAAATTAACGAGATGCATATCTAATCAAGAGGAGTGGAGTGACCAATTAATTCTGAACTGAATGCAAGGTAAGCGATATTTATCTTACTTACCTGATCTATAGTTTTTCATGCATAATAATACATACATATATAAATATCTATTTGCTGTTTTGTAACAATATAAAACAAAAGAAATTCAGTGCATGAAATTACTTCTTAATTTCGTACGTTTTATAACAAGATTATGAGCTCTGATATGTGCTCCTCTATATAAATAAATAAATCTGAACATGCATGATAGATTAATCACCCACTCCTGTAGATACTCTAAAGAAATCATTCAAGTGTTATATATTAACTAAGTTATATATTAACCGAATATATTAATGCACTAACTGTAATAACTAAAATTACAAACTCAAATAAATAAATGAAAAAATGACTTCTCTCAAAGAAAGTCAGATTGTAGAAAAACTGAACCAAAACAATTATTCAACATGGAGTTTTAAATTAAAAATGCTCCTTATTAAAGAAGATTTATATGACACTATAACGGAAGAGCCCCCTAACCCTATAACGACAGAATGGACGAAAAAGGACAATAAAGCTAGAGCTCTTATGAACTTATTTATAGATGATTCTCAGATCATTTATGTGAAAAATTTATCAACTGCAAGCGAGACATGGAATACCCTGAAGGCAATACATGAAAGAAAAAATCTATCTTCCAAACTGTATTTATTGCGAAAGCTATACAGTTCAAAATTGGAGGAGAAAGGCAATATTCATAATCACATAACAGTCCTAATAAATTGTGTAATTATGGTATACATTTTAGTCCATTTATTAACCAGGAATACAAATCTATTTATTTAATTAAGGATTGAAGGTTTAAGTTGAGTATGTTTATCGGCACACAAGAGTTGCGTAGTAGCCGATTAGCGAAGGTTTTGGGATTTAATCAAGAAGAAAAAAGGTGTACAGCGCTTATCGAACCTGTTTACTAGGAATGGTTTAAACATATTAAACATTTTCAAGTATAAGTAAAAGTATTTTTTTCCCCTTTAAATGGCCTTTAAACAGTGTATTTTCAAGTCTTATGCTTATAGTGACGTACAAATGTACGAACAGGTTCCGGAAAGGTTCTGAAATTTGTTTTACGGATATTATATTTTCTGTGACTCTTGGATCATCCAATATTTATACCAATGATTCATCGTGAATAATTTGAAAAGTTTTTTAAATAAAGTTTGTAGATTTTTAATGCCAAGATATAATGCCTAGACATGATGCCTAGATATAATGCCTAGATAAATCTAGGTTAGACAAAAGAAATCAGATTAATCATGTGTTAAATTTGTGCCATTTCGAACTACTTCATTAAGTTTATTTACTAATGATGAGTCATTGTTTATTTTTGCGGTTTTAACTCCATGATTTATCATGATAATTTTTTAAGCATAAAAAATTTCTTAATATATATATATATATATTTGAGAAAGTATATTAATTAATGTTATAATTGCACCACTTTGATCGACTTAATTATGTGAACAAATATCAACCAGTATTCAAAAAGCAAATATTTCAAAATATAGTTTGTATTAAAAATAAGAAATAATATTTTGCCCAACTTGAGTGAATTTGTAAACAATTTACGAATGATGCATAACCATAAATTTTATAGTACAGATTTTTTTTCTTTCGTGAAAATAAAGAACAAATTAGTTATTTTTACACTAAATACATTACTATTAACGCATTCATTATATATTTGCTAGATTTTGAAAAAAAGTGAAATTATGAGGAGACATATTTTGAGAGAAGATAATTATCTCTATAAACCATTAACGGAAGAAAAAAATATTTATGTGAAAATCGATAATTTTTAATGGAAATTTTATTTTTATTATCAATTAAAATGCTGTTGTAAAGGATTTAAATATTTATTGCAAGCTTATATAATTAAACATACATCTCTGTGCTTAAAGCTTTTTAATTCTATTCTGTATTTACTTGGCGTCTTTCAGTTTGCTTCAAACATGACAGTTAGGTGAATACTATATTCCTTATATCTCGTTGAAACGAGGTATAAGGAACAGATTTCAACATTGTACGGATAATGTTATTTAATATTCGTTTACACATATACAGTGATTTTGAAATATTTGACCTCAATGTTAATTCTATAAATATTGACCTTAAATACATGTTATTTTCATAAAATAAGATATAAAAATTTTCTAAAATTGATTACAAATTTCAGAGAATTCAGTTTCAAAGATTATAAAATATTATTTTTACAGACCCGTTACTTTTATTTTATTTTTTTTTTTCCAGCCAAGGAAATGTTACCCATACATTAATTAAAAAATTCTTTAAAATATTAGTCTCACATTATAAAAAGTCTCCAAGATATAAAAAGCCGAATTAAACCACTTACCAATGCATTTGCGTAAGAACACCGGTTGAAATAAGATACTTTTCACACTCTGATAATGTAAATAAGTAAACACATTTATATTACTTTTAATTTAAGACAAATCCGACAGCAAGTTTATTTCAATATACCTGTAGAATTTTTAAACTTAAAATGCTGAAACTTTATGCAATGCATTCCTAGAATATGATGCACAATCACTCTCTAGAATTCTTTTTTTTTTTTTAGGAAGATAGTATAAAAAATTGTAAAAATATGGCCGTGTAATATTTTGTATTTCCTTAAATTGAATCCTCTGAAATTTTTATCATTGTATAAAATTGTACATTGTTTTATACAAGTTTGTAATTTTTTATGTATGTCTAATATTAATATTCTACGAATTAATAATAAGTTTCTGTTTTCTGAACACCCTGCACATACATACAATTCAAGGTATGAACTATGTAATACTATCTTAGAGGTGTATAAGACAGCATTAGGAGCAGTTCCTGTTAAAACAAAATGAAATGAATATACAAACACGATGCATATTGATTATGAATCGTCTTTGGTAAAAGTATAAGTATATGTGTCAATGCAATGTGTGCATTACTATCCAATATATTAACTGCTACACGCAATGATTTTCAATAAATGTAAGCTGTTGCCAGTGTATGTGAAAAATATCTAAAAATTTATTTTTGTGTAGCAAGTGTTTGCATAAATATATATGTTTTAATATATATGTTTTAATAGGATAAAGTTAGTATACGAAAAAATATCAAATGATATCATTAACCAGTGACAGATTCTGCAACTTTTAGTAAGTGGCGCAGATATCTTTGACACTTAGTAATATAAACGAAATATCTCCATTAAGTTGTCAATTTCAGGTTGTCGTTAGTGGATTTATCATTCACAACTGGCAATATGCTTTTATTACTTACTAAACACCTTTCCTTTCTTAGGCAGTCAAACTATAATAATTAATGTTAATATATATTAATATATATAATTAATATTAAAATATATCATTATTTCCCTTGATAATTAGAGATTTTAAATAAAAATATTTTTTAATTAAATTCAAGGTCAGCCTTGCGTTGACATTTTATAATTTGAGAAAGAGCTTTCTCCAACTGAAAATTATATATTTTATAGAAAAGTAATATTTAATTAAATTTATGGACGGTTTTTTTTATAAAGATTGCTCTACATTTGTTGCGGGTCATACATTCACAACTGGCAATATGCTTTTATTACTTACTAAACACCTTTCCTTTCTTAGGCAGTCAAACTATCATAATGAATGTTAATATATACTAATATAATTAATATTAATATATATAATTATAATTAATATATATCATTAATTCCGTTAGTAATTAGAGATTTTAAATAAAAATATTTTTTAATTAAATTCAAGGTTAGCCTTGCGTTGATATTTTATAATTTGAGAACTAGCTTTCTCCAACTGAAAATTATACATTTTGTAGAAAAGTAATATTTAATTAAATTTATGGACGGGTTTTTTATAAAGATTGCTCTACATTTGTTGCGGGAATCTCATATATTATTTCAATGAATAAAATAGCCTTGTGTTGAGCAGATTTTCATTCGTTTAGATGTTACATTTATAGTTCAATATTAAACAAATTTAAAAGAATAAAAAATCAATATTCTATGTAATAGAAAATATAACAGATGATATCTAAAAGCACTAAATGTATATACTTAAATTACCTGCAATAAAAATCTGTAGTACATAAATGGTCGAAGCTACTATCCTAATTAAAATTACAATCAATGTCAAAAAATATTTCGGACTCATAATTAATTTTCATAAAACTTGCTGAGAATATTTTGTTGGAAAGAGGAAAATAAGGTATTTGTAAGCATTTTAATATTTAACACGTTATGTAATTAATTGTTAAATGAAATAAACGAATAAATATAATCAAGTTAAAATTTTAATAGCCTAATAAGTTTATAATTTGATATTTAAGCAAGTAGTATTTTAATTGAAAAACCATTCCATAGTTTCATAGATTAAAGAAATTTTATGAATTTACTGTAAGTAACGACTTAATCATTTCTTTCCCCATATGTGTTGCGGTTAAGTTTTTTTTCTGTCCACTCTTCCACCACTATATTTATACAGCAATTTTTATCTTAATTGATCTTCAAAACATACTATAGAAAATTTTAATCTAAATATACCTGTAGAAGAGTCAGAGAATAAATGGGAAGCGTGTTGTGTATGTATCCATACAACAACTATGTACAGTCAGTAACAAAAGTGTCCGAACACTAGCAAAAATTCCTATGTAAAAAAAGTGCACTTCATACGGTTTTGTTACATAAATTCTTTTCGAATCATGTTCTTACACTGACTAAGAACAGTATTCGACAAGGATTTATTTAACAAAACCGTATGAAGTGTACTTTTTTTACATAGGAATTTTCGCTAGTGTTCGGACACTTTTGTTACCGACTGTAGGTGTGAAAGGCTGTTAATTATTTTCAGAGATATATGTAGTCAATTCTAAAAAAATATTTCAATGTTTACGAAATAATAAACTTATTTTAAATAAATAAATGAGAGTATATTGTGCAGAAAAATGGAGATTTTTTGCAAGGAGATTTAGACAAACAAGAGGAGGAATTTAATTATCTTTTTCATTAATACATGACATGGTTAAAAATAATAGTTTACCCCATCCCCCTATAATATAGTACCAATTAGACAAATTTAGCAGCAACCAACATTTTGTGCTAAATTTCGCGATTTTATTAGTACTTTCTACAAAAATTGCGATAATGGAGCACCAAATGTATAAAAATATTGCTTGCAGTTAAATTGGAACTATTTTTTCATATAATGTAGGATTTTATTTCTAACAGTGTTAAATTTCTAACAATGCAATAAAATTAATCTAACAGATAAAACGGAAAAATGAGATATTAAAAATGTATCTACTTTTAGTACTTTTTTTTTTTCCTTCACAAAATATAGCTAAACGTCATGCAATTTTGTTTTAGGTTGTTTTCTTTTTTTTTTTCTTTTTTTTTTTTTTTTCATAGATGGAGAGAACATTTCTGCAGTTATGTCCTGAAACTCTACAGATTAACAGAAATTTAAAATGTTTTAATGTGAAATTCGAAACGTTTTAAATATTGAATTTAGGTGAATATCATCAACTTACATCTGTTTCTAAGAAATGCATTAAAGATTAAAACTTTACAGAAAAATAGCAGAACTGGAAAGAAGACAGAACAGAAAGATCTTTTTTTATATAAAAAGTAAGTAAAAGGCGTCAAAATGTAGAAGATATGAACACAAAAATGGAGTGAAGGTACAAAAGGAAAAAGAATGTCCGACAAGCAAAATAAAGAAAGCGATTGAATACACCAGCTGTCACCTATTAGATTTATTTTTAAAGGAATTGTTGTCACAACTTTCAGAATTTTGCAGCGATGTAACATCTTTTTTCATTTTTAGAATGCATATTGCTAGAGACAAGTGTAAAATCATATATTTTGGAGCCACAGTAACAAATTCAAAATATTTTTATTTATTTACTTTTTTTTTTCTCTACAACGAGGTCTTTCTTACCGTTGATGTGTGAAATATGTAGAAATGAAAAAATACATATCTTAAAATATGCCTCTGAATATCTGGATACAAATTTATTTCAATTTTTCTTCGTCTTTTTCTATTACTGCACAGTTCCGCGATTTATATTTTATAGACTGATTATAAAGGGTGTCTGACATTTGTTCAACACTTTACAAAATAAAATTAAAAAAAAATACAGAAACAATAGCAAAAAAAAAAAAAAAATAATAATAATCAATAACTTGAAACATAGCTTCAAATGTTAATTGATTAAAATATAGGATCTTTTCTTGACTCGTAGTACATCTAAATGATACACAATTTTATTCAATATACACCGTAAAAGAGTCTGTTAAAGAACAGAATTTTTTTGTTTTCTAAAACTACAGAAATTTAAGGTAAAATTAGATGGCAATCTTTAAAAGACACTTCTTTTCTATAAACAGATAAAATCTCTGTAACTATTGATACACACTTTATCTAGTAGGTACATATTTTTTTCTATTTTGCATACGGAAAACTTGGCACCAAAGCAGTAGCAAATCACACATTAACAGAACATCTCATTCTTCAATTATAATAATGCCTTTCTTCCGCACATAATTAATCGCATGTTCTTTACATTTGAGAAATGTGATTTTTTCTGAATAAATCTGGTGCATCTTTGATTATATTAGGTTTCTCTGATCATCTCTGATTATATAATATTTTACAGTTTTCCGGAGTCTCACACTTTTACTTTATCAAAAACTTAAAACTAATATGGTTAACCTTTTTCATAAACGGTTGGGAAATCTACGTAAGCGCGTTAAATGGTGTTCGAGAGCAGGGAAGTAACATCATCGCCTACTGTGCGAAGGACTCTGGTTCGATTCTATTAGTCAAACTGAAAATTTTTATTTAATATGAGAGTTTTCTTAGCATGCCCTACGGAAAAAAAATCTATTGTGTACGAAAATTTTCTATGTTGTTCTATTTGGAATTCTTTTTTTAACGCATTTTTTCCATATCATTTCCATATTTTTTGGCAAATTTCCTGCCAGATATTTTCTGTAATATAACAGGATTTTTTTACAGTTTATTTAAAAGCATCTTATGGGTTATGAAATGAATAGCAGCTGTGATTCACTGTTTGAGTTGTATTTAAAAATCTTTGTGTATAAACACCACAAATTGCAAAAACCTCATAATAATTGTTTCAGGTCTAAATGGTAATATCACGACCCTCTGTTGAGTGAACCACTCGACGACCCAGTTGTTCGTACTTTTCTGTGTTTTTCTCAGAACCTCGCGTGAATACGATCTAGGATCCTTTAAAAAGACTCCCTCGGTGAGCATTACAACCAGGCGTAGGTCCTAAGTGAAGACACTCGGCCTTCAACCTTTATGTTCATTGGTTTAGAAATTAAAATAAACATTTAGCATTTTTTATACAAGAATGCTTTAATATTTTTTCGTTGGTTTCATAGATTATTAAACATGTGTTTCTTCTATTTTCGTTAGATAGCAGCACTACTTCGAAATTTAAGAAATGGTGTTTCAGAGTGAGCCATTTGCAGAAGTCATTTTATATTTCTTAGCAGGTGCGAGTGCATCTTGCTGCTTTATGATGCACTCTTTCCTAGTTTTCTTAACCTGATAGAGGACCATTCTATTGTTTTGATCAAAAACATCTGTTGCGAGTTTTTTCAATTTATAGTGTTTACTCAGAAAATTATTTAAATATTAAATTAAATACTATTATTTGAATTTAATTAGATTAACATGTAGATGTTTCAGATTAAAAGCTTCTCAAAAATTAAAAATTCTATTCTTATATATATATATATATAGATAGATATGGTCAGCTATATGTCTAATATACATTTTTGAAATTACTTTATCAATTTTCAATATATATATAGTGAGTGTTAAAGGTTTAATGCTAACACAAACATAAACATTCATTTGGTGAATGCAAAGTAAGCATGAGTGTAACAGACAAAGCGGCGTGACTATTTGTGCGCTACCACTTCGTTTGCTGCCCTCGTGCCTACTTATTTCGCCTGATGAAGGATTCTAGTATTATGCCGACCTGAAAATTTTGTTATGAATTTATTTCATTTTATGTTGTTTACATACAAAGTTTTTATATATTACTTTTCAACATCAGTCCCTTAAAACAGCATTTTTAACTTCTTGAGTTGTTCTACATCAGGACCAGTAGTCTTATAGGCAGAGTTGCGAACATTACTAATGTTTCCGAAGCAATTTTAGCAGTCATCTTTTTTACCACACCACTTTTTTTGAAGAGTAATTGTAAAATTATTTAAATGTAATTACTCTTTGGAGAAAATTGATTTATAGAATGGAAGGAAATAAAGGCGGTTACTAACAATTCTACTGAATAAATTAGAAATGTGGAGAGTTCTGCTTATAGACGAAATCTTTGACGTAACTCCATATGAAAAAGTTCTAAGGGATAGTTTAATTGCTACTGAATAAATTAGAAATGTGGAGAGTTCTGCTTATAGACGAAATCTCTGACGTAACTTCATATGAAAAAAGTCTAAGGATAGGTTAGTTGCTACTGAATAAATTAGAAATGTGGAGAGTTCTGCTTATAGACGAAATCCCTGACGTAACTTCATATGAAAAAAGTCTAAGGGATAGGTTAGTTGCTACTGAATAAATTAGAAATGTGGAGAGTTCTGCTTATAGACGAAATCTTTGACGTAACTCCATATGAAAAAGGTCTAAGGGATAGTTTAGTTGATAATTTAGTTATAATTAAATTGGACTTAATTAATTTATTATAAAAATATTTTATCATTAAATTTCTTTTTCACTTAACCCATTGTCGCAGGCGTGTTTTCTTATTTTGAACAGAAATGACCCCTTCTTGTCGTTCTTCTAAAACATTATATTATTTAACAAAACTATTTTACGAATTCGTAATTAAATTATTTAAATTTTATCTTTAGCAGTTGATGCCGTAAATTCCACTGTCATATTTGTACACTGGCAAAGTATAAAGCGTTAAACACACATGCTTAAAATCGTTTGTAAAGTATATTTTAGAGGAACACCTACAGGTTGAAGTCGTTTTTGTTATAAAACGTGCTTGTACGTGACGCCCAAATAAAGTGTTAAAAACGTACTTGACGTTTAAATTTTTAAATGTCGTATGTTTTAAGCATATCGTCGTTATTTAAATTCATATCAGGTACCGGCAAAAGAAAGAAAAGAGAAAAAAAGAAAAAAATATTTAATTTTGACTATACTTTCAATACGTAACAATTTATTATGAAATAAATGAAACAAGTATTAGGAATTCATGCGCTGACGAAATATATTAAGACTTTCCTACCCCAATAGAAAAAAAAGAAAAAAAAAAAAAAAAGAGTGAGAGAGAGAGCGAAGTAATATCGCAAAGAATATATCTTTGAAGAATTAAACATTTCTTTCAGACGAACAAGTGCTTATAGAAATCCGGAAAACAAGTGCAAATACTTCTAATCTGATCATGGATTAGAGATCATCTGTCATAAGCAAAGAAAGCTTATTTATCTGTTAAGTATTTATTAGACTGATCAATGATAAAAATTTGAAATAATCACGAAAACGATGCGTTCTTAGAAAAAGTGCTTTAATTTTAATGCTATTTCATTTATTTTTGTTGGGTGAAGAAATTTGATTTAAGAAACGACATTTTAAAAAATGTTTCTACTTTAATTTGTTTTTTATTTATTATTTTTTTTTTATTACAACAATATATATATATATATATACATATATATTAATAAAAAAAAAAGTTTTTAAAAAACTGAAACGAAAATCAAAGAACGAAGGTAAATGTTTAATTTTCGCATACTATTATAGATATTTTTTAAATAACATAAGTGTTAATAAACGTGAAGGGGAAATAACATAGGAATGCAATAGGAGTGTGGTATTGTACAAGTACATACAAGAAATATGGGAATTGATATAAGTGGCAGGAGAAAAATAGTTTGTTTTCGATACTTAAATTTCCCAAATAACTGTTATATATTTATCAAGGACGATTATAACAAAACGCTATTAAATAATGAGTTTTTTCTGAGACAATGATATATCAGGTAATATAATGTCACTATGAGTGTCCAACGACTAAAAAAATTCAACAGTTAACTAAAAAGCATGTAAGGCGTGGAAATCAAATGTATTTAAAAAAATTACCAAACGTTATCCATTTGCATATTAATTTACGTAAAGTAAGAATAATGTAAGAGTATATTAAACATGATACAATTATTATTATTTTAAGATGCAATAAGATTAAAGTTTTTAAATAGTTATCATCGTGATAAAGGAAAAGACAATTAGATTGATCATCAATAAATATAATTACAATTAAAACGTGAAAAATATAAAATTTTATACTATAAAAGTAGCTCATTATATAAATAAATATATATTATATAAAAATATATTATCATAGAATAATCTTTTTTACGTGACTATACCTAATATTGAGAAATAAAGTTGAATAATTTAGAAGATATCAATAATTACCTTAAATAATATTTATTTTTATTTAACAATACTAATTAAAATTATTTTCAATTTCATATAATACATTAACTTTTATCTTAAACATCTTGCTAATTAACCTTACGTTTTATAGTTTAAGATTACTACAATGTTAATTTATACTTAAGTTATTTTCGAACTACTTTTTAAAACTCTTATTTCAAAGCTGGTAGAGTTATTTTAATCCATAGATGTTATCTAGCGCTGATAATTATTAATAATAAAATTATTATTCTATACTCCAAATTTAATGTGTGTGCAGAATAATATGCTATATATACATAAAGTTACAATGATTGTAGAATGCCAGAAAACAAAACAGCTGACCGAATGCCAGAATTATCCACAAAAAAAAAACAAAAACAGAGAGAGTTTTACTTAAGATGTGAAATTTTCAAAATACTCAATTAATAACGTACCATAAAATCCAGATTACCCACTTGCTAAGAAAATCATTAAAAATAGATTGAAAACTCATATTAATACAGTGTTTCATATGCCAGGAAAAACAAATGAGGAGCAAACATTCAAACCGTGTTTTCTCCAAAAATAAAAAAAAATGAGTTAGTGATTTTTCTGTGAACTCAACATTAAATAGCACAAAATTATACTATTATTTTAAACCAAAATAATTTTTATCACATTATAAATGCTCTTAGAAAGTTAGGGTTTCAATCAAACAGTGTTTCCTCCAGAGCCTGTTTTCAGTCAAACTGTGATTTCTCCAGCCAACCAGTCAGTACTGCTCTTTCTGGTCGCGTGACTCGTACATGTACCAGCTTTTATGTTTGTTTTTTCGTTAGTTCTACCTTGTTTTCTTCATTTTAGAGGAGTGTACTTTATTATTATTATTATTTATTTATTTATTTATTTATTTTATTTTATTTTTCTTACAAATGGAAGAATTAATAGATGGTGTATTAGTGAGTACTTCTAATTATGGAACTAGAAAAAGACAGAGAATTGGTGGGAAAAAAAAAAAAAGAAGCGAAAAAGAAACGATATTCAGCACCTTTAGATAACAACATTTATGCTCCATGCAAACATTCTATTAATACTTTTTCATGCACTGATGTTAGACCTAATGACGTTAAGAAGTTTCGGGATAGACTTTACGAAATTCCGGACAAACAGCGACAAGATTCTATTATAGCCTCATTGGTTGTTACAAAAAATGTAACTCGACGTAGACCTAATAACCCAACCCAAAATAAATCGCAATCATCTGGCTTACAGCATGCATTTTCTGCTTCTTATTTTATTACTAGTAGCAGTGGTAGGAGAATTCCTGTGTGTAAAAACAATTTCATGGCTATATCTAAAATAGGTCGTACAATGCTAGCCGATATTGTTACTAAGGTACATGCTGGTGAACCTATTGAGGAAAAGAGAGAAGGTGATAGAAAAAGCCACTTAAGCATTAATAAAAAAAACAAGGTAAGAGAATTCATCTCAAACTTAAAGGCATCAGAATGACGTAGACAAACTTTTACAATTACTGTATGGTGAAGAGTGAAAAAATCAGCCTGATTTTACATGGTATAAAGATATCATTACTAATAACTTTCATGTAGAACATGAAGAAACAGAGGAAGCATGAAATTGCTTAAGTGAAGATATTGGTTTAAAAATTTAAATTTCAAATTGGCTTAAAAATTTTAGTTCTTCCCTACAAGTTGCATGATGATTTTTCAAGCGTAAATATTTAATTTAATTTTATAATTACATAACAAAATCTGTTCTGTTAATTACTTTATTACATTAAGAATGTTATTTCATCAATATTCGAGCTACATACTTTTTCATTAAAAAAATGTTTTGCCCACATTGGAAACATTCAAAACATGTTTTCTCCTCTGTGTTTCGGTCAAAACATGCTTTCTCCACATTGGAAACATTCAAAACATGTTTTCTCCTCTGTGTTTCGGTCAAAACATGCTTTCTCCAAATTTCAAATGCATTTTTCTAATTAACTCTAAGTTTATTAGGTAAAGTAGGCCTACAGATCTTCCCAGTAACCAATAATACAACTAAACAAATGATAATTAGGGTCTAAGAAGGGTTATTTTTTAATTTATCAGTTTTTTGTGTTTTCTGAAAAATCGCATTCGAAGGAGAAAACACGGTTTGAATGTTTGCTCCTCAAATATATCTCGATGGAAAAGCAATTCCTCTGAACATATAAAAAAAAAATGGTTATTTTCAATTCTTCTACATATTTTTTCAGTTTAAAATAGAAAACTAAGTTATTATGCTCTAAAAATTCTTTGGACTAATTTATCTTTAGTCTTATAGATGGCGACAATATTTCAACTAGAGCTATTGCTCATTTTGCTACACTTGAATCAGTACTTTTTCCCATTAACGAACATTTTCATACATAAATATTAAATTATCAACAACTAATTATATATTCATATTTCTTTTTTAATGTTTATTAGCATCGCTCACTGGTCCAATCTCGACCTATTTTTTAAGTAAGCATTTAATTAATAAATATAGAAATTCAAAATTTCCGTGTAAACTACGTTCTTAGGCCCTGTACGAAAAATAAATAAATAAATAAAACACATAGTGAGTTTGTTGTATATGAATAGCAGAGATATAGCCCTTCCGTAAATGAAAGTTAATTTCAGCATCGCAGCGTCCCATATCGTCCGATATGCACTCAAATTGAATCAGCATGGTTTTACGTATTATCCATTTCACATCCCCAATTTGGTGCATTTATATGTCATACATGCTAAGGTATCATCTTCATGTAAACGGAATTAAATTGCAGCGCAGCAGCACCAGGTGTCAACCGATTCTCACCCAAGATGAAGCAACAATTTTTATATAATATCCATCTCATATACCAAGTTTGATGTGTATACCATGTTTGATGTGACCGCATAACAGCGACACTTATTGGATAATATATTTAAAACGCTAATCATCACTAATTTAAGTCAAATCTAACTAAATATCAATCTTGCTGAAATTCCGTCTATTGGTTCGTAAGATACAACATTTAGCTAACACATCAAACACATGAACAGACAGGCTAAAATTGGTCGAATCGTGTTCAGGCCAACTCAAAACGTGTAAATTCATAGAAAACCAGGAGTCTGCAGATATGCACCCAAATTAAAGCAGCATAGTTTGAAATAATATCCATCTCATATACCAATAGGAGCGAAAATACCCAACATGCAAAATCCCTGAAAACTGCTTCTTGCAGGTAGAATCAATGGCTGATAAAACCTTATTAATGTGATATTATATGACTAACATAAAAAATATTTATTTATATGTATAATAAGTGATATTTGAAGAGTTCTTAATACATTATATTGCAAATTAAAAATTCATAATAAAATAATTGTTTAAAAACAAAATAATTAAACAGCAAATTCCGAGACATCAAAATTTTCAAAAACTCGAAATTCAGGAGTAGCCCCTGAAAAGTTCACCCTTGTACCAAATTTGGTGCGCTTAAGCATAGCAGAAGTTGAAATATAGTCTTCATATAATGAGGTGAATCCCAGTATAGCAGAGCCATGCATTAGATAATAAATTACAAAAGCGAATCAGCACCAATTTAATGGTCAAACAAATCATCAATCGAGCTTAAATTCTGTTCATCGGTTCACGAGATGCAATATTTCGCTAACACATCATAAAATGATCATTTTCGAAAAATGGGCAAATAATGTTTAGGACATCTAAAAACGTGTAAATTCATTGAAAACCGGTATTCGAAAAATTTCCTAAATCCAATGGGTTCATCTACACCATTTTATATAAAACTCCAGCTACTGGTTAATATGAACATAAATTAGTCAATATATCTTCTCACAATAGTCATTGACATATGCAATTCTGTGCAATTTTCATCAATAAATGTTGAAATGTCATCTGAGAAACCGTAGAAAGTAATACCAGTGTCACTTTTCGGCCTAATATACACAAAAATTAAATAATATATAATAATATATACATTTTTTTATATCACACGGAGTGTTTGGCGCATTTATATAACACTAGCAAGTTACGCCCGCTTCGCTGGTCACTATTTTTAAATGAATCACTATAATTAATGGATTTTCAAAATTGCATTAATTTTTATTATGTGAAATAAACGGGAAAAAAATCTGATCGGGAAAATGTTGCATCCACTGGGGAAAATGTTGCCCCACTGTCTTCGGCAGCGCAGGCCATTGTGCGCTGCTCGCGTGCATATACGTTCGACACTCTCAATGAAATACTATATTATCGTAAGGGAAAAGCATAAATATAAAATACAAAAAAAATTCTTCTTTAATCGGTGGAATAATCAGTCCGGGCCCCCACTGCCTGTGGCAGCGTATACACGAGCGCACGGTGCGCTTGTTTCTTCGCCCACCAATCCCACCCCTTCTAAATATTTTGCACTTTCACAAATATCCTCAATCGTTTTCTCGTACTTTTAAACCGAATAATACTAATTTCCAACGCTCTAAATGAATATCTTTATTTTTGCCCTGCGCCCGTTCCCTGCCCGCCCCTTGTAATAAATAATTCTACAATTTCGAAAATATCCGCAATCGATTTATCGGGCCTTAAAACCTAATAGTACTAATTTTTTCAACGCTCTAACTCTTATATTTTTGTCCCTTCACCCACCTCCCTTCCTGTCTATCCTAATACATTTTCCCTTTTGAAAAAAAAAAATAAATAAATAAATAAATAAATAAATAAAAAAACGGATTCGATTTGTAGGTCTCAAAAACCTATACGTGCCAATTTTGAACGGTCTAAATCTATTTTTATTTTTTTTTTGCCCCTTCGCCTCACCCCCCTTCCCAGCTCTCCTAAAAATTTAATAAATTCGAAAATATCCGCAATCGATTTGTAGGTATCAAAAACCTTTATGTACCAATTTTGAACGGTCTGAATGTATATATATATATATATTTGCTCCATAGCCCACCCCCCTTCCCGCCCCACCTGGGACGAATTTCTAAAATTCCAGAAATTTTTTTTAGATATCTGTGTGAGCTATATTTTAGAGCAAAAATCTCACATATATCTTTTTTTTTGTTGTTGTTGTTTGTTTGTTTATCGATAATAAGGAATATTTGAAATTACGTTTTGCCCCCTCCTCCCTTTAGGAGCTGAGTTTCTAAAATTCCAGAAATTGGTTTTTAGGTTTTTGTATTAGCTATATTTTAGAGCAAAGATTTCACGTATATCTTTTTTTTTTTTTTTTTTTTTTGAGATACATAGGATTATGTGAAATCACGTTTTGCACCCTTCCCCCTCTTGGGGACCGAATTTCTAAAATTCGAGAAATTAGTTTTTAGATATTTGTGTTAGCTATATTTTAAAGCAAAAATTTTAGGGATATCTGTTTTTTTTTTTTTTTTTTTTTTTTTTTTTTTTTTTGAGATTTGAAGGATTTTGTGAAATCACGTTTCGCCTTCCTTCTCTCCTCCCTCCCCTTGGGGGGGGGGCAAATTTTGTAAAATCGCTTCTTAGTGGATGTCTACGTAATAGAAGGATCACTGTCACAAAATTTCATGCTTCTAGGTCCTAGGGTTTGGGCTGGGCGATGATGAATCACTCACTCACGTACTGACTCGAGACAAGTTATTATATATATATAGATAAAAGCTGACATACAGCTTTCCCGTAAACAGATGGTTATGCAGAATAGAAGGTAATGCCACCTGTTGCCCGATATGCATCTAATATGAATCATTACTGTTTTTCCTTATATCCAATTCACATGCGAAGTTTTAAACATTTATACTCTGTAGAAGCTTAGATGTAGTCATCCCCAAAATAGGATAAAATTGCAACATGGCAGCGCCATCTATTCGCGGATATGCACTCAAACTGAAAATCAGCATTGTAGATGCTGAGCCTTCTCTGAAATGAAAGTAAATGCAGTGAAGCAGCGCCACCTGTTGGGTAATGTAGTTTAAAAGCTAATCAGCACCAATTTAAGACAAGGTCCTACCAAATATCAAGTTTGGTTAAATGGTCTATTGGTTCATGAGGTACAGTCGGTAACAAAAGTGTCCGAACACTAGCAAAAATCCCTATGTAAAAAAAGTACACTTCATGCGGTTTTGTTAAATAAATCCTTGTCGAATCCTGTTCTTAGTCAGTGTAAGAACATAATTCGATAAGGATTTATTTAACAAAACTGTATGAAGTGTACTTTTTTTATATAGGAATTTTTGCTAGTGTTCGGACACTTTTGTTACCGACTGTACGCTGTTCGCGCTCTTTTGCTAATTCAGAAAGACAGACGTTTTCTAAAAATGGCCAAATCGTGTTCATGGACTCTCAAAATGTGTAAATTCATCGAAAAATTTGAACTTCCGATTTTCGATTGATTTACACGTTTTGAGAGGTCCAGAACACGATCTGACCAATTTAAAAATATGTCTCTGTGTGTGTGATGAAAATTTGTGGCAACAGTCTTTCAGGAACTACTGCAGAGAACTTCATATAAATTATATATTACATATTCCAAAAGTGCCTAGCAACTTTTGGTGCAAATCACGGGCTGTTCTAATGCGATTTCTCCCATTTAAGGGAAGGCCATATCTCAGGATCAATTGTGCATAATCGAACAAAATACGGTATGTGAAAGGGCAATTATTATACTGATTCAGTTTGGATGATTCAATACAGGCCATTCAAAATCAATATCAGATTCAATATCAATTGATTCAATATTGCTCGTTAGGAGGCGCTGTTATGCTGCATATTTCCCCGTGAACGGGAAGGCTACTTCTCAGATTCTATTGCATATAATTTCACAAATTTAGTATTTAAAAGTTCCATTATGAAATGTTATTCTAGTTATATTTTGGTGCATGTCAGCCGGCAGGTGGCACTGTTGTGCTTAAATTTATACCATGAATAGGAAGGCAAAAAAAAAAAAAAATGCTATGTAAATGCTCAAGTTTTTAAATATTTATTATTAAACCAAGTGCTGCCTTTATTTGCCGACAGGAGACGCTGCTATTACTTTTCTTCTGTGGTTGTAGGTTGTATCTCAGCATCTGTTGATTAAACTTGCACCATACTTCATACGTAAGGTTTATTTATTTATTTATTTATTTATTTTGTGCGGACTTATGATTAAATTGTTTTACAAACAGTAAGTGGAACTGATATATAGAATGATATAGAAGAAAGTTTCGTGACGGCACCTACATACTAGTTTTCAAGTGCAATTACCTATTGCTTCAGGAAAAATGACAATGGAAGTTTCTGAAAAATAGTGGTAGATTAGTTCACAAATCTGTCGCTATCACTGTCAGACAACTCTCAGAATATAAGCATAGAATTTAAAATACAAGATACGAAATATTAAACCTTAAATATCCTAAAAATAATAACTTACTAGCAGGCTATGCCCGCTTCGCTGGTTACTATATTTAAATGAAAAAAAAAAAAAAGACATTGATATCACTCTAACCTCGCCTCGGGTACCCCGCCCACACTGCATCAAGTTCAGGTTCCCACTGCCTGCAGAAATGTCTTTACCGGGTACGTCAATTTGAGTATTTATTGACGACAGGTAAAGATGTTATTATTCAAGAACGACGATTTTAAAGATGACTGTAACTCAACATCTATTAAATATTTTAGTTTTTTCAACCATGTATTTTACAGCCCTTGCATTTAACATTGTATCACATCATACCATTTGAGTCCCACCAATATATTAAATAAAAGAAAAAGTAGACTATCCTTTAAAAGGAATTAAACAGACAAAAACATCAATAAATAAATAAATAAATTTTAGTTAAACTTAAATTTTAATAATTTTAATCCTTTGTACTATATTATCATTTTTTCCGAAAAATACAATAAACTAAAAATAAATAAATAAATAAATACATATAATAATAATCCTTTTAAAAGAAGTTGATTAAATAAATGAAAAATAAAAAGTTGTTATATTATAAAAATTATACATAAACATAAGTGTTGTAAATAGTTTTTTAATTTAAAATCTAATATGTTGAATTTTTTCTACTGTTTTACCATTTTATTTCAATAAATATAATAAATAAATAAATAAATAAAATTTCGCCTTTTAATGAATGAATTTAATAAATAAAAAATAAGTAGTATAATAGACGTTGCTAAGATACGCAGATGATTGAAATGAAGAAATAAATTTTTGAAAATGAAACAGAAAAGTCAATAGATAATATATAATTATATATTAAGAAAAAAATTTAAAAAATATAAATTCGAAATTCGAAAAAATCTCGATGAGGTGCACTCCTGCAGGGTATAAACTACCCCTTTAATAAATTTTATAGCTCTGCGATAAGTAGTCTGACTAGGAAATTATGAATCGGTAAAATTCCTGTTAAAACTAAACCAAGCCCAAATTAAAGAGTATGGTCGAAAACATAGGGTATAGTGCAAGCTTGCCGTAACAAACCCCAAGGAGAGAGAAAACAACCCTAAAAAGTTTTAATTGTTTCTATCAAAACCAACGAAACAGAACCCGCTAGCAAGACGACGGGGTGCAGTGGTTAGAGTGTTCATTTTGAGTGAGGAAGATCGTGAGATCAAACGCCGCTGACTGTTCGCAGGTTTTTTTTTTCTTTTTTCTTTTTCTTTTTTTAAATATATATATATATAAATTTAATGAAACAAAATATTATAATAAATGAATAATTTAGGACGGGATATGTATTAAATTTAATTAAAAAATATATAATGATTTATTTTTAATTATAAAAATATTTTATTTCAATTATTATTATTATTTTAATATAATTATTTTTCTTTATAATTTAAATAAATGAATAGTTTAAGGGGAAATACTTTTCTTCATTGCCCATTTTTCTCTTTCCTAAAGTTTATTTTATTTTATTTTATTTTATTTATTTATTTTTTATTAATATTTTACGCCAAAGCCTCAAAGCCGCTAGCAAGAAATGCTGATCGTCTGTTTTTAATTTTGTTATTTTTTATACATAAAAATAAATATTCTATCAAATTATTAAAACATTTTATTTCAAGCAAAAAAGAAAAAAAAAAATGTTTTTCAAACGTATAATGCAACGGAAAATAATATTTGTATTGCATTTTTTGTCAGCTTTTCATTGCGCATTATTCTGTTGGTCCTTGCATATGTGTACATCTCCAAAATTTAAAAATCTAGTTATATCTGTATTTTACAAATTTGGTTATCTCGAAGAAAAACCCAATAGTTTACAAAATGTTCGCGATGTGTGTTTCAACGTTGAACTAGATTGTAATGAAATTAATTGGGATAAGTTTTCTTTTATATGTTGTTCTCATCGCAAATAGTGCTTATGCTTTGATAATTTTCTTACTTCTAATCATAGTCATTATTAACTTGAAAATAAATTCGCAAATTTAAGCGTGAATTTTTCTTCATAAAGAGGTAATTTTGCACTATATATTTCTTAATAGTATCTTTATATAGAGTATATTTGTTTATTTTTTAATTCTTAATTAAGTTTAATAATTATTTTCTCTTAAGTTAGTCATTTATTTTAATGTTTCGTTTTATTTCATTAGTATTAAATAATAATAATAATATAATAATAAAAACCTGAACACCCTGTCAGGGTTTGAGCTCAAGAAAACTTTAGGAAAGAGAAAAATGTGTAATAAAGAAAAATATTTAAATTATAAAGAAAAATTAAAAATACTTTTCTTAGTTGAAATAAATTATTTTACTAATTAAAAAATATATGATTATATATATTTTAACTGAATTTAACACACATTCCCCCTTAAATTATTCATTTATTTTAATATTTTGTTTTGTTTTATTTTATATATATATATATATATATATATATATATATATATATATATATATAAAAACTTTGAGCTGTCATTGAAGTTCGATCTCATAACCGTCCTTACTCAAACTGAACACACTCTAACCTCTGCGCCATGCCGTCTTATTAAAGGACGCTGTTTTGTTGGTTTTGATAGAAACAGCTAAAACTTTTAGGGTCGTTTTCTCGCTCCATAGGGGGTTGTTGTAGCAAATTTGCACTCTACCCAATGTTTTCGACCATGCTGTTTAATTTAAGATTAGTTTGGTTTCAATAAGAATTTTACTTATTCATACTTCCCGTGTGAACACCAGAGCACAGACAGACACACACACACACACACACACAGAGAGATACTTCTCTTTATTTATATAGATAAATAATACTACTATACTGCTATACAGAATAATATATATAAATGTAATTTTATTTCATTTATATTAAAAAAAGAAAAACTTCGAACTATCATCGAAGTTCGACCTCATGACCGTCCTTACTCAAACTGAACACTCTAACCACTACGCTACGCCATCTTATTGAAGGACGCTGTTTTGTTGGTTTTGAAAATTAGTTTGAGTATGAAAATTATTATTTAATACCAATCATTTATATAGTCAAGTAATATTTTCTTTTTATTCAAATATTTAAAAAAAAAACAGTAGCTTTTGCTTGCTAATATTTATGATCTTAATAATACATGTATATACATCAGAAACATGAGGAATTTATAATCAAGGGAAAAAGCTTAAATAGAAAAATTCGAATTATTTTCTCCATTTAAAGTGAAAGATTTCGAAAATAAAATATGTCGGTATTAAACGTTGACTTATTTTGTTTAAAAAATTAAAAAAAAAAAAAGTATTTTCCTTACCTTATAAAATATATGTTCCCAGTGGTTGACAAAAAGGACTAAACCTTTTACAATAAACTTAATTTCGAACGTATGCGTGGTCCTTGAACTGAATCCTATTGTAAAATAGAAACTTACGATAAGTGAAATGAAATATCTCTATATATTAAAAAAAAGTTAATGTCACTGGCGTCAAATTTTTTTGTTTGCGACAGCATCTTCTAATGGAGGGCAGGGTCCTTCGCGTCATGAGAGGTATCAATGTGTTCCGAATACGCCAAAGAAGACATTTCAGCTGCTTAGAAATTTCTATCATTTTATTTAAAGAAGTTATTAACTAAAAACGACAAGTTTATGAAGGTACTATATTTGCCATTTTGAAAAAAGTTTCTCCCAGTGACGTTGTTCTTCTGTCATGAAGTCATTTTACACGGGAAAATTAAAATATGATTCATGTTGTACGTAGGTTGGTAGGTAGGTAGGTAGGTGGGTTGGATTTAACGTCGCACCAGTACTGCGTTATGGGTAATTGGCGACGGTCTGGGACGCATCCCTAGAGATGTTCTGGAGACATGCCATCACAATTTGATCTTTCACGGATGGGACCCTCCTCCGCTTTGGTGATCCCCAGAGGTATAGTGTGGATGGGAACATGAAGGACTTTGCGGCCACGACAGATTTTATGTGCACTAGCCACCATTAGTGTACATAACGGTCTTTGGCCGGCTCAAGTATCGAATCGGCTGTCTTCCAATTACTTGCTCGGCGCTTTTCCGCCTAGGGTGCCGCGGCCCTAAACCATGTTTGTAAAAATGAAAGAAAATAAATATCAACTTTTTCTCTCTACTTTTAGAAAATGAATTTTCTTACACGGGAAAATTAAAATATGATTCATGGTTGTAGGTAGGTAGATAATTAGGTAGATTGTGTTAGACGTAACCCCATTACAGCGCTATGGATAAATGGTGACGGTCTGGGACGCACCCCTACGGATGTTCCAGAGACATGCCACCACAGTTTTGGTCCTACACGACGTGGATGGCTCCCCAGCTTCGGTGGCCCCCAGAGGTATAATTTTGATGGGAACACGGAGGATTACGATATATTTTAAGAAGGTCACGATATATTTTACGTGCACCAGTTACCATAAGAGTATACGGCGGTCTTTGGCCGGCTCGAGAACCGAACCCACAATCTTCAAATTACGAGCTCTGCGCTCTACTGACTGGGGTACCGCGGTCCGGATCTAAGGTTGTAAAAAAGAAGTAAAAAGAGTCATATACTAAAGATGTAATGTAAAATGGTCAAGATATTACGAATTTCTTTCTATTAAATATATATATATATATATATATTATATATTTTAATTTGACATTAAATATGAGGATTTCTATAATAATTTTCTGGTTTTGTCTTGTAATATGCACTATTAATATTCCTTTTTAGTGAAAGAAAGCAGCGAATCGGCGGGCAGAGCTCTGCATGTGTTAATAAGTAAAGTGAGTCGGGGGGAGGCGAAGTCTCCTTCGGGGGTTGGTGAGCGGAGCGAGCAGGGGGCAGAGCCCCCTAGTCTTATAAAAAATCCTAATATATCTTATCCAAATCAGCCCAATCTTTTCAATAAGTGCACTAGCGTTCAAACTAATTCTTGTTATAGTTATTTACTAATTTATTTAGGCTCTTGCTGATTATGGTGGCATTTTATCCTCTGTTTTCTTACTATATACATATATACATATATATAGGGGAAAGTAGGTGAATATCGAATGCTATTTCTATTTGAATTTACCATAATAAACTGAAGTACCTAGGATCATTGTGGTTTCAACTATTGCAAAATTTCAAGTGTTATTAATGTGTTTTGGTGGTTTTATGTTACAAATAATCTTGTGTGTCACTCACACGACTTTCTCTTACCCTGAAATTTAATAGTACTATAAATACAGGTTTCAGATTAAAAGGTAAGATAACGAGTACTGTTATGTAAACCTGTGTTAAAAAATTCATATTCGGCCTCTGAAGAGTTTTATATGATAATTAGTTCTGTGTGAGGGGGGCTACCGCCCCCCTCAACCCCCCGTTTCATTAATGCACCTACATTTATATAGAATTTAATTCGGTTATTAAAAAGTAATTCTGTTTTTTAAAAATAATTTATTAAAATTATTATATAAAAAATTATCTTTTACGATAATGCAGACGATTTCCGTATTAGAGAAGTAGTATAACACCAAATATCCAAAAAAAAGTCCATTTTATTCTCAATATTTAAAAAAAGTTTTTTTTCGTTAATAGTAAAAAAAAATAATCGATAACTTTGTTTTAAATTATCGCAGATCGATGGTTCAACCATTCGTTTTAAAGGTATTGGCGAGTTCTTTTGAAAGATACCCATCATGAAAATTTACTCACCTCGAGGGGAGACTTCCCCCCAGGGGGGGAGGCGAGGCTCCTACATACACAATTTTTTTTTCCCAGTTAACTATCTCTATTACAAAAAATATATATTCGTTTCATTTGGTTTAGTGCAGTCTATAGATGTTAAACTCTACTTACTTGCAATTTTACCCATAAACGTAATGTATTAGTTCTCTTGATTGTCCCTGTACACGAACCATTTGCTTGATCTTAACGAAAAGCTTACTGTAGCATCCCTATATGATACACATTTAGAATACCAAGTTTGAACTTTCTGCCATAATTTGTTTTTGAGATATGCGGATAACAGACAGACACACACACAGACACACACAGAGACATACACACAGACCATTTGCTAAAAACATGATTTTCGTATTGAGGAGACCTCAAAACGTGTAAATATAACAAAATCTCGCGTTCGAAAATTTGACCCAAAAACAATTACTTTCTCTACCTTATGGGTAAGAGAAAGTAAAAATAGAGTTTACATGGAAAAATTTTTGTTAAGGGGGAAAAAAAAAAAAAAAAAAAAACTTTTTATCGTGTAATATTTACGAAGTAATTAATACGGAATAGTTATGAAGGGAAATACGAAATACCCATTTCCATAAAGGATAGTAGGAAATAGGATAGTATTTTTACAGAAAATCATGAATAAATGTAATATGAACATTTTATTATTGAAAAACATGCAGGTTTTATAATAACTGCAAATAATATGGAATAGTACGTATCCCATATTAACCGAATCGCCATCTTCGAGAATAAGTAAGCCTCAATCTCTTATTGGTAGAAATAAGTTCATGAAAATCAGACCATTACCTAACTCAACTCCCCTACGGAAATGACGCCAGGTTTTCACTTATTTTACTGCATCGTAAATAGATTACAGAATTCGTAAAACTTACTCCAAAAAAGTCTAAATCTTGATAAACTAAAGAAGTTGTATGACAGAAAAACTGCTCTCTTCACTGACACAAGGTGAACTTACTCTTCATATTTGAGGCCTAGTGAAGATGTTATGTTTGACGTTCTTCCGATAGTAAGGTTGTAACTCCGTACAGGCGCGATATAACGGTATACCATTTCACCCGACTATTCTATATTCCACACCGTTCCCCTATACATCTTGAGTGGTTTATAAAACTAGTGGATCTGCAGATCAGGAGCCTCAACGTCCTATTTGCATCAGACAGTATTCAATAGGTCATTTTTATTTATTTCTTATTATATAATAGTATATATTGATTTAATCAACTTATTACCATAATCAGATACATTCCTGAGGAGGGCTGCCGCCCCCCTCAACCCCCTGCTGTATCACTCTTTCTATACCTATTTGTATATCATATAAAGTGTTACGGAATTGTAAATAATTGAATTTCTTTTTGTATAAATTCTTTCAAAGAGGCTTAGAAAGTCGACAAAATGCTGATTTTGTGCATTTCTAGTCGTTTTAGCGTTAAAATAGCCCAATTTTCCTTTGAAACGAATTGTTTCCCTACTTGGCGATTTTTTGGCGACCTTGGCGAGAAAATCCTTATTAGGGATATACCAAATATGGAAGCTCTAATCTCATTGGCTGATGAGATACGAGAATTTTCCAGAAGAGTCTGTGTTCGATAGAATAGTATAAAAGGAGCATTTTTTTAAGCCATAGCGGCCAATTTCAGATCTGTGTCAGTTTCGTCAAATGCTTGCTTTGCTTTGAGCCTCTTTGAATGAGACTTGCTTTATGTGTTATTGATAAACAGTTTGTAATGTTGTTTTGCTGTTAACGGCTGTTGTTTAAGCTATGTTTACTGGTTGAATTGAAGCTGATACTTGGTTTATAGACCTGTATTTTTCTGGAACTTTCTGTGAATAAATCACTGAATTTTTGCAAGTTTCGCCTTTCATTCTCGGACAACTTACGAACCCCCAAGTAGGAAACCATATGTATTCTTAATAACTATCAAATTTCATACAAAAAAAAAAAAAAAATTACATAGCATATCGGGAATATTTTACGTAACCTTTAAACTAATTATCAATTCTCTGCCCACAATTTTTAACAGGAAAACATGCTTTTAAATTTCTAATAAAATTTCATTATATTTGATGGGGATGTAACCATCCATGTTAAAATACACTTTTAAGAAATACAGACTATAGACCGTAATAGTACGAAATTCCTTTATGTATCCCGGAAAAGTAGCCACAGTCATTATAAACGCCAATAATAAGAATAAACCTTATTAATTATAACTCATTAATTTTTCAAACAAATTTGACATCATTTGGATGATTACAGTACATACTCGGAATTATTTTGTGGTCCCATAAATTATATAATCTATACATAACCTTTTTTAAGAGTAAATATAATTTTAAGCATCTTTAAAATGTATGTTAACTTTATTAAGTTCATTTCAGCATAAAAGCATTAAAGTGCGCGCTTAAATTAAAAATTTTCCCATAGACTCTAATGTTACGAAATTCTTTCGTGTGTCTTGGTAAACGAACCATAAACATTGTACACAACAGTAAAAACTATTCAGCTTATTTTGCGTTTAAAATTAATAATTGTTCCAAATGTAACATCGTTTGGATGACTACGTGATATTGTCAGAACACTTTTGTAAGATCCTGTACATTAATTAGAAAGCTTGCTAGCACATATTTTCTTCAAACAACATAAGTTTAAGCATCTTACTCACGTACGGTAGTTTCATTTTCTTCATTGCAAAGTAATGATATTAAAATGCGTTTAAACAAAATTCACCCCATACGCCATAATGTTAAGAATTTTGGCTTGTCCCTGTACACAGTTTATAAAAAATATAGCAATAAAAATTATACAGCTGCTTATATGCAAAGCTGGAACGTGTACGCCAATTTCCAAGTCAATCGAATGATTTTTGCGGCCGCTATTGCGGTACATACAAATTCTTCCTATAGGCCGTAAAGATAAGAAAAACTTTGGCGTGTCCCTGTACACGAACGACAAATGGAATACACACCTAATATTATACAGCTAAATCCGTTGGGTTCATGAATATGTGTGCCAAATTGCAAGTCAATAGCGTTATTTTGGGAGCTGCTATCGCTGTACATACAATATCTTCCCATAGGCCGTAATGATAAAAAAAAATTTGGCGTGTCCCTGTATACGAACTACAAATGGAATGCACACCCAAAGCTATACAGCTAATTTCGTGGGGATCATGAACATGTGTACAAAATTTCAAGTCAATAGCGTGATTTTTGCGGCCGCTATCGCACGACAGACAGACAGACGGACAGGCGGAACCCAAAATCCTTTTGAGTCTCAACAGAGGGCCTATTCAAGTTTCGGCAAAAATTGGAAGTCAATAGCTTGATTTTTGCGGTGGCTATCGCGGTACATATAGATTCTTCCTATAGACCGTAATGATAGAAAATCTTTGGCGTGTCCCTGTACACGAACTACAAACGGAATGCACACCTAAAACTATACAGCTGATTCCGTTGGGCTCATGAACACGTGTACCAAATTGCAAGTCAATAGCGTGATTTTTGTATCCGCTATCGCAGTACATACAAATTCCTCCCATAGGCCGTAATGATAAGAAAAACTTTGGCGTATACCTGTACACGAATTACAAATGGAATACACACTCAAAACTATACAGCTGATTTCATGGGACACATGAACATATGTACCAAATTGCAAGTCAATAGCGTGATTTTTGTGGCCGCTATCGCGATGCATACAAATTTCTCCCATTGGCCGTAATGATAAAAAAAACTTTGGTGTATCCCTGTACACGAATTACAAATGGAATACACACTCAAAACTATACAGCTGATTTCGTGGGACACATGAACATATGTACCAAATTGCAAGTCAATAGCGTGATTTTTGTGGCCGCTATCGCGATACATACAAATTTCTCCCATTGGCCGTAATGATAAAAAAACTTTGGTGTATCCCTGTACACGAATTACAAATGGAATACACACTCATAACTATACAGCTGATTTCGTGGGACACATGAACATATGTACCAAATTGCAAGTCAATAGCGTGATTTTTGTGGCCGCTATCGCGATACATACAAATTTCTCCCATTGGCCGTATGATAAAAAAAACTTTGGTGTATCCCTGTACACGAATTACAAATGGAATACACACCCAAAACTATACAGCTGATTTCATGGGGCACATGAACATGTGTACCAAATTGCAAGTCAATAGCGTGATTTTTGTGGCCGCTATCGCGATACATATAAATTTCTCCCATAGGCCGTAATGATAAAAAAAAAACTTTCGCGTGTCCCTGTATACGAACTACAAATGGAATACATACCAAAAACTATACAGCTGATTTCGTGGGGCTCATGAACATGTGTACCAAATTTCAAGTCAATAGCGCTATTTTTGCGGCCGCTATCGCGCGACAGACAGACAGACAGACAGAAAGACACACAGACACAGCCCAAAACCGTTTTGAGTCTCAACAGAGGGCCTCCACTGACGTTTCGGCAATTATATTTGTACTTTATTTTAATTATTGTTTTAAATTTTAGCAACCTTTTTTTAATAATACTATGTAAATTTGTTACTTTTTACTGAAACGTATTTTTGGACATTTTTAAAAGGAAAAAATATATATTATAAGATATTTTAAAAGTATTTCAAATGTTTGCTGAAAACAAAATTTTAGAAATTGAATAAAGTTTTGCACTATTTTGTAAAAAATTTCCTTTTGAATGACAGGGAGGGCTAAACTTTCCCCGTAAATCGAATTTCGTATGTGTGCATACCACTTAAACTAAACACTACCTTAAAAAAATAAACTTTAAGATAAGTCGAATGAAATATCTTATAATTTTTTTTTCATTAACTTCATGCGTGAACAATAAAAAGAAAGTGTCTATTAAAAAGTATAAGAAAGCAATAGGTATTATTTATCTTTTAATATATTAAGCGGTTTGTAACGTACTTCATTATCATTATTACTTTAAAATTCTGCAGCATTTTTCTTATAACGCTATAAGTTTGTTGTTTCGCATTGAAAAGATTTTTTAATTATATAAGTTTAAAAATGTTTAAAGTTGTTACTGAAAACGAAATTTTAAAAATTTGAAATAGGTGTTACTTGATCCTAAAAAAATTTCGTTGATATTGATCAAAGCGGCAAGATCTTTTTCTTTAACCAAGTCTTTCGAAATAAATCCTACCATACAAACAAACAAAGTAGAATGAAATATCTTTTAAAAATCCAAATTTGTTTAGTTTTCTCATTAACTGCATTTGTGTTCAATAAAAAAGAAGTGTATAATAATAATAATAACAATAACAATATATATATATATATATATATAAGTGAAAGCAATAATTTATAAAATATCTAGAGCGGCTTAAAGAAATAATAATACATCGTACTTTATTATTATTATTATTATTATTATTATTAAATATTACCAGAATTTTCCTATTAATATTATAACTTTGTTACTTGTCACACAATAGATATTTTAAGTATGTTTTTAAAATTTTAAAAATATCTAAATTGTTAATTAAAATTGTTACTGTAAAGAAAAAATAAATTGAATTAGATATTGTTTAATCCCTACAAAATTTATCTGATAACTGATTAAAAACGGCTAAATCTTTTTAATAAACTGGATTTTGATCCCTTTGAATTAAAACCTACCATTAAACAAACTTTACGGTAAGCGATTAATATATATATATATAAATTAAAAAATGCTATAAGTGATATATGGCATACATAACGGAAAAATTTGTATTTTATAAGTTAGCTTTAATTTTCTTTTTTCTTCATCATATTCTTATTCTTCTTATTGTAATTATTACTTACAATTTAATGTAACTTTTTTAACTGAAATTTTACAAAAAAAAAAAAAAAAAAAAAAAAAAAAAATTGAAATAATCAGCTCCGTAAGAATTTATTCATACGTTATGCAAATAGAAAATAAACTACATTTAGAAACAGTGATTTGCAGTTGTTTATCAGATGTTTCATTTAGTTATTATTATTATTATTTTAATATTTTTTATAAATTCGTAAGCAATTATCTTATTTTTAAAAATACAATACACACTTTTAGAAAAATATTATTTTAAAAAAGTTTTACATATACAATGCAGATAATTAAATTTTGTGAAATATTTATGTAAGTTTTGCTGGTAGAAAAAATATCGATATAACTTTATAAAACCAATACATGCGTAACTTTTATCCCTCTCTTTTCTATGAGTCCGGCAAACAGGCTGCTTAGCGAGAAGTGTTAAGCAGTAAAAGTGTACTTTCAGGAAAAGTCTTAGAACCTCAAAGGGATGAAAATCTAAAATTATTCCAACTTCCCTCTTTCGTCTGTTTTGTATGTGCGTATACATACTGATGTACAAAAACTTTTAATAAATGAAATTTAATAATTGATCTTGAGGCGTTATTGTAATAGTCTGAGAAGGGGAGGGTTTTATGTAAAAACATATATTTCTGATATAGCCCCATCCTGCCAAAAGGCTGCATCTGCTTATCGTTTGGTGTGAGTGGCATGGCTTAGCCGTGTGTTGGTTCGACTGCTCGGTGGCGCTGCTTTCGGCGCACCCTCCTACCAGACGACCTCCCTCCTTCCACCACTCGTCCGCTACTCGCCTCGCTCCGCCAGCGCCTACAGACGACATACACGCCGCGGGAACACCAACACCGCCCGGGGACCCCTTCCGTCTGAGATCCGTTATCGTCCGCCGCGCCGCCGTGGATACTCGCCACGCACACCGTTCGTGTGCCGCAGCCGCAGCCACTGTCGGCCGCAAGGACAGAACTTACCGCAAACTTCCCAAGACTTTCATTTTCCTGAACTTTAGTACTAAATAAGACTGTCACAAGTGAGTAACAACGTTTGGTGTGGAGCAATATATTTGTCAGTCACCCTCTGAAAATAGGTAAGAGGCCTGTGACAAGTGCCGACCGCACACTTTGCCGTCCAACGACACCCGATAATTTCTAAAAGAGTTTTCAATAGTATTTTAAGTGTGGATTGCTGGTGCGGCGGAAGCAGCATGGCCCTGGTGAGCAGCGTGAAGGACTCTCGCTGGCTGCAGCTGGAAGTATGCCGCGAGTACCAAAGGAACAAGTGCTCGCGGCCCGATACCGAGTGCAAGTTTGCCCATCCCCCTCCTCATGTCGAGGTCCAGAACGGCAGGGTCATCGCCTGCTACGACTCCATCAAGGTAAGAAATCTTTACTATACATCTATCAAATGCAAACCCAACTATACACGAAAAAGAAAGATCTAAATCACATTTCTCTAAGAGAAAGTATCTCTCATCTAAATCCTCGAAAACCTAGGTCAGTCCCAAAAGTTTGACGATATCCTACTATTATAAACAGGGAGAAATATCTTTTAACTGTACAAGAGGACTCATTAATGATATTTTACACTTTTCACTCAAAAATATTGAGAATATGAATTTTTTTTTTTCTTAAATCTTCTCTATATTCTTAAATACTTCCAAAGTTTTATAAAATAATGGCAAAAGGAAATTTGGGATATTCTGCTTAATATACTTTTCTTTTAATATACGTAGAAAATTTTTTATGTTAAACGAAAAATGTCGGAAGGCGAAGTTTGTTTCGATGATAAAACTCAGGATATCCGGATATTTCTTTTAAGAACTTAACACGTGATATGTATGTAAACATTTCACGCCAGACAGGAAACTGTGATGTCTTTTTTCCGAAAATATATATCACTAATTTAAAGCAAACATTAAATTTTAAATATCTATTTCCTGCGATTAAATTGAAAATTTCTTATATCTTTATCTAGGTATAATTCAGAGAGAAAAGTTCCGTTAAAATAATTACACATAAATTAACTGAAAATTTTATAGACCATCTGGTTACTCCTCTGACCTTTACTTCCCAGGTCCCGTTTTCAAATCCCGGTTCAGGCATGGAAGTTCTCAGAGGTTTGGAATTTAAGCTAGGATACTGATTTTATGAGCCTTTATGTTCAACATCGGCCGTAAAGAGACAACCTCAACTTTCTAATTCACATAATGTCATTCCTTTTCACATTTGTAAAATTAAGCGCATAAATTATAAAAATTAGCTATATGCTTACATATAAACAGACAGTGACGCACCCTAATATATATTTTCAGATATCCTTTCTAATAACTTCTTTTTTTATTATTATTTTTTCAATCAATAAATTAGTAACGTGTATCGCAAAATTTTAACGCGTGAAATAAAAAAGAAAAAAAAGAAAATTCTCGAATTATACCCAAACTGCACACCCTGAATTAAAATATATCAAACTACCTAAAAAGACAAATTAATATGCGTAAAAAAAAAAAAAAAAAACTATTAAACATAGATTTATTGGCAGGAAGAATTTGTCGTCTATATGAGAACTAGCCCAAATTATTGTTTTTTACTTTTACTGTGAAATCTGAATATCGAATATTTTCTTGTGAAATTTCATTTAAGTCTCATTAGAAATGGTATTTATTAAATTCAAATATTTAAAATAAAATTAAAACTATTTAATAATTAGACTGTTCGTAATTTAAATACCTTTGATAAAACATTAGTTTAGTATAAGTGTTTATCTATGAGTTTTTACAATAAATGTCCCTATGGAAATCACACAGTTTGTTAACCTTTTGGGGCGCACTGTCCTCGCTGCGAGGACGCAATTATTAAGTTCCAACTGCAAAAACTCATCCCGGAATTTTTTTAGCAAAATTTTGCTTTTATAACATAACAGAAAAGGTTATCAGTTTCTTTTATTTTTATTTAGTTCGTAAATTCGGTTGGCAGTGTAATTTAAATGATCCCAATTACCTTGCGCCGCAAAGATACAGGAACAAAAAACAAACAACAACAACAAAAAAAAAAAAAACCTTAAGATTATAATAACTTAACATTTCTCTTCATCTTCTTATTTCATATCTAGATAATTTCTATTTTAAATGAAATTTTTTAGAATAAAGTTAGTAATACTTTCTTAAAAAAAAAAAAAAAAAAAAAAAAAAAAAACTGAATTTTATTAGTATTTATAATATTCTCAACATAATTTCACTTTTTATATTAGAGTTAAAACCTGTAATTTATAGCTAACGAATCCATCTTTTAAGCTACGCAATATCTATCCTCCCAAACAGTCTAATCCCATTTTACTCTATGGGGAAATTTGTTTATAACATTACTCATTATCTGATTTTTTTTTTTTTTTTTTTTTTTTCAATTTCACATTCGAAAAATTCACAATTCTTAAATTTGTTCAAGCTTTTCCAAAAAAAGTTTTTTTTTTTTTTTTTTTGATATTTCATTTTGCATCAAAGGAGAAAAAAACAGAAAAAGAAATTAATAAAAATACACTTAAATGATTTTTCACATTTTTTAGCGTGAAATTTAAAAAAAAAATAAAATAAAAAAAATCTTTAAAAACGAGAACTAATTTAACGATTGTGAATTTTTGGAATGTAAAAATGGAATTAAAAAAAAAAAAAAAAAAGAAAAGAAAGGAAAAGAAAAGAAAAGAAAAAGAAATTCATTAGATAATGAATAATCCTGTAAACAAGAAAAAAAAGTAGAAGAAAGAAAAATGGAATAAGACTGTGATGGGACAGGTTTTATGTTCTTTTAACAGACTTCCTTTATATTAAAATCCCTTTTCTTAAACGCATAACTTTTATTAGGAAGATGTAGTTTGAGTATTATAGCATCGCTACCAACTCCCTCTTTCTTCTCGGGAGACTTCATGCTAGAAAATTTTTATAACAATTTTTATTTTATTTAATCGTTGAAAACAAATACGAAAGATTTTTATTTTTAAATAGTGGTTATAAATTTGATTTAAAAATTCGAAATTTTGTCAGCTATGTAATAAGACCGTGGAAAAATCTTGAAACCCTAATATAAATTCATTGGCATCTCAAAATGGGAAGTTATATAAAAATTGGTATGTATATATATATTCGTTTGAGACATATAGCCATTGACTTTTTCCTTTGGCAGATTATTAACAAATTTATTATGCATTATTTTCTATTTATAAACTATCGTATTTTGAGGAAAACGCGTTTTTACTTATTAGTATTATTGTTATTATTTAATTTAATTTGTTTCGTTTTCAATACCAAACAGAAAGGGCAAACTAAAACATAAAAAATTCACATTTGCCTATCTGCTACATTTACTTTAGCATTAAAATGCGAATGCGCAGTTAAAGCAAATAACTTTTTTTTCCCAAAGATAAAATAGCTTTCCAGTCTAACGCTCTTTGTTGAGAGAAAGCGTTTCCCTGCCATAAACGACTACGAGATACGTATTCCCGCCTGCGTTTTGTTATATCTGCAGTTCTTTTGTAGATTAATATAACATTTCTTTAAAACAGTCTATTAAACGAGAATATATGTATGAACCATTGCATTTAAAGGGAAAAGCACTTTATTTATTTATTTATTTTTATCATTTTATTTTCTTTTTTGGAAAAAACGGAAATCACAATTTAACATATAAAAAATTGAAATTTTTTATTTACTTTAGTATTAAAACACGAATGCGCAGTTAACGCAAATAAATTATTTTTCCACAGATATAATAAATTTCTAGTCCTATCACTTTTTGCAGGAAGAGTGTTTCCCTGTTATAACTAAAAAAAAACAGTATTAACACTCCCACCTGGGACATTACAACTGAAGTTCTTTTGTAAATCAATGAAACATTTCTTTAAAATAATCTTATTAAACGAGAATGTATAAATAAACGCATTTAAAGGAAAATGCAATTTTATTTATTTATTTATTTATTATTATTTCATTTATTCTATTTTTCAGAGCTAGCGAGTATGACCTAAAACATAAAAAAAAAAAAAAAAAAAATGTATTTACTGCTGTACCTCTCTGCTTACATTTACTTTAGCATTAAAAAGAGAATGCGCAGTTAACGCAAGTAACTTATTTTCCACAGAAAATATCTTTCCAGTCTGTCGCTTTTTGTAGGGAGAAAGCGTTTCTCTGCTATAACTATAACCGAAAACGAGATTAATTCTAACTCCCGCGATGTAGTCTTGTTACTCCTTTATAGATTAATGAAACATTTTTTTTATAATTATCAGATTAAGAGAAATTCTATATATAAACTGTCACACTTAAATGGAAACGAGCTTTTATTTATTTTATTATTATTTCATTTATTTCGTTTTATTTTTCAGAACAAGGAGGTATAGAAACCACAAACTAACACATAAAAAATTCACTCCTACCTATTTTCTTACATTTACTTTAGCATTAAAAAGCGAATGCGCAGTTAAAGCAAATAATATATTTTTCCATAGACATTTTTTCTTTTCAGTCTATCGCTTTTTATAGGGAAAACGTTTCCTTGACATAAACGAGATTAAGGTATGGCGATTTAAACCCTGCGATTTAATAGTTTTTTTTTTTTTTTTTAAACAACTGATGCAGTGTTGCCAACTTGTAGGAAAACTTTTATTTAATAATCACCATGAATCTTAAAGAACGATATTTGATATATGTGATAGTCGATTAGGCAGAATTAGAAGTAGACAAACTTTACTATAAAAAATTAATGATAGATATTGAAAAAAAAAAAGAAATCCTACTAGTTGGTATTGGTAACATTGAACTGAATCTCTTTAGTAGAGTAATATAGAATACTGTAATATTTCTTCATAACAGTAGTATTAGACGAGACATGAATTGTTTAACTGAAAATAACAAAATAACCACATTATTTCTCTCTAGCTCTCTGACCCTCTCTGTATATATTTATATATAGTAACCGCCGCTTAATAAATTCACTGGTTAATAAAATCAGCTGCTTAATCTGATCAAATTTCCAGGACCGGGATCAAATCAATACAAACGACTTTTAAAACTGTCGCTTAATAAAATCAGCATCGCCGGTTAATAAACTCAAAAAATTTTCTTCAGCAGCAAAAATATCATTCATGTACGTTATTTTATTTTATTTATTTATTTGTTTTTTAAATAAAAAAAGAAATTAAAGCACACGAATCCCTCCGGTACTTCTGTTTAAAATTTTATACTTGCAGTATAGTTACCAATGAAACACGACGCATCACTTATCTCAATAAATATTTCAAGGAACGTATTCTTCAAAGCGTAGTAATAAGTAACAAATTTGGTTTGATTCGCAAAAGATATATATATATGTATATTTAATTTTTAATTATTAAAAGAAAAGTTCTAGTTCTTATTTTGTAATAACTATGAAGCAAGAGGTTTAAACGAAAATATTTTAAATTTAAAAGAAAATCGTGAACTTTTGGCAAAGTAAAGATTTTTCTCAAAACAAAGTGCATCGAAACTTAAAATTCGTTTAATTTACTTATATTGAAGAAACAATTAATTATCTGTCAAAAATTAATTAATATTTTTATTAATTCTATTATTCCTTATTACTATTATTTTAATTTCTTTTCAAATTCAGAGAAGTAATACCTTTTTCTTGAGTGCAGGGACGTTCACCGGATATAACAAGCTGCCGCTTAATAAAATCACTTTGGCTCAGTACGGATGTGATTTTATTAAGCGGCAGATACTGTATTTAAAAAGAATAATGTTATAATTCATTAGTCATTGGCTTAGTTGTCAAATTTTACCTTATTTTTACTATTCATTTTTAACGGAAACATTTTATAAATTTTTGTATAAATTTTCCATGATTAAATAATGTAAAAAAAAAAAAAAAAAAAAAGTGTAATAATGTTAAAAACATGTAATAATGTTAAAAACATGTAAAAGTGTTCAGCCGTTATATACATGCATGCTTGAATCTTTTGTTTTGGGTTTCATGTCGTTTTAACGCACAGGCAACATTATTTACCGCATTTTACGACGTATAACGCGCAGGTCACATAAATGAGTTACACACCAGAAAATGCAATTTACAAACAAACCTATATTTGTAAGAAACACAAGCTTGTTAAAAAATAGCTTTTACTGTAAATTTAAATTTCCGGTGTATAACTGATTTAACAAACCTGCGCGCTATGCGGTAAATAGCAACTATCTAGGAATAAAATTAAGGTAGGTTTGAACTCAAATTAAATAAAATAATAATAATAATAATAAATAAATAAATAAAACTTATATATTGTTTCAAAAATCAAAAAGTAAAATTAATTGTTTTAATAATTAACAATCAGTTTATACAGGTAATTTTAATTTGATGAAATTTTATTCCTTTTGAGTCTGTGTGGTTTCAGTTGTTTTAAATCTGTTGCTCGGCTTTTACTACGCTTTAAAAAAATTATTAATATATACACCCCGCGACAAAAAGACAGGTAGAAAAGGTTTTTTCTTTGATTTTTCATAAAATAACATTATCTAAATTGTGCTTATCATTTATTATTATCATAAAATAACACCATTCCCGGACTAATTTTTGTTTTAAGACTAATTTAGAAAAGTTTTAAGACTAAAGTTTTTCTAATTTAAGACTACACTCCGCGACAAAAAGATAGGAACAAAGGTTTTTTTTTTTTTTTTTTTTTTTTAATTTTTCATAAAATAGCATTATCTAAATTGTGCTGATCATTTATTATCATAACAAAATATTATCATCCCAAAAACATATTAAATATTTGAATCATATTCAAAATATTCATATTCAAAAAAAAAAAAAAAAAAAAAAAAAACTCTATTCTTATCTTTTCGTCGCGGTGTGTAGTCTTAAATTAGAAAAATTTTAGTCTTAAATTTTTTTTTAAATTAGTCTTAAAACAAAAATTATTTCGGGAATAGTGTTATTTTACGATAATAATAAATGATAAGCACAATTTAGATAATGTTATTTTATGAAAAATCAAAGAAAAAACCCTTTCTACTTATCTTTTTGTCGCGGGGTGTATATATACATATGTATATTGTTTTGTTTAGTTACGCATTTTTAAAACAAAAACGAACGTTCTACATAGTGATAGAACTTCTTCATGCATGATTCATCATAAGAGTTAACACATGGCTCAAAAGTACCGAATGATAAATAAGTTAACTGCGTCATTCGTTAGTAACCCGTCAACCTGATACAACAACTGTATCCTGTCTCTTTGAAAGGAACTTTGATAGGTGATATGCGTAGGTGAAAAATCTTTTTGTTCATCGAGCGAAATATAAAATTGTCTTATGTTTACCAAATAGTGACATCACGTTTCATCCTCAAATATTTATCCACTGCATATAAGAGTGTTTTTTAAACTTATTTCAGTATTGTATAATTTTTAATGTTAATTACAGGGGTGCAGAAAATGTTTTCACTCCCAACATTTCCCCCAATCCATATAAAAAATTCCCCAAAATGTGTGAAAGATTTTAACAATGATTTTTGTGATTCGTTATTAAAATGAAAATCATTTGTATATTTTTCTGCAAAATTTCCCCAGATGGATAAAATTTCCCCCCAATCCTAGATTGCCGGATTGGGCATATTCTGCACCCCTGGATAATTATAAGCTTCTAATTTTTCAATATATTTCGAAATTTACCGTGTTGAAATATTTACTGGTGAAACGTACATTGTAAATTTAAACTTTTTCTTTTGGGGGAAGGGGATTTATTACTTCAGACACATTTGAATTTCTTGTCTGAAAACAAATGATTTTCTTTTTTCCTCATTTTCTGGAGAATTAAGAAACGTCTTTATAATCAACCTAGATATACTATATACTTGGTATTTTAAATTAAATATAACCGATGAGCTGAAAATTAATCTATTTTTAAATATAACAGTTCGCAAAGATAGATTTCAAGAAAATCTTCAATATTTTCCTGTTTTACATATTTAAAAATTTGAATTTAATATTTGGCTTTGTTAAGAACGAGTTAAAAATCCCTAAATATATAGGATAATATCATTATATAGGGTAAATCAGATCTTAAAAAGGAAATTGGTTTTTTTAGGTTTGAAAAATGAAAACATACTTAAATTTCTAGCGCTGAGTTTATCACCTTGCAGAGGATAACTAATGCAAATTATTCCTCAAAATAGAAAATTTCTTGACGGGTAGACTTTAGAAACCATCACGAAAAATTTTGAGGATTAAAATTGGGATAGACTTTTCAATGTACGTTTCTTTAAAGGAATATTAAATATTTTTCGTCCTATTTTGGTAAAGATATATTGCGTCATATATTTCATAGGAAAATTATAATCATCTTAAAAATAATTTTATATCTATTGTAGAAAAGGCACTTTGATTGCTTTTGAAACTTGTAATTTTCAATATATTAAATATTGAAAATTTTAAGTGTTTTTAAATATTATATATATACCTCGAAAAAAAAAAAAAGGACATCATGTCCATCTTGCGAAAAGAGTTGGCACCATGTTTTTGATGTGCATACTTTATTTTATATAGAGGTATTAAACACTATGTCGAGTTACTATTAAGGAGATAGGACAGTAGAAAATAAAACCATGTTCGTTTTCTTTATTCATGACAAATGTATTTCATTACACCATCGTTAACATCATTCCTAAAAGAATAGCAATTTTAGGACACGGTGTCCTTTACCTCTGGGGTACAGATATTCAATTATACATTTAAATTAATTTTACTAAGATGCGACTTATTACTTTTCATAATCTCTTCGTTTGTCATATTTTGTTAAGAGCTATACATATTTCAACTAAGTTTTGCTAATTTTGAATATTTTAATGGGGGTGTATTATTTTGTTCATGAATGTGTTTTTAAATTTTTAATTAATTAATAATATATTAGAGATACAGTTTAACTAATTCATACTCTTAATTATTTTTGAAAAGCGCATCGTTTGTCATAATTTTTAAGATCTTGTCATCTAAGTTTTTAGGAATTTTAAATATTCTAATGAAGCACATTATTATTTTCATAAATACATTTTTAAATTTAAAATTAACCTCTTCTGATATAAAAGAAGAAAAGAAAACTATTTATAGAATAACAAAATAACTTTTGTTAAAATAATTTTCGTCTGTAACTTTCTCTCTTTTAGCAGTTTTCTCAAGAAAATAATGCAATATGAAAGTATGCTATTTCTATAAGACAGCCAGTTTAGAAAAGTTTCGCTTTTCTTTTTTTCTTTTCTTGCAAAGAAGAAAGGAAAAATGAAAAAGACGTAAAATATCCGTGGAAAAAAAATTAAAAATGTTTCTTATCTCAATATATCTAAACTTTACGACAATACGTCAAATTTCGCTTTTAGTTAAAGCGTCTTCTGCTTTTTTTTTTCTTCGCTCTGCATGTAAAGAGAAATAATTCAAGATGACGCATCTACGTTGACACTAATCGCGCCTTCAAAATGGGAAAGGAATTCTTTTCCTTAAATCCCTGTATATCACAGATATTTTGATGAATCCGTGATAAAAGGAACTTTTCGCGTAATTATGAAAGATAAAAATACTCAAATAAGCAAAGTTATTTCTTTACGAAAGATAAAAATACCCAAATAAGCAAAGTTATTTCTTTCTCGCGACTTTTTCTCTGTTAATGACCATTGTTAAGATATCGGAAAGAATATCATAGAATTTCACTCTATTTACCTAAAGATAGAAAGGAGTTCAAAATGATCGGGAATTTTACTTTTTTCTTTTATAAATTGCTATTATTATTATTTTTTTTTTTTTTTAATGTACAAATAAATACATAATACATAAAATTCCCGATTAATGTTTACTCAGATATTTATCAAATTTCTCGACAACTATTTTTATAATTTTTCTCTAAACCGACCGTAAAAAATAATTAAAAAGTGTAGTTATACGGTAAAAAAAAATTGTCTTGGTTGTGGATTTTATTTAGGCGTCCGTAAAGTTAAAATTTATTAAATTATGCTTAATATTGAAATGTGTTAGATTTAGTCTTCCGTAGTCAAAGTATATGGGTGTATGTAACTATTTTTTCAATCAGAGGTGACTTTTCTTGAGCGACAATTGAATGCCTGAAGCCAACAAGTACAAATAATATAGTAAAAAATATATAAGCAATATAGTAACTTCATAATACTGTTACATTTTAGTTTCTTAACTTTTACTATGTTATATGCAGCCAGAATTACACAGCTTTTTTCCACGTTTGTCATTAGCCTAATTACATTGATCAGCATTAAAATTGCCCCAACACCATTTTTGCAAATTCTTGTGAAAAATGACCTCCTGAATATGAATATGACGGCCATTTTGCCCTATCATCCACCGATTTTGGGGGACGTCCCCCTATTTTTACCACTTTTCGGTCATTTTATGTGGAGAAAAGAAATATTTTGACTGTTAAATATCTTCTGAGGGCCTAAAGGTGTGCAAAATTCTAAAATATGAACATTTGCAACAAGGGGAAGATTTAGAAGGGAGGGATTTGCCACTGAATTTATAAGTTACATTTATTATATTTTATTAATCAATTATTATTATCACTTAATATACATTATATGTTTTTTTTTTTTTTTTTTTAAGAGTTAAAATAATTATTTTCCATTCTCCAAATCAAATTCATGGTCATAAAATTACACCGAACAGTCAGGGCCTGATTAAGGGGGAAGCTCGCTCTTGACACATTATTTATACTTACACCGTTATTTTTTAACAAATACTTTCCTCCTATAATAAACAGAAAATTTTCATTAAAAATTATTTTAGAAGAATTCTGGTGTCTAATAACGGTGAGTAAATTGGATTGTTTTACACCGTTCATTTTTTAAAAAAAATATTTCCTCGTCAAAGCGTGGAATTTCTATAACATGAAATAAAAAATAATTGTAAAAATATTCCGGTATGAGCGAGCTTCCCCCTTAATCAGGCCCTGCGAACAGTGATAAAAATTGGGGGAGGAGGTGACGTCCCGAGAAAACGGGGGGTGATGGGGCAAAATAGGGGTCATATTCGGATTCAGGAGGTCATTTTACATAAAAATCAGCAGAAAAGGTATCAGAGCCCCCCCCCCCCAAAAAAAAAAAAAAAAAAAAAAAAAAAAAAAAACTTTTTTTGCAGCGTAGTGTTATAGAATACCAAGCAAGAATCACTACTGATATGATATATATATATATATATATATATTTTACAGTGGATTTTAAAATTAAAATTGTTTAATATTATAAATCTTTTATCAGAATAGTGTGTATAGTACTTAGGTTAATTTCAGAAACTGATTAATAGAAAAAAAATATATTTCTGTGATTGCGTGATTTTTTATAATGAAAGGAACACTTTTCTCGATAGCAAAATGCAATAAAAGATTACAGATATGCCAGCCTTTTTTATTTATTCCGGAACATTGTTAGAACCATTTTTTCCCACTACTTTTTTTGAAAAGTAATTCTCTTATTATTTAATCGTAATTGCATATTAGAGAAAGTTACTCTACAAAAAAAAGGGGCGTGAAATAAGAATGGGTACTAACAACACTCCGGAATAAATTAAAAATATTGGCACATCTGCGAATATATTGAACTGTCATATTATTTCAATTGATGAAACTATTTACATAAATTTTAAATAGAGCATTTAATGTGACTAACCATTAGTATACATTGCAGATTAAGCTCTAAAGTTGCAAAATTTGTGTAAACGTTATCTAATATTAATTAATTTTTTTTCTTAGCATCGTGTAACTTAATTTTTATTTAGAACTAATTAATTCAGATTTTTTTTTTTTTTTTTTTTTTTTTTTTTATGAAACCTAAAAAATTGGTGTGTTTTGTATGTTCTTTATCATTTCACAGACTACGCTATTATTGTGCCATATTCACTCTAAATTGGATAATCCTTATCAGTCGAAATAGCTAATTAATCATATGATTTAAGAGATGATTTATCTTTGCCCCGCTTGTTGTAACATATCTTGATGTAATCTCCATATTTTCTATATCTTTGCGACGGAATTAACATTTATACTATAAATTTTTTTCCCCCGATTATGGGCATAATATATATATATATATTTCATATTTTTTAACGTGTTTTTCGGGGATAGGAGAATGGAAATTATGATTAATGAAAAATACGATACTAAAGAGTTATATAAAAGTATTGGAAGGAAGTTTTGTGAAGAAAATTTCAGATATATATATATATATATATTTTTTTTTTATATTAACGAATAACATTAATTTCACCATACATTGAGCTGATTATAGTTTCTTTTATCACTGCACATTAATTCAGAGCTGCTAACGTTGAATTTATCACGCAGCATTGTTAATACCCGCTTCTATTTCACATCACTTTACTTGTACAGGTGTTTTATAAAATATCAAATCACGGGTAAATAGGAAAAAAAATACTATTCTAAAAAAGCAGTGTAAATAAAAAGCAGGCGCAATCACACAGAAAAAAAAAATATATATACCGCCTTCATCTAGAACGAATAAGTGGTCATTTTTTAAATCCATAAACTAGAAATATAGATTTCCGAGCTATGCGTATAAGGCACGCCGATAAGCTGAATAGACGAAATGATTGAGAATTTCTAGTCTATACATCTGTAGATGATGAAAACAATTTTCTGAATATTCTGAATCCATTGTATTGCGAGAGATTCTCACTTGATTTTCTAGAATTGGGGCATACACCAAGATTATAGTTGCTAAAACTCGCCTCTGGTACTCTCATTTATTTGCAGAGATTTTTAAATAAGTTTGAACACGATAATATAGGCAAACGCTCTAGAATTCTAATAGGGGTTTCTAGAACTCGCTTTCAAAGGGGACTAGAATTTATAAGGATGACTATTTTTTCTAGAGCCACAATTTAGATTATAGATGTCAGTTACAGAATTTTGTCTGAGTGCAATGCCGCGGAAAATATTAAAATTTGGCAGCTCTTTAAATGTAATGACATTTTAAAAATGTAATCACATTTTAAAAATGTAATCACACACGCACACACACACACATACATATATATAGGTATTAAGTAAAGAATAAGAATTTAAATAAATATTGGTTTTATAAAAATAATTTTTATAAAACCATAATTTTACTAAATCGCAATATAGTGTCTAAGTTTTCTAAACGATTTTTTAGGTTCCTTTTTTTCCCTTATCAAACAATTTCACGTTAACTCATTCATGAACAATTTAAATACCAGAGTTGCCAACCCAATCTGTCAAATTCATATCACTATCCTTTTAAAGATTTCTCCAGCTTATTTAATCGCAAAATTTTCCCTAAAATATAAAATGAATATTTCTATAAAAAATTACTGGTATTCGAAAATCCGTCAAGTTGGTAAGTCTGAATTACGCTTATTTAATATCGACAGCCACCGAAAATTACGAGCAAAATTAAAAGAAAAGCTAAAATATTTTTTTTTTTTTCAATAGGTTTGGGTCATTTTTAAAACACACATGGCTGCCGAACCACTTTTACAATAAGTTATAAAAGTAAAAATCTATTGAAAAATTCTGGCATGAGCTGTTGCAGTTGAGAAATAAAATTAAGTGGGAAATAACATTTAATGTATCATGGTTAAACCCTTGAAATAGCTATATATATATATATATATATATATATATATATATATACATAATAATCATTTTTTTTTTTTTTTTTTTTTTTTTCGGAAGCCAAAATAGGCTACAGTTGGGAACTATGTTCAAAACAAAATACTTAACAGTAAAAGATGATTTATATTTCGATACTTTGAAGGGTAATTGTATGGCACCTGTTAGTTTGGAAAACGAGGGTATAATTTTTATTATAATTTTATTTATTTATTTATTTTATTTATCTTTCAAAACTATTATTATTATTATTATTGTAATAATTACTGTTCTACTTAATAAAAATAAATGGATAAATAATTAAACTGCTGTAAATATAGAATAATAATTTCCTCGGAAATAATGGTAGTAAAAAATGTATAAAGCTCATCTCTATGTGACTAAAATAACATGCATCATGGAATTACCCTGAACATTATTTTGCTTTGTAATCATTAAAAAAAAAAAACTTCTAACTTTATTCTTTAAATGTTGTTAATTGATTTGTTTAACCTTATCAAATGAAAGACAAAAAAAAAATTATTAAAATAAATAAATAAAAATAAAGTAAATGGACAGTTACATATTTTTGTTATCGATTCACATTTTCTTTATAATTCAGTTTGAGTGTTTCTGGGAATATTTTCTTGAATGTCTTGAAAGAGAAACAGATTATTTGAAATCAAAAGCATGTCGACCTTTAGTGGTTAGTTAATTTGCATGTCAGTCGCGCAAGAAGTTATCGGATGCGCACGTGTAAACTTTCCCCATGACTTTCTTTCACGTCGGTAGAGCATCGCTATTTTTAGCCGATATTGAATCTGCTCTATTTCAAATACGTATAAATACACAGTGGCATTGTGCATATTAAATGTCTTCGATAAAAATGTCCATAACAGGATTATCGAACCTGATTTTTTTTTTTTTTTTTTTTTTTTTTTTTCACTGAAACATTGATGCTAGAGTTTATCGGCAAAAAAATAAAAATAAAAATAAAAATAAAAATAACCCTTTCAGGCGCAAGGTAATTGCGCTCATTTAAATTAGACTGCCACCACAATTTACGAACAAAATGAAAAAAAAAAAAAAAAAAAAAAAAAAATGACTTACGCTCAGTTTGAAAGGAGAAATTTTGTTTAAAAATATTCAGGGGTGAATTTTTACAGCTGGGACCAGGGTTGCCAAATTTGGTCTTTTTTTATTGAATAGCCACCAATAATTTTTATTTGTAACGTTTGACTAATCACTTCGAAGATTGATAGTGTATTATGTATATCAAATGTCACTTCTCAAAATTATTGGTGACTATTGAATAAAAAAAAGGCCAAATTTGGCAACCCTGGCTGGGACTTGTAGCTGCGTCCTTGCATCAGGGTTCTCAGAAAGGGAAACTTGGATACCAGAATCTTTGAACAGTAGTTTTTTTTCCCCCCTTAATTGGTATCAACGAGTAGTCACGTTTAAAATTACTATATAAAAATACTTATATTCATATTTCCCTTTGTGAGAACGTTGCCTGGCAGCGAGGGCACTACACCTGAAAGGTATATACAGAGCTACTAACTTTATAATTTATTCCGTAGCATTGTGAATAACCGCCTTTTTTTCAAAACACTATTTTCGAAGAGAAATTTATTTCCTGTTCAACCGCAGTAATATATTTTTTAGAAAAATACTGTAAAAAGAAAGTGGTGTGAATATAAAGCCGATACTAAAAATGCCACGGAAAAATTAAAAAGTTGGCAGCTGTGTATATAATACAGTTTCTGCTTAAAACTCTTTAGTTTATTAATATAGAGAAACCTCTTTAAAAATCCACCTTTATTGAAAAGCCAGTTTTTCCAGGTTCCAAAATTTTGCCACAGATTTTAAGTATTAGTTTATCTCCTTTAATAAATAGAGCTGTGTACTTCTCGTATAGATCACATTTTATGAGGGCAGATTATTTTATTTTTTCTTTGATTTGAAACGATTGCCATATTATAACTGAAATTATTCCACAAAGGACAGACATGGCAACATTTTTATATATTTCGAAGTATTGTAAGATAGCTGCTAACTTTTTAAATTTGTTCCATACTGTTTTTAGTATCCACTCATTTTCATACCACTTTTCTTGAAAAGTAATTTCATTAAATCCTAAATATGTATTGCAAATATTACTCTATAAAGAAAGTGGTGTGAAAAAAATACTAACAACGTTAATAAAAAAGTGCTGCAACGTTACGAAATAAATAAAAGAGTTGGCAACGATATGTTAGTACCTGCCCTTTTTCTACACTGCTTTGTTTGTAGTGAAATTTTCTGCAATATATAATTACGATTAAATAAGAAGAAAAATACCCTTCAAAAAAGTCGTGTGAAAAAAAGGGGCAACAACGCTGTGGAATAAATTAAAATGTTGGCATATCTGAGTAGGTAATAATGACCTGTGTGCAGAAAAATGAAGCAAATGATTATACTTTATATTTATGAATGCGTGCATAGTTGGAGATGGTGGAGTTGAAACTTGGAAAAAAAGGATTTTGTATCCCACTATTATTTAGCTAATAAATTTAAATGAAGTTCCAGGCTAATGGATAATATTGACTTTAAATGGCAAAGTAAAAATATTAAGCCTAGCTAAGATAAAAAATTAAAAGCGAAAATTAGTGTTTCTGGCCTTGTAAATTAATAAAGACTTTTTTTAGAAACAGCAACGAGGCTATGCCGAACAATTCGTTCTGGTTAAAAAAAAAAAAAAAAAAAAAAAAAAGATTAAAAAAAAACTCCTAAAATGCTTTGAAAATTTAAACAGAGTATTATCGATGATTAATAAAAAGCAATATAGAATAATGTAAATTTAAGTAGTTAAAACATTTAATTTGTAGAATTTGTTGCCTAACTTAACATTTTCTGAATCTGGAATTTATAAAATTTTTATCCTATTAGAAGGTCACCTCTCTGAAGGGCCACTTTGCTATGGCACAGTGAGTAGCCCTCTTAGGGAGATTTCGTTACACAATAATTATTTCGATAACTTTTTCATTCTCTATAAAGCAGTTATTTTGTATTTCTTTCTTTCTTTTTTTTTTCTAAAATAGTATTTCATGAAAAAATATATTATTTATTACTATTTATTATTACTATTATATATTATTATTATTATTATTATCATATGGAGAGAAAAAAACGAGTCACTGAGAAGTTTTTCTTTTCTTTTCTTTTCTTTTCTTTTCTTTCTTTTTTTTTTTTTTTTTTTTTTAACTACGTTTTCTTCAACTGTTTAATAGCTATAGCATTGTCAAAATAAATATCTTTATGACACGTTAGGGAACATCCATGTACCACAGCTGCCAACTATTCCGATTTTTGGATAATAGTATTTTTTATTATTATTATTAAATTTCACCTTATTTAATCACAGAAACTGCTACGAGTATGAAAGCTTATAAAAAAATTCTATAAAAAATACCAGTATCGAAAAATCGAAAAGTTTGGAAGCTATAACATACCAAAATTTGCAGCAAACAAACAAGATGGCAGTCAATAATAATAATAATAATAATAACTTGCGTTTTGTAACACTGATATGAAAAATGTGAAGTATTATTTGGAGAAATGATAAATGTATACAAATCACAATTCTTTTATTGTAAAGTTAAAAAATGTTTGACTATTACTTCAAATGATTATTTAGACTTCTCTTGAATTAGTATTAATTTCTTATTTAGTTAAATATGTAATTACAGTTATAGATTCATTATTATTTTTTATTTCTTTAAAAAAAAAATAGAGTTATTGTATTTAAAATATAACCGGATTAAAAAGATATAATAAAATTTTAACTTATTTTTTTTATTTTTTTTATGACAGATTTAGTAGTACATCAATATCTTATTACGAAACATTTCTAAAAATTTAAATCTTTTAACTACATTTCTAAAATTTTTAATTTTTTTCATAAACGAGCAGAATCAAACACCTTTATATAATTTTACAAGCAATTTTAAAAAATATTTTTATTTTCACATTGAATCTTGCCCAAAAAAACATTAAGTTATGTTGTCTTATAAGAATAAAGAAAAAATATGTAAATGTAAAGGATTGCGTATTTTGTTTTATTTTTAATACTTAACATTATATAGAATTAATGGAAGAAGATTTAATTACTAAAAATTCGAACACATACGATAGTAGAAAGAAACTTCTTAACGAAAAAAAAAAAAAAAAAAAAGTTTTGTGTCAGAAGGCAGATGTCAGGTATTGCTGTTTTTAATACCACCTTTTTTCAATGTATTTAATCACATAGAACTGCTTCATAATTACATAAAAGATTTCTAATAAAAATTACTGGCAGCTAAATTCCGTAATAACTGTCAACTATGCAGGCAGTGCACTGTAGGTTTAGAAAATAATTTTGGAACACATAATATTTCAGAAAACGTACTGGGGTATAAATTTTATACCATTTTACGAACTTTAGTGAAAGACATTTACTCCAATTATAAAGCTGTTAAGAATACAGACTTGTTCTGTTTCTGATTTTACCATCCGTTTTTATTAAATAATATTTGTTAATGTTATTTGAAAACAAATATATTAAAAAGCATTTTCAAGGAAAAGTCGTTAATTAAGTTATTGAAAAATTTAGCTACTGGATTCAGTTCTAATAAAATTATCCTTAACTGAAAGTGGATTTCGATTCATTAAGAACATTCAAGATCTAAACGAAAATTGAAACCAGCACCTTTAAAATAGGATAAAAACTTTTAGCCATTAAATGAAAGGATTACCATTAGATGCATCGAAAAGTGGATCTTATGTACGGTCTAAAATATTAATTATGGTTTGTTCTTAAGAATCTCTTTAAGGAACTTTAAAATGGACATTTATTGTAAATTTTAAATGGAAAACTTTAATAATAAAATGCAACTTAAATCATAAAATTTATGTTATATCTATCATTAAAATACTTTAATTATTCAAAGCATAATATAACTGGGAGAAGAGGGTTTGCGACATTTAAATTTACTTTATGACATATAACGACGGAATTACACATTGGCGCATTTTTTACCGTACATTTAATAACTAAAAAAAAAAAAAAAAAAATGATGTTTGAGTGACTGTATGGTGTAGTCCTAAAAAATTGTTTAAATATATCACATAATTGGAATAAAATCAAGTAAGAGTATTTAATTTATTGCAAATTTCAATGTCTGTATTCAATTGTAATAAAATAATTTTTAACTGAAAGTGAATTTTAATTCATTAAGAACGTCCAAAGCCCAAAGGAAAAGTGAAACAAACACCTTTGAAATAGGATTAATAATAATAATAATAATAATTTTTAAAAAATGTCATTAAATAAAAGGATTAGTAGCCAATCCTCCCGTTTTCTCTGGGAGATTTCATGACCGAAATTTATATAACAATTTTTAGTTTATATAGTCGTAGCAACTTATTCGTAGAAAGATTTCTATTTTTAAATCCTAGTTCAGGCTCATCGGTCCAGCCGTTCGTGGTTTTCTCCTAAACACGCGTGAATACGAACTGGGACCCCTTAGTACACGGAGAGCACCCCCACACATCCCTAGCACAAACCAACTTTAATCCCAACCATAGCCTCCTAAACTAGATGCCTTCCGTGTGGCTCAAAAACTTGGCAACAGTTCAAGTGGTAGACAGCGCCACCTGGTACAGATTGCGCGACTTTTCTATTTAACTGTCACCAATAATTTTAAGAAGGGACATATGATATATACAATCGACGTTTCTTCGATTCTATTCGCCTTTTATGTATATCAAATCCCACTTTTAAAAATTTTTGGTGGCTGTTGAATAAAAAACTCCGCAATCTGTACCAGATGGCGCTGTCTACCGCTTGAACTGTTACCAAGTTTCCGAGGCACGCGGAAGGCATCTAGTTTAGGAGGCAATGTCCCAACATTATTTAAAAATCGATAACTTTTTTTAAATAGTGATGATAAACTTGATTCAAAAATTCGAAATATTGGCAGCTATACCATTGGATGCATCAAAAGATGAACCTTATGCATACAAGCTAAAATATTAAGTGTGATTTATGTTGAAGCATCTATTTAAGAAACTTTAAAATAGACATTTATTGTCAATTTTAAATAGAAAACTTGAACACAAAAATATAACTTTACACAGCAAAGTTGTATTATTTCGACCTTTAATATACTTTACTTATTTAAACTACAATATAACAGGGTAAAAAAAAAAAAAAAGTTGTAATTTTCAAATTCATTTATGATATATAATAACGGAAATACATATTGGCGCATTTTTGCCGTATATTTAAAAAATAAATAATGAAAATTGAGTTTTGAAAAGCTGTATGGCCTAGTCGTACAAAACTGAATGAAAGTGTCATATAGTTGGCATAAAACCATTTAATAGTCGTTTTTTATTTATTAAGAATTAAATGCAGTGTTTTTCATAAGACGGACAGGTGTAAGGTCTAGTGGTCTACAGGCACGAAATGTTTAGAGTGAAATTTGAATTTATTTTACATAAATGATATTTTACTGCAAATCCGTGTTTATAATAAGAATGTATAACAAACTAAAAGTAAGCCAATAATAACTTAATAACGATTAATACAATAAAACTTTAGGATTACATGGCATAGAGCTTAAAATACAAGTAAAAATTAAATAAAAAATCGGTAGGTTAACACTCAAATATTTATTTATTTATTTTACTGTATATTTAAAAAAAAAAAAAAAAATAGGTATTGAAAATTGAATTTGAAAGACTATATGGTCCAGTCATACAAGATTGTTTGGTATTATCATATAATTGGCATAAAACCATTTAACAATCGTTTTCAAACCACTGGAAATTAAACACTAGATTCTCTTAAGACGAATAAATTTAAAATACCTAAAGTGAAATTTAAATTTATTTTAGATACACTATATTGTACTGCAAATTCATTTGCCTTAATAATAAAAAATAACAAACCAAAAGTAAACGAAAAAATAGCTTCTTAATGATTATTACAATGAAACTTTAGGTTTACGTAACACAAAGCTTAAAAAGAGGAGTATAAATTAAATGAAAAATCGATAGGTTAACCACTTGAACGATAAAATACAAAAAATAAACCAAGCCTGAAAACGCCAATAAATTAATTTATTTTCGCAGATTTCGGGCAATAACGGAATCGATTACAACGCTCACTTTTTTTCCCCTAATTAGAAAATGTAGAAAATAATTTGTAACATTATACGAAAATACTGTATAGCAATACACGCTCTGAATATATTGTTATTGAAAAAAAAAAAAAAAAAAAAAAAAAAAAAAAGGTAATTGCAAAAGATAATTTATTACCAAATTTGTTAACGTTCTAAGGAAATATATATTCAGATTCTGAATAAATAGATCTTGTTTATTTCTATCTCAAAATCAAAGAATGATCAGTTTACACAAGCAAATAATAATAAAGAAATATCTATTAAGTATACACATTTTATTTTATGGTATTGTACAATTTTTTAAAACTATAATTATTGTTTTTTCAAACATAAAACTTAGAACTTATGTTAGATTTTAAAACAATGAATCATAAACATGCAACGTATAAATTGAAAATATTAAAAACTGTAGAAACAAAATCATAAGAAAATAGCCGAAATGCAGAGGTGAAAAATTTGCACAGAACTCATACCAATATTTATGAAATAGAATTTTCTTCTTTTTAAACCAACGATTTTGTGAGTAGAGAAAATTTTTAAGCAAATACCGGTAAGAGTTGTTCGCCAAATTTCCATCCCTGTGAAATGTCAAATTTTATTTGCCAATCTTATTTACCGTAAAAATATTTACCGTAATTTCCTGCATATAATCCGCAAGTCAGATAAATCAGTTCTATAGGCTATGGTTCTATACTAGAAATTTTAACACTTTCGCGACCGCTGACGTAGGTTCACGTCATTTGAAAATCTGTATCTCCGCCAGTGGGCGTTTCTCTCACATTTTTTCTATTATTTATTTCTTAAATATATACCTCATGTTCCTATTTTTACAAGGAAATATACTATGGATACAAATACCTTGATTAGAAAGAGTATAATTAATATATATATATCCATTTGTAATATAAATGTGAATACAGAAAATTTTGTTCTGAAATATTGTAACTTGGGAGAATAACTTCCACAGGCGGACCTTATTGTCAAAAAGACAAGATCATGTGATCGCGAAAGTGTTAATTAACAGAAAAGGATATATATTTACAAAGAAATGTCTCGTAAAATAATAATAATAATAATAATAATAACTTTGTCTATTAATTAAAATTTCTTGTGTACTTGATAAACTTGATTTATCTGACGTCCGGATTGTACGCAGACAATCAACGTACTTTCCACTAGAAGCCGTTCTTCGCTGTTTTTGGAATTTCTAGAGTTTGCTTATAAAAAATGCTATTAGTTATCAAATGTAGACTGCAAAACATTTCTAATTCCATTCGTAGCATTATTAGTAGTCGCCTTTTCTTTTTTTTTTTTCTGCATACTACATTTTTGTAGAGTAATCTTATCCTATGTGTAATTACGATTAAATAAATAATAATAAAATTACTCTTCCAAAAAGTGGTGTTAAAAAATAACGTGTACTATCAATGTACGTCTTAATGTAAAGACGTGTACTCCAGAAATAATTAGAAATGTTGGCAAGTTTGGAAAGGCTCAACTAGGATTTACACGGGCCCGCTTTTTTTTCAAGGACTATTCCACCAGTATTTTTTGAAAAATAACTTTCTTTTAAAATTTATATGCTATTTTTATAACAAAAATTGCTATACAAAATTAGTGGTAGAAAAAAACAAGAAATTCAAAAACCATACGAACACGGTCAACTCTAAACCAAAATAATGATGAAATAGCATTTTTTTTTTCCTTTTTTTTTATGTTAATGTATCTAATTTTGAATTAAAAAAATTGGTAATACATGGGCGTATACAGAGTTGCTAGGAGGATACTACAATTTTATTTTTTAATCACTACTAATTTTGTAAAGCATCAGTTTACTTAGTTTAGTTACTTTATTATTATTATTATTATACAGTGAATGTTTCATTATAAAATAGTGGTGTACAAAATATATATAGTGATTTACAATTGATAAATTTAATCGTCAAAACTGAAATTTACTTATCGCAACGTACTTGTGATAAGCAGAAATACCCAAATATGGAAGAAACTTAAAATATGGTAGAATGCCGATCTTTTTCTCTATATTTAAATTATGTTTACTAATCTTCCGAGGATTGATATTTGACCACCTTCATAATAAGTTATGCAACCTCATTCCATAACATTAGGAGGAAACTGAGTGATTTACCTTGCAGTTTCCATTATAGTTTTTTTTTTTTTTTTCATGTTTTTCGAGTAAAAAACAAGAAGATTAAATTTGAATTCATCAGAAAATATAATTTATGAGCAATCGTTAACAGACATTTCCTCTTCTCTTTTTCTGTCAGCAGTGTTTTTTTTTTTTTTTTTTTTTTGTTTATTCTTCGGTTTTTATTTCTTATTCACGTTTCATTTAATTGTCGCTGCTCTGTGTTTTAAAAAATTATTATTCTTAAGATGTTCCCTATATCTTTTATAATCTAAAATTTTGTAAAAAAAATATTATAAACAAAATTTTATAAGCAAAATTTTGTCAAAAAATGATCTTCTCGTTCAGACACAATAAGAAAGCAGTCTTCAGCCGTGCTTCCTGCCTTAACTTTTTAAATGTTCTTTTTTAACGTCTCAAATTATCCTCTTACAGATAATTTATTAATGTTAAGTTTCTTTCCCATTTCTCCAACTGAAATATTACTTTTTTTTTTTCAATCAAAAGTTATTGTTTTGTTGTAAACTGTCAATTGCTATAGATAAAATTGTCTTTAAATTTAGTTTTTTTTTTTTTTTCAACAAGCAATTTTTTTTTTCGTCCATTGTAGACTTGGCAGCGTTTCAGTGGGCTATCACAAGATTGTTGGGACGGCTGGAAAGAAAAATTGCATCAATGAAAATAAAAATAAAAGAAAAGGTGATAATTGAAAAAGAATTGAAAACTTTTTAATTGCGTCTATTTTTCTTTATCACAAAGTAAACTTTCACAGGATCGGAAGTATGTTTATCACGGATTTTACGCTGTATTTTTCGGCTGTTGAAAATGATCCCTATATTCTCGGAAGAAAGGAAAAGAAAGTTGTAAGAAAATTGTTAAAACTCAAGCTGAAAAATTATGTCAATTTGTTCTATAAATTTTGTTAAAAACGCTTCTTTATTAAATAAAGTCAATAGCTACCCAGTTTCCATAAATAATAAAGAAAAGAAAAACTTAAATGAAAAGTTCAATAGTTAATGTAAAAATTGAGCTGTATATTTTAGAAGACCAATAATTTTTGTTTAATTAATTAATTTATTTTTAATGTTGCATAATGAGTAAAGTAACTGTTAGTTCAAAAAAGCTAAAAAAAAAAAAAAAAAAAAAAAAAACGAAAATTGGTGAATAACAATAAGACGTAGGACATTAAATATTATATAAGTAAATTACCTGTTGTTTGATTAATAAATTTATATATGCTTCACCTGAAGAGACAATAAACAAAAACTTATTACGAATCGAATTATCCTTGGTTATTAGGTTTTCAGCTAATTCATCCCTCTTTCATTTTATAGAAAAAAAGGAAGGAAATTAGTTTGTAAACATTATAATACCATAAAATATAAAAGACAAAAGTCAATTTATTAAATTAAATCTAATCCTTAAAAATAATTATTTTAATTTCCTTTCATTGTTTTTACATGTAATTTTACTTCCTTTTTAATAATTCAGCTTCAAAGCTCGATTATTTTTTATGTTGAAATCATTCATAAATTAATAAAAGACAAAAATATCTTCAATAGCATAAATTCCATTTTAAGCAACCAATCAAAGTACGATAAACTGGAAAATAGAAGAAAGTACTACTAATATACCGTAATTTCCGGCATATAAGCCGCAGGTCAGACAATCTCGTTTTACATCAGAAATTTTATTTAATAAAATACATTAATTTTGTGATTGGTGCAATCGGAACTATAATTGTTAATTTAAATTTCTGAAGATTTGTCTGACCTGCAGCTTAAACTCCGGAAATTACGGTTCTTTGAAAAATAAATACTGTGGATACTATTATTCAATTAGTATGAGAAATATAGTATTAGTTAATTAAAATGATGCAAAAAATGAAACATCACTTTGTTAGTTTAATTATGACTGAAAGGAAAGAAAATCCTTTCCATGCATATGTATTTGCATGCATAAAAAGATTTATTTTCTTTTTTGTGGACTTAGGTCAAGCAACACTGAGTCGTGTTATCCCATTTCTATTCTACTGCAGTAGAAGTTGCAGCTATCTAGGCCTCTTTTCTCAAGATTTCCTGGCTGCAATGAATATTTAACGCGTCTACCGCATTACTAATGAAAAAGTCCGACTTAGATAGGTTCTATGATGACGCTACCATACTGGAAATAGAATAAAATAAATGGTCAAGGCAAGAGAAAGCTATGTATTTCTGCAAGTTTTTCAGAACTGTATCCTCTTCTATTCGGATTATATTTTGGAACTTGTCTGCTATAGAATGTATTATAAACAAAATATAGTTTATTAATGTGTGAATAAATTTACGTAATAAAAAGGTGCCTCTCAAAAACTGTGAAAATTTGAAACTTTTTTTTTAATCTACAAAGAAAATTATAACATCTTTTTTTTTTATAAATTTACTATTAATTATTTTTTCTTTGAATAAGTATATATATATATATCAGGGGTCGATCCAGGTTTTAATTTTTAGGTCCCCTTTTTGTGAAAAACAAAATATTTTTGTGAAATTTTTATTTATTTTTGTGAAAAAAAAAAATATATATAATATATATATCGTGTATAAAACCTTCCATTTTAACAATCATTCTAAATAATGTTTACTATCAAATTAACATAGTTTCATTGAACCAATTAATTAAAAATAACACTGAAAACATGGAAACATTTTATAAAAAGATTACTTTTGTAAAACAAAATCTTGTGAAGGGCTCATTTCATAAATTTGAATTTTGTGAAGGGTCCCCTTTTATGGATTTGAATTTTGTGAAGGGTCCCCTTTTATGGTGCGGAATTTTGTGAAGGGGCAGCAAAGGGGACCCAATTTTTGCCTGGATCGATCCCTGAATATATATATATAAGATTTAATCTTTTTAGACCCCTTTTTAATATATGAAGCTAAATTTCAGTTTACTTTTTAATACTATTTAGCAGAGTATTATTTAATTACGGGAACACTTCTTGCATAGTTAAGATATTTAAGATATTATGATTGTTTAATTAATGGATTTAATTTATTGATGTGTATCATTTATTTCTTAATTTTTTAAGACAATATCTCTTTTTACTCCATTCCGCATGTTACTGAACATAAATAATATAAAATTATTGTTCGATCATCAACTATATGTAACATATAAACACCGAGTAATTTTTATTTACCAGCATAAAAAGATTTAAGTATTATTAATCTGTAGGATATTTTAAATTATTTAATGTGTTGGTGAGTGCATTAAAGCCGATTGCCTAATCTACAGAAAAGACCTAACAAGGAATTTTTTTAACCACTATTTTTTAACAAAGATATTTTTTATAATTTTCTAGAAACTTTCAGCAATTTACAATAATGAAAAACACAATTAATGGTGGAAAATTTTTGAAACACTAACAAGTCAGAGGTGGCCTGCGGGAGGTCGTTCTAAGTGTCTCATTCCCGTGAAAAAGTCACGTAAAACTCTGAACGGCTAAACTGACAAGCGCAACCAGGTTTGTAAACGGTGCATTCCGTATATCACCTTTGATAATAGCACTGGTAGGGTCTCTAATACAATATCTAGGATATTTTTAGAACTTGAAAAATGGTTTTGTGTAAATTATCCGTTTAAAAGCTTAGTTAATCATACATGCCAACATTTTAATTTATTCCGCAGCATTGTTAGTACCAAACATTTTTTACACCACTTTCGTTGAAGAGTATTTTTCTTTCTGTTTAATTGTAATTACATATTTATAGCTGCCAACCGTTACGAATTTAGAATACCGGTAATTTTATAGACTTGTTTCCTTTTTTTATTTTGAAAAGTGATACAAAATCTTATGAAAAAAAAAAAAAAAAAAAAAAAAAAAAAAAATCCGTTAACCAAAAATTGTAACGGTTGGCAGCTATGCATAGTGAAGAAAATTTGTCATGTTTGTAATAAGTACATAACTTTAAATAAACACCATAAAAAGCAATAAACTCGCAACAATTGTTTCGGGTCGAAAAAACATGCGACCATTCGTCAGGCGAACAAAGTAGACAGGAGTGCTGCAATCAAAGCGTGCTTTTTTATTATTACTGTTGTCATGTTTGGTTAATTTCTATTGCAATTTCTGAAAACTTTCTTTTTAAAACGATAATAAATAATTATATTTCAAATATTTAATTACAAAGAGATTGTAATAAGTAAATAATTTCATATTTGTATTTTTTTTTCCACTTTTAAAGAAATTGGTGTAGAGAAAGAAAAATATGCTGAAATAAAATTGAAAATTAACGCAAATCACGATTTTAAGTTTTACTGCCAGTAAAAGGTTTTACTTAAAGTCACTTCTCTCCTTAACCAATTAAATTAGTTGGTTTTTCTATTGTGTATTTTTATAATACCTCAATAGAAAAATAAACTAATTTAATTTAGCAAACTAATCAATTTTTTGGTTCTTCCGGTCCAAGAAGAGTAGAAAAAATGTCTTGAATATAATTTAAAACATGTTAGAAATTAATATATTAGTTTCTTGTTCATAAATATGATAAAAATAGACTGAAAACATACCAGAAGAGCGACATACGTTTTGAAAATCTGTTTTATATCTCTGGTTTGCATGGAACAGTCTAAATAGAATGTTAATCGAATTCAGCACAGTTTAAGAAAACTTACAAAATTTACTGATTTTGCTTGAAATTAAAGATAGTGCTTGAGATTTTATGCTCCTTTTACAAATATTAAATAACCGTACTATACAATCAACTAGTAAACTATTATCGAAATGCAAAAATTTTTTTCCATGACGAAACATTACAAACATTACAAGTTGAAAGATTTTAGGAACTGTCCATTAACTATTAGAGCGTCAACCAATTTAACTATTAGAGCGACTATGCCAATACGGACAGCAGTTCTGAAAACGGCTCAGAAAATTGATTACTTTCTTCTACCTATACTGAACAGAAGAAAGTATTTAATTCGTAAAAAATTTCAACGTCGGTTTTCGATAGATTTACATGTGTTCAGATGCCCTGAATTTTTTTGATTATTTTTGGAAAATGTCCGCCTGTCTGTCTGTGTAAATTTTTAACATGGGTATCTTTCAAAAGAACTCGTCAATGCTTTTAAAACATCTTGTTGAACCATGTATCTGTGAAAATTTTAAACAAAGTTGTCGATTACTTTCATTATTAACAAAAGAAATCCTGAAAGAAATGCATTTCTTAGGATGTCGTCTATAGAGCACGAAAATCCACTTTTTCTTCAATATTTAGTGTTATACTTTCCTGTGATGAAAATAGTCTCAACTCACGATGGAAAATAATTTTAATAAATAATTTGCACCGCATAAATTTGCATTGGAAAACATCGAAGAAAGTATTGTAATGGCCACACCATAACTAGTTTTTCTATAGTTTAGATGAGCCAAAAACCTATACTTTCAATCTGGTTTTATAGATTATTTTTAAGCTAAGAGAACTTTTACTAGTGCTTTCACAATAAAAAGCGATTAAAGAGCCAAATTATTAAGCTTTACACTCCTATTTGCATAAATTTGTAACTATAAGAGTATGTATTAATTATAATTTAAACAGGAAAAAATAATTACCGTAATTTCCAATGCACAAAAGCAGTTCACATATACCTGTTTTGCACCAAATTTTATTTAATAAAACATATTGTTTTTGTGCTTGATGCAATAAGAACTATAACTAGAGTTGCCAACGTTTTAATTTATTCCGGAGCACTTTTATCCCCGCCATTATTTTCCATACCATTTTTTTAAAGAATATTATTTTATTTTATTTTATTGTAGTTACATATTAGACAAAATTTTTTTGTAAACAAAGTGGTGCAAAATAAATACAGGGCTAAAAATGCTGCGGAATAAATTAAAATCCGGAATAAATCACTGTGATATAACTGTTACAGAGGATCGCAACGTTCCGAAATTTTTACATGCATTTTATTGTATTGTCCCAGTAGTATTTCAGAACAATATCAAGGATAAAACACTGGCGCAGAATCCATACCACTATCAGTGAAGCAAAATTTTCTACTATTTAAATCAACGATATTATAAATACAGAAATTTCTTAAACAAATACCGGTATGAGTTCAGCCCCAGCGTTCCATCCATGCAATATTTTTTTAAAGAGTATTACAGCATACCTTCATGAAAAATTTCTTTTTAAAAATTGTGATGATAAAATAATAAAACACACATAAAAATAGAGGAACACTGTGATCCTTGCTGTTAATTAAAATTTCTGATGTCAAATTGGTTTATCTTATTTGCATCTTCCTCCCCTTCCATTTAAAAATAAATAAATAAATAAAATAAAACTTTGTAGTTTATAATTTTGTTGTTCCATTTAAAAAAATACATAATATTTAAAGGTCAATAAAATTTGAGCATATTTGGCATAGCTGCCAATATTTTAATTTATTCCGGAGTACTTTTAGCCCCGCCTTTATTTCGCACCACGTTATTTATAGAAAAATATATAAGTTTGATAAAATAAAACAAAATTACTTAAAAAAAATAAGTGGTACGAAATAAAGGCGGGGCTACAAATACTCCGGAATAAATTAAAATATTGGCAGCTATGATATTCGGTCTTCGTAAGAAAAACAAAACAAAATATATATTCTTCTTAAAATTTTTATTTCTAAAATATTTTTGCACTAATGATAGTTTTTTTTTTTTTTTTTTTTTTTTTTTTTTTTTAATTACATGTTTTTTTAAAAATATGTATCTGTTTTAAGCGTATCAATTCTCCTTAAGTGATTCTTAAAAACCTGCGAATCTACAAAGTATTCGCCATGTTTAATTTGAACTCATAAGACTATCATTAAAAAAACAAGTTATGTGCAACAATTTTATTTCTTAATTATTATTTTCCCATCTTTTATCGACATAGAAATAAATTATCTTACCCTTAAAATTTATTTTTAAGCACTATCTTAAGTGTTTTATTAAAATTAACAATCCACTTCTAACATTCTATTCATTATGGAAAATTCTTTCTATAAAAACTCTATAGGATCATCTTGTTTCGCTGCGCTAACAATACGAATTTCAATCAAGTAGATTTTGTTATTTTTTTTATTCTCGCGAATTTTAACACTTTCTCCAATAGACAGTTTAGAACAGAATCTGGCATTTTTTTCCGTTCTCAACGCTCCGTTCATAAAGCTCTTAATTAAAGCTGTGTTAATTAAAGCAGAAATTTTTGACGATTAAAAAGTTTTAGGATTTTTCCAATTCAAATTGTGGTTTATTTTTTTTTCAACTTTTTATAAATGCACAAGGGATAGAGAATACTTTAGTTACAGAAGGATAATGTTGTTTCTTTACATTTGACCTTCTTATGATTAGTTTAACAAGTGAATGGAATTTTAATAATGCTGCAATTCACAAATAGAAAAATGGTAGATTTCCGCAATTTATTCAAACGAAGAGATATCAAAAGTGTTTTTGTAAACCGATGCTTAGAAAGTATTTTTTGTTAAAGAATTTTATTTATATTTCAGATATCTATTTTGACCATTTTTCTTAAGGAGGACAAAATGTAAAAGGTTAGGACAAGTATTATTTTAAAATGAGAAAAAATATTGTGATTTCAATATTATAAATATTTTTTTCTAAATTCGTGAACAAGCTTACAAATTTGAAATTAGTGGTATTTTAGATTATAGATTTTTTGTTAGATGAAATTTTTCTCCCAAGTTATTTTTTACTCTAAAATTTTTACAAAGCTCGATAATTGTAGAATGGAATAACTAATTATATATATATATATATTACAGATTTGGCAGGAAATATTTAAAGTTTTAGTCTACATCTTTGGAAATTTCATATTGCTATTTATATATGTACAGTATTCGATAGCTCCAGGAATGGAAATTTGGCTCAAAACTTATGTCACTATTTGCTAAGAAAAATTCTCTATCTTCTAAATTGTTGGTTTAAGAATGAGAGGGTTTTTTTTTTTTTTTTTTTTTTTTTTTCGTAAATAATGGCATGAGTTCTGCGCGAAATTCCTCTTCCTGCAACTTTCTCTATAGACCTGCAGTGATGTGGTCACATGCAGTTCCGTGCGGTGTTGCCAACTTCCCGGATTGTTGAATACCAATAATTTTTAATTGAAATATTCTCTTTCTAGATTTTCGAAATTTTTATGATTATATAAAGATGAAAATTATTTTCCATAAATATTAGTATTAAAAAAAAAAACGAGATGGTTGGCAGCTATGGTCGTAACACCAGACTCAGGATATAACTACATGAGCAATATTAGTTTTCACTGCTTATGCATCAATAATCAATGAGAAAAAAATTACTAGATAAGAAATAAAACTACTGCACCTATGTCATCGTATTTTCGAAAGTTCAGCGAAACTCATGTAATTTAACAGCACAAAGTACTAGAAATTTATGTGCCAGCACTTTGTGCTGTAAATTTACTAAACTGTTATAAATAGCTTGTTAAATTCATAAATGGCACAACCGTACATCCCCCCCCCCCCGCTACTTGGATTCAAGCTGAACTCGTGTGCACAGGATTTCCGAATGCTGCTCTCGCACTAGAATTTTGTGCCGGAAGTTTAGTTAAATGAAAATAGATTAATAGTTACATGTTTTGATTATCTTAAAGCGAGATAAATCTTATTAATAACCAACTTTTATTTTATTTTTATACAAAATAATGTTATACGGTTATAAAATGTAAGGTATAACCGGGTGGTTACTGACACGCCTTTTTTTCCTGATTCTTCCACCAGAATATTTATGTGATAATTTTTACTTAATTAATGGTAACAAACATACTATTAAAAATTCCGAAAGAAAAATATTGGTCGAAGAATCAGGAAAAAAATGTGATCTTTGACCACTATAAATAAATAACTTATGATATTTGATCTTTAAAAGATGATGCCACAATTTGCAGAACAATTGCGAAAAATGCTGTAATTTAGGTATTTTAGAACTAATAAATGTATTTACGGCATTTTTTGCTGTATTTTCATCATTTTTTTTTTTTTTTTTTTCAGTGTATAAGTCATATTATTTTTGTTAAATAAATCTGAATCTGAATATTCTGTTGAGAAAGCGTCACTGATTTAAAAATCCGGATAACAAGTTCATTCAATTTCTCTAACTTAATTTAATTTTAAAAAATCGTTACTTAAATTGATGAATAGTCTGTTTTCAAGCTTTAAGCTCAATTGCACTTATAAGAAATAATTTATGAATTTGATAAATCTGCCAGGATTATTATGGAACAGAGAACTAATATGGAACAGTTTGATAATGTGGTATAATAATACTCATGTAGTGGCCGTACTCTCCGCCCTTTTTTCAGGATGCTTTCATGGGTGAGAAATTTTCGTTTTTCTACCACCAGTAATTTCAGGCAGAAATCTTTGTGGTATTTTTATAGCCATATATCGTGATTATATAGCTTAAAGATTATTGTTTAAATATAGTGGTAGTGATAAAGGTGGCAATTTCTCCTCTCGGAGAGTTTCTTGAAAAAAAAAGGCGGAGAGTACGGCTCCTGCTCATGGTGTACTGAAACAATAGTGATGTTTCTCTTCTGTTATGCGTCGCTGCCTATCGAGAATATCATACACGTTTTTTATTATGACAAAAATGGCTATTTAAAGCTAGTCGTATGTAAAATTAAGGAACACAGAATCCCTGCTATATAACTTCCTCTGCTTACAAAGTAGTATGGGATATTAATTACTGTTTCATTTATATATATATATATATATATATTTTTTTTTTTTAACATTTTTACCCTTTCAGAAAAAGGTAATTAGACTCATTTAAAATCAATAAGAGCCACAAAAATTGAAGAACAATATTAGAAGAATAGGAATAAATGTTAAAAAAAATCCAAGTTAAAAAAGTAAAATGTTTTTAAAATTTTCTGGGATGAATTTTTCCATTTGGGAATTAAAATTAGGTGGTGTAAAATATATTCCACTGAACCTGAAAGGGATTAAACGTAACATTTACGCATATACGATATACGTATTATATCTCATGTACATGTACGTATATTACGACGTAAAGTGTGTGAACACAAAGAAATTGGAGCGCTACCTGTATATTTAAATCTCTAAAGCTGCTTTATAAAGCTGTATGATTGACTTTATTATGAAGTATTGCCTATATTTTCCAAGCTAAACTCCAAAAAATAATAATACATCCAATATTTTATTGTGTCTTTCAATTCAGCATATTAAAAACTTTAGTTTTAATATTTTTTTATGTAATACTTATTGAGATACAAATAAATGAAAAATAGGTGAATGAATTTTAAAAAACCCATTATTTTAATACTTTTTTCCATTCTTACAGGGGCGGAAATTCGGCTCAGAACTCATGCCAGCATTTTTGTAACAAAAATTTCTCCTTCCTAAACCAACGATTTTATTAGTAGGGGGGGGGGGGGATTAAACAAATACCGGTATGAATAATTAAATAGATGCGTTATTTTTTTTGTCTCCGTTAAATTATCATAAATTCTTGAAAAAAAAAAAAAAAAAAAAAAACCTTTCTTTATGAGCCATTTTTATTTCTCAAAATCCAAAACAGCCACACATTCTAATGTCTGGAAGTCTTCTGGTGCATATTTTTATCTAACTTTCAACTTTCATGGTTTTTGATGCTTTCTTCTCATAACGTATTAACATAAGATATATATATATATATATAAATATATGTATATATATATATTGTTTTCTTTAATTAAATGATTATTTTCCGTAAGTAATTGATTCTTTTTCTTCCTAGTTTTATTTCATCTTATAATTTTTGGATTACATTTATCTTACAATCCAATTATCTCTCCAATTAATTTCGTTTTTATGGGTGAATCGGGATGTTGTTGTTGTCGTTGTTAAAAAATATTCGTCATGCAAATTCATAATCTCAAATTCATTCGTAAGCCTTTAACATGAAATTTTATTTTATATATGAGCTTTAAAAATTGATTTATGGCGACATCGTGAGAATTTTTTCGATCTGTCTTTTGCTTATTTAACAAATGCTGTATCAATTCTGTATTTTTCTGTAAAAATAAATATATATGTCATTTATTATTATTTGTTAGAACGCTTTTATTCCATTGTTTGACAGTAACATGATTCTGCAGGCTTAGGTACTCTGAAATATATTTCTAGGATGTAAACACCATAATAATAAAGCTCGTGAATATGTCAAGAAAATATGTTACACGCAAGGAGCACATCCATGAAAATCTCTATAGTTTTTAATATATGGTATGAATTAAACATAGGTTCAGCTTCATAAATATTAGTTAAAAGGGGAATTAAAATTAAAAAAAATATATTTTTAAAATTAAAATAAAGAAATAAAGAAATGTTTTATATTTCTAAAAATATTATTAAATTCTACTTTAAAAGGATTCTGTAACATTCATTCAAAATTGTATGCCTGTCGATAAAATTACACAAGTGATATGCCTTATAGCTGTTTATCTCTTAAAAGTAGAAAGTACTGAAGAACAATAGCATATGGTGACTATAATAACTATTAAGAAATTTAAGCTGGTGCAAATTTTAGATATTGCGTAAAAATTAGGTATTCGGCTATTAAATATTCATTTTACATATTCGATTTGAGAGCTTATTTAATGGCATATTTCTTAGCATACAAATGTGGGTGGTTGGTTGGTTGCGTGGCTCAAGGCCAGTTGAATGCACTAGGATTCTAGGCCTGTAGGTGGAATGTCCTCAGTGGAGGTTTTTCTAAAGGGTCTTAGCCCGTATTTACGGGAGTTTCGGAGAAAACCATCGTAAACTTCGAAAGGCTAGATCGAAGAGTGCGACCTGTATGCAAATATGATAAATGTCAATCGCTATTTTATTTTTAGACTATTGGATCGTAAGCAAATTTTGCGAAAATCAGTTTGGCAAAAAGTTTAAAAATGAATTGCAAAATTTGACATAGTCAGACAGAATTTTTATCTTGAAACATTCTTCTCCAGCGTGTGTAAGAAAGCGTTGTCACTCAGTGTTAAAACCGGCCGCAGAAAAAAATTGTGCCGTTAACTTTTATCTGTTGCAAGGAAATCTAATAAATGATCACAAATAAAAAAAACATAAAATAAAAAACTAAATTAATAGCAAACTTTTCTACGATACTAAAAAACAATGGCACGAAATGCGTAGAGCCGCATGGAAGCATGGAATATTGGTAATAATACTTCTAGTTACAAAAATTGCCTCGCATTTGCTAGAGAGCCGCTTCTAAAGCAAATTATCAGGCATTCATAGATGTGTCAATGCTTATCTTATAACCCCTTTGCCTTACTCTAGTGAGTTAGATCCCTGGAAGTGATTGCATAATGTATTGTCATCGATTATGATCTGTATAAAATTTGAGAAAAAATTGTTAGGTGGAAATGGGTTTAAAATGACTGCAATTTTCGACACGATATTTGAGACAGACAGATAACAAAGTTAAATAAAGAGATGTGAAAAGTATCTGGTAGTCTGTTCTCTTATTTATAGAACTATAGAATTTTTTTAACTTTCAAGAAAGCAAATAATGGCTATCCGAGGATATTCGGATCAGCTCCGTGGTAGAATTTTGTCGCATCATGCAATGTACTCCAGATTCGATTTCTGTCCCAAAGTTGCCATCACTGTCGCTTTTTGAGCACCATTATTTCCAAAAGTAATTCATTTAGCTACTATTATAGTTACTATGTTATTATTTGAAGAACAAAAGAAAATTTCAACTCTCGAGTGAGAGAAAAATGGCCATTAGAAGATAGCCGTATTAGATCAGTGGTAGAAGTTTGCCGCATTGTGCAGTGTACCCCAGATTCGATTCATATCCCATAACTGTCAAATCTTCCACTCTTTTTGCACTACTATTTCGGAATAGTTATTCATATAATTATCGTATGGTCACGATGTTCTTATTTGGAAAAGAGAAGAAATTTTTCATTTTTCAAATGGTCGAATAAAAGTGATCAGAAGATGACCGGATTATCTCATTGGTAAAACTTTGTTGCATTATGCAATATGCCCCAGATCTTTGTCCTGTCCCATAGTTACCAACACTTCCACTTTCATAATTGCCAACTTTTACGCTTTTTGGCTACCGAAAAATGTTTATAGAAATTTTTATTTTATTTAATCAGTTATAACTGTCATAGAAATGTATAAAAATTGTGTATAAAATTTTTCCGGTAGCAAAAAAGCGTAAAAATTGACAACTATTCACTTTTTGAGCACCACTATCTCCTAATATTTATCTTCGTTTTACTTAATATCAAACTTTTAATCTTTCAATGAAGCAAAAATTTTTATACGCTAATAGTAGAAGCTTCAGGTATGTATCTTCTTCATTTTCCGCTCTTGCATGAATTAACTGGGCTTTTAGATAAATAAACATGCAGTTTATAAGTTGTATATGTTGTAAATATTTATTTAAATAGATAATTCACTTTTCGCTGTGCTCAAGCATTTTCCGATTTAAAGTTACACTAAATTGAAAACCAAGACTAAACAAATTATTTCCAAATGTTGTATACAAAATGCCTATATTTTATGTTAAAGCATAGCTGGCAAGTGTTACAAATTTTGAATACCAGTATTTTATACAGAAATTCTCACCCTACATAAGAATAAAAAATTGCTATAAAAACTTCTATACAAATATACTACTATCCAAAAGTCACAACACTTGGTAGCTATGTTAAAGCAAAAATAATTTATTGAACCATGTTTAGTAAAGTTTTAAGTTGCTGATACGCTAAGTAAGTTTGCATACAAAGTTACTAATTAATACTATTACTAAAATTAATAAAAGTAAAATAGTATTGCTCTAAACTTTATTTTTAATTATGGTTATGATAGTTATTCTAAGGATAACTTTCTGTTTTGACTAAGTAATCGTTGTTTGGTTTAAACACTATATTATACATATGTAATGTACGTGAAACTTGTCTAAATTGTGTTAGCTTCGAGAATTCGAGTGATGACGTTATGCCGCGTGACTAATCAGCATGAGTTATATGGTCACGCCTCTAATTCTGTGATTGGATCACCTGGCTGTAGTAATTATTAATAGAATTTCGTGTTGACTGACGAAGGTTTGCTGTCTGTTAAAGTCGATGTAATTCGTGAGAAGCATTAGTCAGTTTATGATTAATGACTTGTGAAAACATTGTACTCATTTTTAAAAAGCCTTCCACAGCTTTGTGAACAGATATTAACAGTGATCTTTTGTGCATGGTAGTATACATGTCATGGTTGATGAATTTTCAAAAATTGATTTTTATTCATAAAATATTCATTTATTGTCTAAATGTGTTTATTTCGTTTTTTAGTCGGAATATCTCAAAAATATCAAAGGCATGTTGAAACATTAATGAATACAATGTGATGTTAAAATGCTCGAATTAGAAACAGAACTTCAACACACAACTTTTATGTTAAGAGTACTTGTGAATAATCGTCCTCTGATTGAGAACTAAAACAGGCGAAAAGGGTACCACCGAATGTGGAATGTGAACGTTTTACAAGATGCATTCAAGGTACAAAACATTGTTTTTAAATAGTGGCATATTGCATGGGTTTGGATTTAAGGTTACTTGGGGTTGCTTTACGATCACCTTTTACTCATTAATGTTCCTTTGATTGGGACCTATGGTTCGAAGTAGATATAAGGAACCACTAAGAACATCCGGGACTCGACACCGCCGATTGAAAACTGAAAGCTGAAGTTGAAATCGCTTGGCTACGAGATGGGCAGCACTTTGCAAAGAAAACGGGAATCTGTAGCAAATTAGATTTTGATCGATTGCTGGTCATTCTTTTTGTTGAATTTGCTCTTTTCTTTTGCAATTCGCCATCTTGTGGACGTTTATGGAACTTTCTTTTTCTTTTTAAATTCTTTGAGCGTTTCTGATTAATCGTCCACATTCCAAATTTGGTGACAATTCACTCGCTATTATAGCTGCAGGATGTTGTTTATAAAAAAATAATTATTATTATTATTATTATTATAACCACCTTGTTAACAGTATAACGTAGCATTAATAGAGATTATTAAAAAATGGAACGAAATAAATTAAAAAGTTGGCAACTTTGCTAATAGATGCACAGTTTTTCGATTACCTTTGCAAGCTTAAACAGAAATCTAAAGTATTGTTTCAAAGCATTATGTATCTAACATACTTTCCAAAACAAAAGTAGCAGGTTTTAGAGCTGCCAGTTTTTACGACACCAATATCTTATATATATATATATATATATATATTGTAGTAGCTTTCTATGACAGAATAAGGTTATAATTTTTTTTTTTTTTTAAATACTGGTATTGCAAAATTTAATAGTTGTCATCTAAACAGTTCAAATATTACAGTATTTTTACAAATCACAGCAAAATATGAAAATATTTTATTTATTCAGTTAGAGTTAATTAATTTAAATACGTGTTGAATCATATTTTGCTAAATAATTATATCTGGGAAAAACATAAATATGTGCATTTTAAAGAACATTAAAAAAAAAAAAAATCCTAAGAAACGATTTTTTTTTAACTCAACTTTAAATATTCTAATTTTTAATTAACATTTTTTTTTTTTTAATCAAAATACATAACACTATTTTTGCTTGTCACAAATGATCAATTGTTTTAGCTCCGATTCGATACTGATTAAGTCTATTTCATACCAAATTAATGTTTTCTCTTCACTTGAATGTATTCTCAGGGAAAATCTATTTTGATTCAAACAAATCTCTCAAAAATATTTTGATGATTTCACTAATTAAGGTTTATCTTTCACCAATGTGTTCTATTTAAATCCTGAGTCAGCAGCCTTAAATCTCTTCTCTTTTCTAAGCGACTTAATTTGATTCCAAATACCTGTTGTGCCATTCGGATTCTGCACCCATTGTGGGACATTCCAATAACAAGTAAAAGTTTTCTAATTAACTTAATCCACTGCCACCATATGAATCTTCTTTATCTCTTTTTACTTGTTCGTTTGTTTCAATCTAATCTATTTTATTTTTTATGCATTTTTTTTTCTCTCTCTCTTTCTCAAAGCCTGTCATCTCAACAGATGTGATATTCACATGAAGAAAGTGTACTTTATTATTATTATTATTATTATTGGCAGTTGGATAGTTTTGCTATATGGTTGATAGTACATATCCTCTTTTCATCTAAATTGTGGGTGTTATTTATTTAACATCTGTGGGTGTCATAAAAGTGGTAGTGATTGCGATGGAGCTGATAAGTAGATCATTCTCCATCTATATTTCCTGTTACGTTTTAGATTTTGCGTTATTTCAAAATCTGTTCTGTCTGCGTTTAATTTGCTTTAAAATAATCTGGTGTGTCACTCACACGACTTTCTCTTACCCTGAAATTTAATACTATAAATACAGGTTGCAGATTAAGAGGTAAGATAACGAGTACTGTTATGTAAACCTGTGTTAAACAATTCAAATTAGGCTTCGGAAGAGTTTTATATGATAATTAGTTCTGTGTGAGGGGGGCTAACGCCCCCCTCAACCCTCCGTTTTATTAATGCGCCTACATTTATATAGAAATTAATTCGGCTATTAAAAAAAAATTCTGTTTTTAAAAAATAATTTATTAAAATTGTTATTTAAAAAAATTATCTTTTATGATAATGCAGACGATTTCCATATTAGAGAAGTAGAATAACACTAAATATCCAAAAAAAAGTCCATTTTATTATCAATATTAAAAAAAAAAAAAAAAAAAAAAAACGATTTTTTTCTAAGTTTTTTTTTTTTTTTTTTTTTTTTTTTTGTTAAAAGTTAAAAAAAATCGATAATTTTGTTTTAAATTATCGCAGATCGATGGTTCACTAAATTGTTTAAATTATCGCAGATCGATCGCTCCTGGGGGGACTTCCCCCCCAGGAGGGGAGGCGAGGCTCCTACACACACAAAACTTTTTTTCACGGTTGACTATCTCTATTACAAAAAATATATATTCGTTTCATTTGGTTTAGTGCAGTCTATAGACGTTAAACTCTACTTACTTGCAATTTCCCCCATAGACGTAATGTATTAGAATTCTCTCGATTGTCCCTGTACACGAACCATTTGCTTGATCTTAACAAAAAGCTTACTGTAGCATCCCTATATGATACACATTTAGAATACCAAGTTTGAACTTTTTGCCATAATTTGTTTTTGAGATATGCTGATAACAGAAAGACACACAGACACACACACAGACATACAGACATACACACAGACCATTTTCTAAAAACATAAATATTTTAAGGTATTCACAGAAGTTATGTAATACTTTGTGACGAGCTTTCTTTTTTAAAAATTGTGCTTGTATCAATAAATAAAGCAAAATATCATGTGTGATGTTAACTTTATATATTCTCTGAGGAAATTACATTTACATACTTTATGTACAGCCGGGGAAAAAAAAAACGCAGCACTCGATGTAACTCCGTTGCTAATCAATGCACAAAAATGTAATAGGTATCATTCGACGGGGAATTGAGAGCAGATTCAGAAAATGAACGGAAATTTTGAATTGGGGGTCGTCTACATATTAAAACGCGCACCAACTTTGATTTTTTCAATGGTAATGCCCAATTTTTATTTTATATTTGAATTCCTGGGATCGCGACAATGCGAAAAAGTATATTGGTTGTATTTGCTTATTTTTTCGCAGAGTTATAAGCGTTCAAAGTTTGAAGGTGCTAATGTTAAATTCATATTTCAAACTTTTATTAATATCTTCACAAAAAATAACTTGATCGATATAATTCTTTTTTTACGAGATACAGTGAAGAAACCCAAACATAATCCATCATTCCTTTGATTCTGAAAAATATTTTTAATTCTGAAAAATATTAGTACATTCATATTCATAAAAATTAAGAATTATGACCTATATTAATTTTTACATAAAATGAATCCTAATGCTGAAAAATATGGATGTGCAAATTTGCAGCTCATTCCAGTTATTAGTTTTCGAGATATAAATAAATCTTTCTTTTTTAGTGGTTTAGGGGGCCGTCTCTTAAAAAATTTTGAATGAGATAACGAAGCAAATCTTAAAAAATAACGGAGAAAATTGAACAAAATATTTTTATTTTTTATTTAAGGGTCAAATTATATAACAACAACGTCAAATGCAAAGAAATGAAACAAAAATGTGATTTTTAGACATCTGTGTTAGTATCAAGAATTCCTGTTTTCTAAAGCCCCGCCTTTTATCGTTCCTCAAAACAAAACAATGCAGAAACGAAAAGTGAATGTGACTTTGAGTATTCGTGTTAAACCCCTTATTTTACATTGACAAAAATATACACAAGTGGTATTTACTTCATCGATTACTGGTGATAAATTTAGAATCCTTTAAACGAACACTAGAAGAAAAGAATTAACAAATAGGCGGGGTTTACTGTTTGAAATACCGTCAAAATAAAATATTTTTTAAAAACAAATTTTCTGTACCACAATTATATTACAGATGGATATACATTATAACTATATTCTTCCTAATTAATATATTTCTATCCATAGTATATTTTATTGCAAAAATATGAACACTGGGTACATGCTTAAGAAATAAGTAACACACAAATTACGAAAGAAACGCCCACTGGCATTGTTACAGATTTTCAAATGATGTGAATCTACGTCAGCAGTCGCGAAAGCGTTAATTAAGAAATTATATTTTCATAGAAATTATAAAACAAATCGTACAGTTCCAAAGAGTTCAACTGACCCAAAACTGGTAAGTGCTATTAAAATTGTTTAATATTTACTTTATGAAACCTTACAATAATTTATCAGAAAAGATTTAGTTTATGCGTTGTTGTATATATATATATATAGCTATATTATTTCAGTTTGTATATTATGTTACACGTACGAAAGAAAATTTAAGCTTTATTCGTGATCAGTATATCCATGATAGATACTTTTTAATTGAAAAATATTGCACTTTTATAAAAAGTATTGTCTGACCAATCGCAAGTGTAATGTATTTAAATATATCTAAAATTATCTAAAAAAGTAGTAAAGTATATACATATCCAAAAAACTAAATTCATGATAATTAAGATACTGCAAAGGTGTTAATATTTTTATTTCTTTTTATAACTCTTTTTTTCTTGAAATATTTCCGGTGTGAAACAGTATAATTTTGTCTAGTTCTTGTAGGATCTTAATTTCATTTTTCTATATTTAGAGATAGCCCCCTAACACATTTTTGATCATAACTTTATGAATACGAAAGATAAAGTATACAAACAGTATACTTTTCCGCACTGCCTGACTCTCAGAAATTCGAATATGAAGTCAAAATTGGGTGTTGCTATTGAAAAAAATCAAAGTTGGCGCTCATTTTAATATGTTGATAACCCCTAATTCAAAATTCGACGACATTTTCTGAAAGTGCATTTCATTTCCTGTTGAATGGTGTCTATTAAATTTTTCTGCGTCAATTAATAACGAAATACCATCAAGTGCTGCGTTTTTTTTTTTTCCCCGACTGTACATGATAAAATATAGCGGCTACTATTGAAATAATACATTAAGAAATATTAAATAAATATCCAATAGAACATTGTTATTTTACATGTTATATAAAAAAAATAATAATGATAAATTTAACATCAGTTTAAATATTATTGTTTTGTGACTTAAAACTGCAAATTTTCTGAAACATATTGTAATTTTTGGCGCATGATCCGTAGGTATGATACGTCATTTCTTCACCAGAAATCTAATTTGGCAGGAAAATCTATACACTTTCGAACAAATATAACTTTATCTAAAGAATAAAATGTATGGTGCAAAACTGACTTATCTGACCTGCGGATTATATGCCGGAAATTAGGGTGATCTAACATTAAAATACGATTTAACGGATTTTAACTAGTAATGCTTTTTTAAATCATTATATATTTTAATAACTTAGTTGAATGTTTGCTGTAAATGTTGATATAACATAGACGGAGTAAATTACAATGATCATATTGCATGCTAACAAATTAAATGATAAATTTAACATATCATCAATTTAAGTATACTAATATTATCTTCGATTTGCTTCATTTTCTTACGCAACGTATATGTGAATTTATTGTTTTAACATTGTTTATTTTATTAATTTTGTTTTTGATTTCATATTGATTTTCCTCAATAATACATATATACATAACTGCCAAGTTTTTTAATTTATTCCGGAATGTTGTTAGCCTCGCCCTTTTTTTCACACCGTAATATTTGCAGAAAAATTTTCTTCAATATATATTTATGATTAAATATAAGAAAATTACTTTAAATTGATTACGCTGTGAAAAAAGGGCGGGTTTAACAGCATTCCGGAATAAATTAAAAAACTTGGCAGCTATGCATATATATGAATAAATAGATACATAGTTGCCAATTTGTATGTTTGTTCGCTATTTTTTTTTTTAAATAATTTTTTAACAGTTTTCGGCAATTAAACATGATGTAATTTGTACAAAGGAATGTTGGTGTAAAAAAACCGTACAAGTTGGCCCCTATGTATGTATATATGTGTGTATGTGCCGAAGGAACGCCTAAGGGTGGGGCTAATTTTTATATTAAATTCTCGTAAATAATTCTTGATTTCTTGTAAATTATAGGACTTTTTCATGTGAAATTAACCTCTTAAAAAATCTAATCAAACAATTTCTTTTGAATTAATGTATTAATCTGTAATAATGAAGAAAGTATAAATGCTTTATTTCGTAGAATGAATTATGTTTATAGAATTTAAGGAAATAATTCTTAATGTAACTATACTAATAGTATCACAATATATAAGAAATAAAATGTGTTGATGGGCTATGTCGGTTATTTATTACATGTCAGAAAAACGAGAAACCGAAAGTATATTATAGCTTGCGTGACAGAAATATTTTATGACATTCCGCAATATGATAGACTTCAAACAATATTGGATGCGTTAGGTTAGTTTATTGAAGGTAATGTATTTATTAGATTATATTGCATTACATTTATACTTTGTTATAAACTATATAGATTAAAACTATATAATATATATATATATATATATATATATATTGTATGAATGTCTATATTCAGGGATGAAAGATTTCCGCTTTTTCTGGCACCAATATTAATATACAGAAATTTTTATCACATTTTTACTGTTATTTTTGGGATTTTATAGGATAGAAATTTTTGTAAGAAAATATTGGTGGCAAAAAAAAAAAAAAAAAAAAAAAAAAAAAAAATGCGGAACTCCTTCTCGCTGCTATATATTCGTGTATACTTTCATATGCTAAATTTTAACATGTTTTGCATGCTAAATTTTATCATATTTCTTACATTACACATACATATACACACACATACAATATATATATATATATATATATATATATATATATATATATCTATAATAATAAAAGGAAAGGTTTGTCTGTCTGTCTGTCTGTCTGTCCGTCTGTCTGTCTGTCTGTTCTTTTATACGTTCAGCCCCTATTGAACGCAGAAGTACAAAAATTGACATACGGATGCTCTGGAGCCTTTCCGATGTTTTCCTCGAAACAGAATTTAAAAATTTTAATTAGTTGTGGAGATATTAATTAAAATGTCCACTCATGTCTAATCTAAAAGCGATCTCAAAGCAGAAAAAGTGGAAAATAAATTAGAAATATTTGTCCGATCGTTACAATTTCGATACCAAATGAAAGGGGCATTTTTTCTGAATCTAAGTGTGCAAGTGGTTTATCGGTACAACAATTAGATTTTTTAAAATTAACTAAAGTATGAATTTTCTGGGGCAACATCATTTCAAATGCCAGTAATGAAGACCCATCGTCTGTCATCAAAAAGGAAATGATTGCAATCCATCAAGATGTCACGTGTTTTGTAGTAGGGAAAAATATTGCAATTTTCAATTTTTTTCAAATTTTAATTCACGTTACATTTGAATTCATATTCGGCCTAGACACCATATTATAAAGCTACTGTTCAATTTTCATGAAAATATGTGGATAAACAAAAAAATGAGATTAAATTTTGTATTATATTTTCAACTATTTTAAATTGAGATATGCCGTTGAAATTTCGTAATATTGGTGTTTTTAACGCCCGATATTTCGATTCTGAATATTTTTGAAAGTGTAGAATTATTAGGAAGGGCTTGAAGGGGAGGGGGGGGGGCAAGCAAACGGCCAGAAAAAAAAAAAATAAAAATAAAAATAAATAAATAAAAAGAGTTACAGCGTTTGAAATTGTTATTATTAGGTTTCAAGGAAAGATAAATCGATTGCGGATATTTTCAAGTGTAAAATTATTAGAAGGGACGGAAAGGGGGGGAGGGGCAAAAACGTAGAAAAGGAACGGTTGTTTCGGAGAAAACAACGGAAAACCCAGAACGCCTTTATTCTTTTATATTTTGCAGAATTTCGAATTCTGATACTCCTTTCACATTTCATACTAAGGATTTTGAACAGTATTTAGCCCGGAATTACCCAAGTTTCAGAGAAAATCACGAAAAAGTCAGACATAAATCGTTTTATAATAGTGTTTATATCATTTTTGTATCTCAGCTTCTAATTAGCATAATTTCAAAAGTAATATGTCATTTTGAAACTTATTTGAATGGAATTTCAAGAGTAGACGCCACAAATTTCTGTCACCTTCCATTAACCGACTATCATAAGTAATGGAATTTGAGATTTCACGTGATTTACACGTTTTAAGGTTTCCTGATTAGGTTTTCTTTTGTATCTCAGCTACTAATTAAAATAATTTTATAAGTAATACATTATTTGAGAGCTTTATTGATTTAGAATTGAACAGTAGATTACAGAATTTTCTACCGCCAGATGGCGCTGTAATATTTTTAAATTTCAATATTTCGAATTCTGAATATGATTAAATTATTTTTAATACATCATTCGAAAGATATTTTAAAGTACTTTTATACTATCGAAAGTGGGATTCGAGATTTCACCTAATTTACACGTTTTGAGGTCCCCTGAATCGGTTTTCTTTTGTATCTCAGGTACTAATTAAAATAATTTCATAAGTAATACATCATTTGAAAGATTTGTTGATTTGGAATCGAACAGTGGAATACAGAAATTTGTACCGCCAGATGGCGCTATAATATTTTAAAATTTCAATATTTCAATTTCTAATTATGATTAAATTATTTTTAATATATCAATTGAAAGATATTTTAAAGTTCTTTTAAATTATCGAAAGTTTTCACCAGATTTACATGTTTTGAGGTGTCCTGAATCAGTTTTTTTTTTGTATCTCAGTTATTAATTAAAAAAAGTTCATAAGTAATACATCATTTGAAAGCTTATTTTAGTTGATACACATTTTAAAGTACTTTTACATTATCGAAAATGAAATTCGAGATTTCACCCGATTTACACGTTTTGAGGTGTCCTGATTAGGTTTTCTTTTGCATCTCATCTACTAATTAAAATAATTTCATGAGTGATGCATCATTTGAAAGTTTGTTTATCTGGAATGGAACAATAGATTACAGAAATTTCTACCGCCAGATGGCGCTGTAATTTTTTTAACTTTCAATATTTCAATTTCTAATTATGATTAAATTATTTTTAATGCATCATTCGAAAGATATTTTAAAGTTCTTTTATATTATCGACAGTTTTCACCAGATTTACACGTTTTGAGGTCTCCTGAATTAGTTTTCTTTTGTATCTCAGCTACTAATTAAAATAATTTCATAAGTAATACATCATTCGAAAGCTTTTTTTGATTTGGAATCGAACAGTGGAATACTGAAATTTGTACTGCCAGATGGCGCTGTAATATTTTCAAATTTCAATATTTCAATTTCTAATTATGATAAAATTATTTTTAATACATCATTCGAAAGATATTTTAAAGTTCTTTTAAATTATCGAAAGTTTTCACCAGATTTACACGTTTTGAGCTGCCCTGAATCAGTTTTCTTTTATATCTCAGTTATTAATTAAAAAAATTTCATAAGTAATACATCATTTGAAAGCTTTGATGACTTGATACACATTTTAAAGTACTTTTACATTATCGAAAATGGAATTCGAGATTTCACCCGAATTACACGTTTTGAGGAGTCCTGATTAGATTTTCTTTTGTATCTCAGCTACTAATTAAAATAATTTTATAAGTAATACATCATTAGAAAGCTTTTTTGATTTGGAATCGAACAGTGGATTACAGAAATTTCTACCGCGAGATGGCGCTGTAATACATTCAAATTTCAATATTTCTATTTCTAATTATGATTAAATTATTTTTAATGCATCATTCGAAAGATATTTTAAAGTTCTTTTATATTATCGACAGTTTTCACCAGATTTACACGTTTTGAGGTCTCCTGAATTAGTTTTCTTTTGTATCTCAGCTACTAATTAAAATAATTTCGTAAGTAATACATCATTAGAAAGCTTTTCGAACAGTGGAATACAGAAATTTGTACCGCCAGATGGCGCTGTAATATTTTAAAATTTCAATATTTCAATTTCTTTCAATTATTTTTAATACAGCATTCGAAAGATATTTTAAAGTTCTTTTAAATTATCGAAAGTTTTCACCAGATTTACACGTTTTGAGGTGTCCTGAATCAGTTTTCTTTTGTATCTCAGCTACTAATTAAAATAATTTCATAAGTAATACATCGCTAGAAAGCTTTTTTGATTTGGAAGCGAACAGTGGAATACAGAAATTTGTACCGCCAGATGGCGCTGTAATATTTTAAAATTTCAATATTTCAATTTCTAATTATGATTAAATTATTTGTAATACATCATTCGAAAGATATTTTAAAGTTCTTTTAAATTATCGAAAGTTTTCACCAGATTTACACGTTTTGAGGTGTCCTGAATCAGTTTTTTTTTTTTTTTTTTTTGTATCTCAGTTATTAATTAAAAAATGTTCATAAGTAATACTTTGAAAGCTTATTTTAGTTGATACACATTTTAAAGTACTTTTACATTATCGAAAATGGAATTCGAGATTTCACCCGATTTACACGTTTTTAGGTGTCCTGATTAGGTTTTCTTTTGTATCTCATCTACTAATTAAAATAATTTCATGAGTAATACATCATTTGAAAGCTTTGTTGATCTGGAATGGAACAAAAGATTACAGAAATTTCTACCGCCAGATGGCGCTGTAATATTTTTAAATTTCAATATTTCATATTCTAATTATGATTAAATTATTTCTAATACATCATTCGAAATATATTTTAAAGTTATTTTTCATTATCGAAAGTGGAATTCGAGATTTCACCTGATTTACAATTTAAAGTGTCCTGATCAGGTTTTCTTTTGCATCTCAGCTAACCGTTCAAAATTGGTATATGCAAGTTAATTAGGAGGGGCTGGAACGGTGGGGAAGGAATAGGCGCGCAGCGCGCATGGGTTTGGGACCCGGTGCGAGTTTTTACCCGATGATAAAAGATTTTTTTTTAATTTTATTTTCTTAATAAAAGTTTGAGTTGAGAAGGAATATGCGTGTACAGCGCACGTATATCCTCAAACGTGCGCGCGCAGCGCGCATGGGTCTGCACTGCCGAAGGCAGTGGCGTCCCGGTGTGAGTTTTTACCCGATGCTAAATGATATATTTTTTAATTCCTTTTCTTGAGAATGAAAGTTTATGAGTAATAACATGGAATTTTGAGAAGTCATAAGGATGGTGAAGGAATACGTGCGCGCAGTGCACGGGTCTACGCTGCCGAAGGCAGTGGGGACCCCGTGCGACATTTTTTCTGATCAGATTTTTTTTTCTTTTTTTATCACATGATAAAAATTAATGCAATTTTGAGAATTCATTAATTATTGTGATTCATTTAAAAATAGTGACCAGCGAAGCGGGCGTAGCCTGCTAGTATATATATATATCAGTCTTTATCTGAAGAAAACGGTGTTGTTACCTTCCAGGTAAATTTAATTAACAAATGGTATGAATAAATATTCTGTTTTAATTTTTAAGGAAATGTAAATCTGTAAGTGTATTATCCATTATACTGTTAAAAAAAAAAAAAAAAAAAAAAAAAAAGGCTTTCTTTTTAATTAAAAATAAAGCACAGAATCTAATTTTTTCCCAAATGAAGCATGTAACCATTTATAGAATCCCCATGCATGTAATGGTTATTTTCTTTAATTGATATGGCGTTAAACAGATTTAAAAAGCGCTTTGTTCACGACATAAAGTAAGTAAAGAAGCTTTTAATGACAAAATACAAAATTTTTTTAGAAAACAAACTTCATTTTATTCTTATTTAAAACAATTTAAATAATAAGAAAGAAAAGAATTAATACTAAAAGAAAAGAAAGAATGACTGAAAATGCGAACAAGCTGTTTAAAACTGCATTTCTTATTTAAATGTTATTTAATTATTATGCACTTTCACTCGAAACAGTAATTGTAGAATTTATACATAAATCTTGAATAACTTTTTAATTAATATAGATAGTTTAATACAAACTCTTATAATAGATTTAAAAAAAGAAAGCTGTCCTAATTAAAATAGTCCAGTCAAAACGCACATAATAATAATAATAATAATAATTATAATAAAGGGGGGGGGGGGGTAAATCGCAAAGCGTGATGTAGTTCTAGTTTTTTATTATGTTATTAGGACCAGTTCGGATAGTGAGAATACAAATAATAATAATAATAAATAAATAAATAAATAAAAACAAAAACATCAAAAACGTCGAAAACTACAAAACTTTTGGACGTTTTTAAGTGTTTGTCTTATAAGTCATGCACCACGTGATTTTTTATACTCGGTGCCAATACAATTTTTAAAGAATATTAAATTTTCAACAATTTAAGTCCAACCCCAACACTAACAATACTCTGCGTTCATCAGTTTCTGTGCTATAATATTTCAAAAAATGGCCTTTTTTTTTTTTTTTTTTCCCAAAAAGTGAAAAATGTGCGTTTTGTTCTAGTTTCTGGTTGAATATCGATAGGATCGCTTATTCTATGAGAAAAGTGATATGTAGTAAATTTGATTCATCTTAAGCACAAAACGAAGTTTGTAGAACTAAGAGTTCTCTTGCAATCGTGGAAAAAAAAATAGAAAAATGGAAATTTTTATTTTTGCAGAAATGAGTAAAAAGACTGAAATTTATTCTTGTTATTTGTTATTTCATAATAGATGAAGTAAAGACAAATGCATATTATCATGTTTAACCCTTTGCGGCGCAAGACAATTTGGATCATTTAAATTATACTGCCACCGGAATTCATGAACTAATTTAAACTAACAGAAATTTTAAGGTTAAAAAAACCGGCCTTTTGTGATATGCTATAAACGTAAATTTTTGCTAAAAAATTTCCGGAATGAGTTTTTGCAGCTGGATCTTAAATTTTGCTTCCTTGCAGCGAGGACAGCGCGCGTTAAAGGGTTAAAGATTAGAATGTACTTTTATTGTTTGTAATACCAGCATAGATGAAGGAAAGAAAAATGCATGTAATCATGTATAAAAGTGAAAAAGTATGTTTATATGTACATATCTCGTTAAAAATGTTTAAAATGTATAGTTGAAAATGCTCATTGTTTTGAGGATCCTGTTTGATGGAGGCCGTAATCCAGGACTTTAAAAAGTTTTGGGATACTTTGTCTATACCAGGCTTCTCGTCAAAAGATAGAGGATCAGCGGGGTTCTTCATCCTCGTCGATTGGAATTATAGGGACGTTCTAATCTGGCAAGTCTTACCAGAGCACCGATTGCAATAAAAATACATTTCAGTATTTTCGTATAATTCTATGCATATTTCTTTCGTTGGTTGCCCACAAATTGTTATTAAAAATGATTAAATTCAATTTTTCAAAGATGAAAATTTCCATTTTTCTAACTTTTTTTTTTTTTTTTTTTTTTTACGATTACAAGAGAACTGTGGGCTATAAAGGCTTTATTTTGTGCTTCAAATGAAGCCAACTAAATAATTTACAACTTTACTACACATGAATTTTCTCGTACAATGGGTGATCTTATTGGTATTCAACCTGAAACGAGAGCAAATCGCAAATTTTCATTTTTTGAAAGAAATGGCCAATTTTTGAAATGCCATATCTCAGAAACTGATGAACGCAGATAGTTCTGATTAGCCTTAAATTGTTGGAAATTTAATATTCTTAAAAAATTGCAATGACACCGAATGTCAAAAATCGCATAGTGTATGACATATAAAGAAATAACTTTAAAAAGTCGTTAAATTTTGCAGTATTTGATGTATTACGCAGCGAGCTCAGTTTTTTGGAAATTACAAATTTGGTTTCACAGTACGCCAACTGGTCCTAACAACACATTAAAAAAAAAAAAAAAAAAAAAAAAAAAAACAGAGCTACATAATGATTTGTAATTTTAATGTCTAATTTGATTGGAGCAAAACTATATTCACTAAACAATAGGAGATAATTTTCTTTTTCTATCTGGCCTATATTTTCTTTAAGTATTTTTAAATAAGATTCTCCAATTTATGCAATACTATGTCAGTCCAGTGTTGTCATTTTATATTTTCATAAATTTATTAATCAAACAAAAAATTTCAGATTGAAAAAGCTTTTAAAATTTATACAATATTTATAGGGTAACCAAAAACGATAAAAAATAAAAATAAATAAAAAAGATTAAAATAAAAAAAAAACTCAAAACCAAAGATCGGAAGAAGACTGGAACGAGTATCATTATTATTATTGTAAAAGCTGTAAAATTTTTACACAAGAGTTTCAAAATTAACAACAAAAAATGTATGGTATCCTGATAAATAATGCCCCGGTTCGCAAAGCTGTTAATTGAAACGGGAAAGTTTCAACGCTAGAACTGATCACGCAATATTAATAGGGATTTGAATTGCGATTACAGCTTACAGCGCAATTTATTATTGGTCATTTTTGTTACTAATTTTAAATTTTCTGTTTAAAAAATTTCACTAGAACTATACCGTTAGTTCCATTTTTCTACAGATTTTTGTTTTTAATATATATATATTAATTGGTGCAGTCTTTTCTGTACACCCTGTATATGGGAAAGCAAATACGTAAAGAAGGATGTACAGATATTTCATTTAGTTTAGTGTGTTGTTTGTGGCACGATATACATACTTGCCAACCATCTCATTATGAATCGTAACACTTTTTGTACCCGCCTTTTTTTTTCACGTCAGTCTTTTTTTTACAGTAATTTTATACTTATTTAATCGTAACTACATTTGAAGAAATTTACTCTAAAATTAAAGTGGTGTGTAAAAAAGGGCGTGTTTTAAAGGGGCGTACAATGTTACGATTATTAATGAGATGGTTGGAAAGTATGGATATATATATACATAGATGATAACATTTCAATTTATTCCGAAGTATTTCTAGCCTCGCCTCTATTTTTCACCACTTTATTTACAGAAAAAAAATTTCCCAATATATAATTTCGATAAACATCCATATACACATATGCAATTACACGTATAATTACATGGTTTCCTTTCGCTCGATAAACAATACACACTTTAAAATGAATTACCAAATACTATGAAACATTCACATTTGTGCGACCTGATTAAAAAATCTGTTAACGGACAAAATAATTCATTGATCTATATTCTACTTTAACTTAAATCAATAAGGAAAATTTAATATTTATAGCAATAAGCATAATCGCTTATCCTCCATTAGAGAGTAACTACGATTAATATTGAATCGTTTTCATTTCAAAAGTCCTCCAGAACAAAAAAATAAATAAAAAAGAGGGAGAGAAAGGTAAGATTAAAATGACTGTCAAAGAGATGGCAATAAATGTTCTCCAATCTTGAAACTTTGACATTCCTGTGAGAAAAGGATTGAAAAATGGCAAATAGTGTTGAATGATGTAGCTTTCTGAGATGGTAAATCTTTAAAGTTTGAATGGACGATCAAAGAAAAGGAAATGGGGTGAAATATCGACCACTTTAAACTCTCTTAGTGTTTCAGTATATTTCAAAACAAGTATTTGAATATTGGGTTTTAGAAATAGTTATTTCCCAAAAGTTTTTAACGGCATTCATGAATCTCAGAAATCAATTATAGATAATTTACTATAAGCTAATTTCTCAAAGATGAAAGGAAACTTGTTCCATAGATTTACATACCATAGAAGTATGGGTAAAATTTTAAACAAGTGTAAAGGCTGATTTTCACCATTTACATTGGTAGTGGTTAAAAGTAAAATGAATTACAGTTATTTCATTTAGTTTATTGTGTTGTTTGTGGCACGATATATATATATATATATATATAGAGAGAGAGAGAGAGAGAGAGAGAGAGAGACAGAGAGACAGAGATATGTCAACAGTTAAATTTATTCCCACGTATTTTTAGCCCCGCCTCTACTTCTCGCCACTTTATTTTTAGAAAAAAAATTTCCAATATATAATTTCGATAAAATAAGAAATATTTACATACCTGCCAACCATCTCATGAACAATATGCCGTCCGGCGACACCACAGTGGTATCGTACGTAAAATATTGCTCCACCAATGGGCATTTCTTTCCCAATTTGTATGTTATTTATTTCTTTAGTATATACCCAATATTCATATTTTTACAATGAAATATGCTATGGATACAAATACATTGATTAGAAAGAATATAATTATAATGTACATCCAATTGTATTGTAAATGTCAATATAGAAAATTTTGTTCTGAAATATTGTAACTTGAGAGAATAACGCCCACAGGCGACCTTACTGTGAAAAAGACGAAATCATGCGGTCACTAAAGTGTTAATAAACGTAAAATTATTAACGCCCTTTGAAAAAACGCCCCCTTTTCCATACCACTTTATTTTTAGAGTAATTTTCTCTAAATGTTGTTACGATTAAATAAGAATAAAATTATTCTAAAAAATTACTGGTGTAAAAAAAAAAGGCGGGTTCAAAAAAATTTACGCCTCGTAATGAGATGGTTGGCAGGTATGAATTTACTTTAAAAAAAATAAGTGGTATGGAATAAAAGCGTGGCTAAAAATATTCCGGAATAAATTAAAATGTTGGTATGTGTGTACATATAATATTAAAACTGAGATTTTCTCAGACTTACTATATATATATTCTGAAATGTAATTCATAGACACAAACGTGTTGAGTTTTGTTTAGTAAAACATAAAACATTAACACTGAAGTATTTCAAAACAAGTATTCGAATATTGGTTTTTTAGAAATAGATTAATTGTAAGATTGTTTATTTCTTACAATTTAGGTTTTGTGTTATTTATCATACTAAGTTAAAAAAATTCAATAAAGTGTGTAATCCTATAAATAATTGGCTCTAAATAATAATAATAATAATAATAATAATAATAATAATAAAACTGTTAATTTTACAACAAAATTCAGCCAGTCAGAATGCCCCACCCCCCTAAAAAAAAAAAAAAAAAAAAAAAAAAAAAAAAATCTGTTTATTCTACGGTTAATATATATATATATATATATATTATTTTTTAAATATCTTTCCAGTTTTTAAACAATTACTTACATATTACAACATAAGCATGACGAACAGATAGTCTTTAAAATATATTATATCTCCTCGATTTTTCATATAGGATTACAATAATAAAAAGGGTAAAAATTAGTAAGATTTTAGGAAAGGGACGCTTACCTAAGCAAGCAGAAAAAAATTCACTTACATTTCTACAATTTTAAACACGTTCCTACTGGCTGATACACTGACAATACCAAATTTGTTACATTTTTATATTCTTTGCCGTCAGCTAAGAATTAAAAAAACTTTTTTTTTTTTTTTTTTTTTTTTTTAATAAATTTAAAACAGCGTTTTCTCTAAAAAATAGATATTTTTCTGCAATTATTATTATTGTTATTATTTTCGGTGTAGCAAAATTCTTTTACTACGACATTTTTTTTTTTTTTTTTTTTTTTTTTATCATTTAGTAACAATATAAATATTTTACTTGTTTTGTAATATTTTTGTAATAAAAGGACTTACGTATTCACAATATTTTTATCTTATCTACATCTTACGAATATTTAAAAAACTATTTACATTTTTAATCAGTATTTTAAGAGATGAATATCTTAATTTATATCTGCTTTTTTTTTAATTCAGTGATATTCAATAAACTGTAAAAGTAAAATGCTAAGAGTTTGCAGAAAAGTAAATTAACATCAACGATAAGAAAGCCAAAATAAATTACAATTCTGATACTGCAGTTTCGGTAATGTTAAGAATACCATCATCAGTGCAGAGTAGCAACACGGATTAATATTTGTAAATATTACCGGGAAGCAGATTCTGGAGACAGATTAACTACTCATTTGTTGTGGTTGTGAAGGGATTAGTCTATAAGAAAGTGGAAATTAGTGTGCTATGGTAATGGTAAGTGAAAATTAAAAGAAAGTGGTTTTTATTAAATATTTCCAACAATGAGAGGGAAGGTGCGGTTCATTAAAAAGTAATGATTTTTATAAATATAAAATTCATTTTTATGATTTTAATAAATATAAAATGCTTCACGAAAACTGAGTTCAATATAGGCTGCAGATTATTTTAGATGAATTAAAATTTAAAGCTTGATTAACTCTCCCAGCAATGCTCAGCAATGGCTGATTTGTTGATAAGTTCTTTTTAAATTCAAGCCATATGTTTTTTTTAGGCGGAATTTGAGTTTGCATTTCATTTGACCACTGTATGTTTGTATATAACAGCCCATACTCACAAGTGATACAGTAGATAGTCCAAGAGTTATACATATCAATAGGGCTTTTAATGTAAAAGAACAAGATAGTTTGTTCATGGGTAGAAAAAAAATATATATTTTCATTTAATATCGTTTGAGAATTTCAGAGATGGCAAACTAGATTTAAGGAATAAAGGGCAAAACAATATTGATTTTAGGAAAAGAAATAGATCTAAAAAGGACGTGATAGACGGGGAAGCTGTAATTAAAAAAGAGCTTTATAAATTATGAAGGATTTTAACCGCTGTCAAAAAAAAAAAAAAAAAAAAAAAAAAAGGATTTTAGATATTCAACTTTAGAGTTCAGGGATTTGGAATCAGAATAAATATTGAGGGCACGATAAACAAAAGTAAAAGAATCGGCAATTTTTAGGTAGATGAATGAACATGGGAAATTAATGAGACTGCAAAAATCATAAGATAATAATAATAATGATAAAATAGAGTGAATAAGTCTTTTTTTCAGCGCAAGAGACAAGAATAACAAGAAAAGGGAGCGAACCTTTGTTTTCAGTTTTATCTGTTTATCCTCAAGTCACGATTTCATTACGTTGAGAGTTACGTTGAGAGTTGATTACGTTGAAAGTATGAGTGAGAAGCTAGAATACTTGAACTGAAAACTAACATCATATTAAATGATTCTTAATTATTAAAGTTTAGTAAAGTGTTTAAATCTGCGTAAGATATTTTCACCTGAAATGAATAGCTTTTAAAGCATCAAGTGTTCGGATCTTCGCAGTGACAAATTAACGTCATGTTACTGACTCTTGAAAATTACGGTAGTAAATTTACAATGTTTTTTTTTTTTTTTTTTTTTTTTCTGTGGATATTGAAATTGAATGCAAATGTTCCAAAACGTGATAGTCAATCCACAGTAATTCATTTTTTATCTTTCAGCTAAATCTTAAGATGAGATATAGTTCTTCGTAAATTAAATCACTTAATCATAAGAATTTAATGCACCAAAGCAATTCGCGATTATTTATGTTTCTGTAATCTGGAAATTCCCCATACTAAATTGTTTACGACCAGTGATCGAGAGGTTCTGCTCTTCCATCTGGAAACGGAGAAGACAAGAGGTCTCTAAATCGAACACAATGCGGCCTCGCATTAAATATAAGGTTGTTAGCCTAGCCACTCGGAAATGTCCGTAGTGTTCCATAAAATTCACATGAATGCGGGATACAACCATTTAAAAAGGTCCACACGGAGAAAATTCCACCCACACCTATGACATTTGCACCTGTATTATGTGCATTTGATCATCGTTACACTGCATCAACAAAATGACTTTAAGATGCTTACACATGTTTTCTTCAGAAAATTATGTACATAGATTTTTATAACTAGTTTACATACTACACAAAAGAAGTCAGATAAGTTATATATTAAGCTTGATAGCTGCTGAACGTATATAAAAAAATTCTACAAAAAGTTTTCGATAGTCAAAAATCATAAAAGTTGGCAACTATGGGTTATGTCACTTTTCAGTTGTCTGCGAAGGGAACAAAGGTATGATGGTTTGTGCACCTCGTTTCGTTTTCCGTCAAGAAGTATACGAATTCACGCATTGACCATCTGGCTACCTAAACAAGAAAGTTATTTTCTTCGGGAATCATCGAAAAAGTGATGGCTTGCGTACTGACCACTGTGAGGTGAGGGTGTGACTCCTATACTGTCGCCAATAACACATTGCTTATACTTGGTGACGTGTGAATCTCTTCAACCTCTTTTCATTAATCAACACAACATCTATCCCGGAATCTCTCTTACTTACAGTAGAAACGTTTAGTCACTAGATAAAAAGAATGAAAGACAGAAATTAGAAACACATAAATTAAAAAACGAGAGAAAAAAACGTGGAAACCTTCCAGATTTCGAAGTTTATATTTTTAAAATTCTACTGTTTGACCTTTAAGAAAAAATATTGGCCGTACATAAGCTGTTACGCATGACAATATTTAGTTTTTTTAACTTGACAAGTTGCTTCCAAATGATCTAAGCAGCATTAGGTTACTTTTTTTTTTCAATGCTGTTAAACAGAAAAATGACTAAAATAAGGAAATTTCTAGTAAATTCTACTGTAGGTTTTGTATGTAATTTTGCTTACATTAACTCTAATTATTCTACCAACCTTTTAAAAGTACGACTTCCTATTTTAAAGCTGATATAAATTTAAAATTACTTGTCTTTTTTTTTTATAACGAATAAAAGTAAGTTTTATTGTAATTAGAAGTATGTGTATACTTTTACCATAGTTGTCAACGTATGCGCTTTTGGCTACCGAAAATTTTTAATAGAAATTCTTGTTTTACTTTTATATAAATATATATAAAGAAAATCTATTAGAAATTTCCAGTAGCCCAAAGGCGTAAGTGCGCTTGGCAAATATGCTTTAACCATTATCGTGCTTAAAACTTCTATAAAATATATATCAGTTAATTTTTAAATTTTCACATTTGGACTTACAATCAACAACAATATTTTTAAAAAAAGTGTTTTTCAAGAATTATTACAGTTGTTTTTCAGATATGCTTACATTACTAATTTATTCCGGAGCTTTGTTAATACCCCTTTTTTTCGTACCATGTTTATTAAAAGGTAACTTTCTTCTTATCTACATACCTGCCAACATTCTAATTAATATTACGCAGTACTGTTAGTACCGCCTTTTTTTTTTTCCACACCAGTCATTTTTTAGAGTATTTTTCTTTTTATTTAATCGCAATAATATTTGGAGAAAATAATCTTAAAAAAAAGTGGTGCGCGGCGGTACTAACAATACTATGCAATATTAATTAGAATATTGGCAATTAATATCTATCATAATCATATTTTGCAGGGTTAGAAAACTGGCGCAGAACTCATACCCATACTTGCCAACATACTAATTAATATTCCGTAGTATTGTTAGCCCCGCCTTCTTTTTCACACCAGTATCTTTTTAAAGTATTTGCCTTCTTAGTTAATCGTAATTGCATTGGCATAGCTAAAAATTCTCTGGAATACATTTAAAAAGTTGAAAACTTTGTAAAAGGAACAGCTTGCTTTTTTTTTTTTTTTTAACTCTTTCTAATTTATACTTTTTTTTTCTTGCACAGTTTTCATTCTTTATTAGTACTGATTAAAAATTCATTGTTATTAGAATTATGTGCTTATGTATCTATTTACTCCATTATTTTTAGAAGTTAAGATAAAACAAATTATATGGATAGCATTGTAATTTTGGAGATTTATAAAAGAAACAAACTTTAATTTAATTCAGCCTTGTTTCAATTATATATTAAAAAAAAAAAAAAAAGTAAAGCAATATTTCATTGTTTAAGTGATTAAAAAAAAAAAAAAAAAAAAAAAAAAAAAAAAACCTGTCTTTAATCAACCAACTCTTTAAGGTAAAACGATTAAATAAGTGCAATACCAAATATCCGCAAATTTATTTAGTTCTCTTATTCTTCAAATTGCTTGTATTGAATGATTTACAGTATTTTTTTTTTTTCTTTCAAACAGTTAAAATTTTGACATTCGTAAATACATTTTTTAAAAATCATTTGAGATATTTTTTTTTTCCTCATGTTTATTTAAAAGACGTGTATAAAACGGTAAATCTTGATTTATTAAGTCCATTATTATTTTCATGCTTGAATGTTGTTAGTTCTATTTTAAAATCTAAAATATCATTTACAAATAATTTATTTAAAATAATTCTGTATGTTTTTTTGTTTTTCAATTTATTCCACATTTATTTTGAATTAAACAAAGTTAAATCTTTTCTTTAACATTTTAAACATAAATATATTTATCTATCTTAGGATTTTTTTTTTATTGAACTTTATGAACTATTTATTAAATTTGTTAATGCATTACACTATTGTAAAACTATTAAAACATTAATTACTGTAGTTGGCGTCACTTTATTATATACAGTTTGCACCAGATATTTATATTTTTAGCTTATTTGCTGATACCAGCAGACGTATAAAATAATATTATGTATTATCCTCACAATTAGTCCCTAAAACGAAAAAGAAAAGTTAAGTTATTAACTAGTGATTTATGTCAGCTCAACTTTAAAATAACATATAATTAAAGTAATTTTCAAAGCATGGAATATGCAATTTTGTTGTGAAACCTTCCAGAAAGAGGTTTTAACATTATTATTATTATTATTATTACTATTATTTAATTGATTAATTAAACAAGATTTTGTTAAAAAGTTATTAAAGAAAATTTATTTATTGCTATGATTCTTTTTATTAAATTTTAGTTACATATTATTAAATGTTAATAGGTGTAAGTCTTACATTCTTTACACATTTTATGTATATTAACAGTACATATCAGGCATCATAAAGTTTTTACTACCGTAATTTCTGGTATATAAACCGGAGGTCAGATGAAACATCATGAAATCAGAAATTTTATTTAAAAATTGTATCCAAGAGGTGCCAAGTCACTATCAACGAAAAATCAATTTTATACCCCTAAAAGAAACATAGCTGCTAACATTTTCATTTTTTCCGGAGTATTTTTAGCCCCGCCTTTATTTCGCACCACTTTATTTTTAGAATTTTTTTCTCCAATATATAACTACGTTAAAATCAGAAAAATTTACCCCTTAAAAAAAATGTAGTATGGAATAAAGGCGGGGTTAAAACTGCTCTGGAATAAATTAAAATGTTAGCATCTATGAAAGAAATAGCAAAATTTGTCCTACTTAATCATAGATAATTATTACAAAAGAAAACAACAAAACAACAAAACTCTTCCGGTATGAAGGTTACGGATAATCCGTAATAACTTGGCACCCCTGGTTGTACCGTATTTTCCTGCGTATAATCTGCCAGTCAGATAAATCCATTTTATTAAAAAAAAAAAAAAAAGAAAGGATACACAACTGTATTTTTACGAGAAATTTTTCATTACAAATATAATTTTGTCTGTAATTAAAATTTGTGGTAAAAAACTTATTTATGTAACCTGGGGATTACGAGCAGGAAAATACGGTAGTTATGTTCATAGTTGCCAACTTCAGTAGTTTTTGGCTATTGAAATTTTCCGGCAGCCAAAAGTTGGCAACTATGGTTATGTTTGTACCAAACACAAAAATGATAGATCTTATTAAAGGAAATTTGTGGTATTAAACGAAAATGGCTGACTTGCCTCTTATACGTCAGAAATCACGGCAGGATTCGCAAAGTCTCTAAAATTTTACACACGTTTTACTACACTGTCCCCAATATTAAAAAAAAAAGTTTCAATGGTATATAAATATATATATATGCTTGTTCTTACTTAGTAGTGTCAATATAATAAAATGCGCGTAAAATTTTAGGAACGCCGCGATCCCTGTTACGGTACTAAAAATGATCGAAATAGAAACTTAATTTTTATTAAATTTCATAATCTATTTCAGTATCTGAACTTTTTTTCAAAAAAGATTTTTTTAGTATCCTGTAATTTACATTAAACTGTTTCCTTAGTGTATTTTAGCTTTAATCTTTACATGCTTGTGAAACATTAACGCTTGTACAACATCCTAATTAATATTTCGTAGTGTTTTTAGTCCCGCCCTTTTTTTCACACTAGTAAATTTCTAGAGTAATATTCTCCAAATGCAATTGCGATTAAATAAGAAGAAAAATACTCTAAAAAGATATTGGTGTGAAAAAGAAGGCGGGTCTAATAATACTACGGAATATTAATTAGTGTGTTTCCAAGTATGAGTACGAGAAATTCAGATAAAAACAGTTTCAGTATGATATTTAAGACGCGACCCTTAATTATGGTAGAATGTTTGAAATGTTTATAGGCCTTGGAGATTTCTTGCAATTCGAATTTAGTTAAGTTCTTCGTTATTATCATTGTTATTATTATTATTATATTTATTATTATTATTACTGTTATTCTGAGACTTCACCTTTCTGCTTAATTGTTGTTCGTACCCCGGCAGATATGTCTAAATTTAATATGGTTTTCCCCACAAATTCAATTTATTGGCAAAAATATAATCGTTTCTTTTTAAAACGTGTAAATCCATCGAAAACCGGAGTTCGAAAATGTTTACGAATGCAATACTTTCTCAGAGCTACCAACCTAATCCGCAAATTGTTAATACTGCCCCTTTTTCTACACCACTTAATTTTTAGACAAATTCTCTTCAATTATCCCGTTAGTAGTCGCTAGTTGGTCGATTTGCCGCCCATCCTTTAGTTTTTCCACATTTTTTTATTCAATAGCCACCAAAAAATTTTAGAAGTGGCATTTGATATACATAAAACGCGAATGAAATCGATTTAATGTCGATCACATCACTTCTTAAAATTATTGGTGACAGTTAAATAAAAAGTTCGCAATCTGTAATAGGTGGCGCTGTCGATAGCGACTACTAACGGGATATATTTACGAGGAATTAAGAAAACAAATACTCTAAAAATTAAGTGGTGTAGAAAAAGGTGCGGTACAAACAATTTGCCGGATTAGGTTGGCAGCTCTGCTTTCTTCTTATATATATAAAAGAAAGAAAACTAATTGAGTTTATAATCTTACAGGATAACCTGTAAAATTAATTCTTCTAAAATTTGAAAAGTGTTTATAATACATAAAAAGACATTGTCGTTCTATACAGATTTTGCGATTAGTGACACTTTTTTTTATTATCACTATTTTTTTTTAAATATTTTATTAAAAGAATGGTTATAAATTTTATAATTCTGTAAAGCTTAGTTTTATATTGTTATTTAAAATAGTCATGTGTTTCCACACCATGGAATTTAATATTTTTATGTTGCATTATATTTTGAATTATATTCGATCAGTTTATTTAAAAAATATTCATATTTGCAAATTTTCTCTCCTGATAGAAAATTCTTACGGCCAAAACTATTCTTACTAGTGCATATCGTATTTTTGACACGGCAAAATAATATCTCGATTTATCATAAGTGTCTCTACTTGCAAGTCTTTCTTTGATGTTTTTTCGATAATTGCTTATATAATGAATAAATTTATTCTGCTTTGGTGATGACTGAGAGTTTCATTATCTCTTTTTTAACTGTGTGTGTGTGACCCTTGTAACCCTCCCAATCTTTGATAAGTTGTGTATTTAATTGTGAAAAGGGGTAGAATAGGGTATTAGATAAATTGAAGTCCTCAATTACTTCCTTTGTCCTACGAAGGGGGGGAGGGAGATTTTACGGGAAGGAAGAGTGAGTCAACATTAATTGTTGATGCATAGAATCACCGTGGATATTATTGTGGCAGAGAAGTGAAAGGGGACACTAAGAATCCATGATTTCCGCTAGAATGGATGAATCGCGTCTGTGAGAAATGATACGGAAGGAAGTGAATTCTCTCATAATATATTATGAGAAGTGGATCAATGTTTTGAATTTTGAAATCGTAAAAAAATTATATATTTGTAAGTTTTGTAGTTATGCGAAGTTTATTAATTTGAGATTTTGGATTGGTTTGGTTTATCACTTTATGGCATAGCTGTCAACCTCTTTAGTTTTTTTCCGTAACGCTGTTAGTACCCGTCCTTTTTCCATACCCCATTCTCTGTAGAGTAATTTTCTCCAGCATAAAATTACAACTGAATCGGAAGGAAATTACTTTTTACCAAAAGTAGTGTGGAAATACGGCGGGTACTAACAACCACAGAATAAATTAAAATGTTGGCATGTATGCTATGATTATTTCTTTTTTTCTTTTTCATACGCAGACGTACTGATGGATTGCCAACCCCTAAAACACCCATACTTGTACCGGGATTCTAACCAAGCACCTGTCAACTTAATATCTAAGCGGTAACTGTTCAATCATCAGACTGGCTGGAACTTTGAGATAACAGTACATATTAGCATATAAGCATTGTTTTTGTAGGTTAGTCTCTGAAAATCACTGAAGTGCAATTTTAAACTAGTATCAACTAGATGCACCTTATATAAAATCATGGTCAGAGAAATGTGCCTTCTATTCTGAAATGTATATTGCGTAACTTGATGAAGCTCGCCAAAGTAATAATAATAATAATAATACTTAGCACTACATCAGACTTTTTTTCGGCTTAGTAAGGATTAATTATTGAATTACTTTATCAGTAATATAACATTTGAGTGATACATGCTTTAAAAAGGATTTTGGAAAATTCAAAATGAGTAAAAAAGGAGGGCGGGGATTAATTTAATTAAACATGCTCTAATTTGAATATCGATATATTTATTTATTTTTTCCTTTAAATTAAGAAATTGAATTGATATTTAAAAATTTTGGCCCTGTTTTAATATTAGTTTTCCAATTTTACGGTTTTTGGCTACTGGAAAATGTTAATAGAATTTTTTATATATTTATTTCTGTAACACTGATTAAATAAAATAAAAATTTCTATTACAATTTTCCGATAGAGAAAAAACGTAAAACTTGCCAATCATGCTTAAGGAGAAGAAACCGAAACTGCACTTATTAAAAAAAATTGCGATTTTAAGAAATCTAATAAAAGATTTTACGTACTAGGGTACAAGTAGCAGTGACCGCAACATTCCTATATTTTGACGTGCATTTTATTATTTTGCCACCACTTTAATCAATCAGTATACTTTTACATAATGCTTTAGCTTTAAAACCGTGACAAAAAACGTATTTAAAAAAAAATAGACACACACACACACTGGTATTAAAATTATAAAACACACGTGAATATACAGGACAGCTGATGGAACTGCAGCAACAGTAGCATACCATCAAAGGACATTTTCTGGCTATTTTTGAGTATTGTTCTTCTGGTATAAAAAAAAATAAATAAAAGCCCGATCAAAGTGGTAACTATGATAGTTATTTTAGTCACACGTAATCAAAACGAGCGAGGAATCGTCTCAAAATCAGCCAATAAAAAGTAAAGAAAATTATATTTAACTTATTCAAAATTACAAGAAATGTTGATAAGCTGCCAAAAATTTCAAAATTTTTTTTGAGTAAACTGATCTCATTTACAAACTAATGGATTAAAATCTTCATATTTGAAGTTATTAAAAGTAAAGGGTTGTAACACTGAGCTTGGATGGTAAGTAGGTGAACCTATGTCAAACATAGAAACAGAACTGTCAACTTTTTAATTTATTCCGTAGCATTGTTAATACCCGTTTTTATATCACACTACTTTTCTGTACAGTAATTCTCTCCAATCTGCAATTTTAGTTAAATAAGAAGAAATAATGATGTAAAAAAAAAATAATGTGAAAAAAAAAATGGCTAGTACTAACAATGCTACAGAATAAACTGAAAAGTTAGCAGCTCTGTAGAAAGTTTATTATAGAGTTTGAATTTTAATGTGTCCATAACTAGAGGGATCGCTGCGCTTCTACAATTTTGAGAAAGAAAAAAAAAACCTTTTCTTGAACTTTTGAATGCAATCATAGCCTCCTAAACAAAATGCCTGTCGCGTGGCTCAGAAAACTGGCAACAGTTGAAGCGGTAGACAGCGCCATCTAGTACAGATTGCGCGACTTTTTTATTCAACTCTCACCAATAATTTTAAGAAGTGATATATGAAATATATAATCGACGTTTCTTCGATTCCATTCGCCTTTTATGTATATTATATCCCACTTTTATAAATTTTTGGTGGCTGTTCAATAAAAAAGTCGCGCAATCTGTACCAGGTGGCGCTGTCTACCGCTTCAACTGTTGCCAAGTTTCTGAGCCACACGACAGGCATCTAGTTTAGGAGGCTATGATGCTATAAATAGCATTGAAACGTTCAAGAAAATGCTGTATTTGAAAATTGTGGTGGAAGTAAAATAAACCGATCGTAAAAAGTAGGAACGCTGCAACCCTTGATTACTGGTACGGTGTTCACAACTGGTACATTTACCTTAAATATCACTAAGTTTAAACTCATCTAAAAAGAAATTCGGTTTATATTTCAATTGCATAAACGTGCATCCATGGATTAAATAAGTTTTCAATGTAAAGTACATCATTCGGCATATTTAAAAATACTGCATGAAATATCGCCTACATTTTAGAAAGTTTGTAAAAATAATTAATACTTTATGTTCTAAGAAATTAAACATTACGGAGATATCGTAGCGGCATTTGAATATTCTAGTCAAATTATCACAATTTTATACAATGTATTATAAAAATATTTTACTATTAGATTTTTATTATTTAAAACGTATTAGGATTATTCATGGAAATCCTTGAATTTTGTAATAAATTAAAACAATGAACTATTTCACAATAAATTTTCATTTACGGTAATTTTTAAAGTATAGAAGAGAATAGTCACTTTTCTTCTTATATGTCATTTCCGCCTTTGTATTTTGCGTCATTTAAAGATCTAATGAAATAAATAGAAATTAAAGAGTTTTGAAATTACAAAATTGGGCAATTTTAAAATAGAAATTGCTCATTTAAATTGTCGCAATAGATTTCACAATATTTGAGGAAAACAGTATTTAGTGTAAGAGTCACATTCCACTGGGAAATTCACTCTGCTGGAAAAACCATCGGGCACTTTCTTCCAGCACTTATTGCTGCCATTTTTCACTGGTGTTTCTTTCATCTGAGGCATATCTTGACAACCAGTGGATTCTGCGGTCGCTAGAGCGATTGCCTCTTGCCCGACCCTCATCATTTCCCGCCCACCCCCGCATTACTCTCTCTCTAGAGCTATTTTCCAGCCTCCTCTTCACCCCACTTAGGCTCCCGCCCAGGCCTGTTGATCATCTTATATATACGACTCCCCTTATTGATGTTTTTTCGTTCTTTCAGTTTTCCTATTTTTCTAAAACCTTTTTATATACATTTTTCGATTGAAGTACTGCGTTTATTAATTTATTGTATTTGGTGAAAGATAATTTAGAAAATCATCATGTCTTTTAAAAGACTTCATTTGTTGTATTTATGGGATATAGCAGTATTTCTTTTTCATAGTACCTTTTTTATTAAATAACACAAAATATGTTAAGAATCATATTAAAGAGCTAATAAAATTGTTGAATTAACTCCAATTGAGAGTTATTCTACCCATTCATTTCATAAGAAAATGACTTGTATATTAGACACTAGTTTTTGCAGACACATTATCATTTGTGTTCTCTGAGAGTTTTTGAAGCTTTCTTAAGAATAAATTAGAAACACGTTCTTCCGGCTCATTCGGAAGGATAGGTTGATTTTTTTTTTTTTTTTTTTAATGAAATAGTTGATTTTTTTAAACAAAATGACAGCTACAATTTATTAATGGACTTGGTTGAAATATTGATGTAGCTATGTACAGTCGAGGGGGAAAAAAAAAGCAACACCCACTGTAATTTCATTATCAGATGACGCAAAAACATCTAATAGACATAAATCAATAGGAAAATAAATGCATTTTCTGAAAACGCTGTCGAATTTTGAATTAGGGGTTATCTACATATTGAAATGAGCGCCAACTTTGATTTTTTTTTTAGAGCAACACCCAATTTTGACTTTATATTCAAATTTCTGAGAGTTTGGCAGTGCGAAAAAGTATACTGTTTGTATACTTTATCTTTAGTATTAATAGTGTTGTAATCTAAAATGTGTTAGGGGGGTATCTGTAAATGCAGAAAAATAAAATTAAGATCCTATAAGAATTACACAAAATTTTATTGTTTCACACCGGAAATGTTTCAAGAAAAAAGGGGTTATAAAAATTAATAAAAACGTTTGACATCTTTACAGTACCTATCCAAATTTCAATTTATTAGATATGTATATACTACAGTACTTTTTAAGATAAATTTAGGTATGTTTCAATACATTACACTTACGACTGGTCAGACTCGATTGGTCACTCTTTGAAAATACTGCAATATTTCTCAATTAAAAAGTGTCTATCATGGCTATACTGATCACCAATAAAGCTTAAATTTTCTATCGTAGGTTGGACATAATATACGAACTGAAATAATATAGCTATACATATACAACAACGCATAAACTAAATGTTTTCATATAAATTATTGTAAGGTTTCATGAAGTAAATATTAAACAATTTTTGTCGCACTTACCAGTTTTGGGTCAGTTGAACTCTTTGGAACTGTATGATTTGTTTCATAATTTCAATGAAAATATAATTTCTTAATTAACGCTTTCGCGACTGCTAACGTAGATTCCGGTCATTTGAAAATCTGTAACTCTGTCAGTGGGTGTTTCTTTCGTAATTTGTGTGTTACGTATTTCTTAAATGACTCAGTGTTCATATTTTTGCAATAAAATATACTATGGATAGAAATATATTGATTAGATAGAATATAATTATAATGTATATCCATTTGTAATATAATTGTGAATACAGAAAAGTTGTTCTGAAATATTCTATTTTGAGAGAATAACGCCTGTACTCTTACAGTCAAAAAGGCAAAATCTTGCGGTCGCAAAAAGTGTTAAAATATATTTATAAAAGTTAAAGTATATTTTTAAAAATATATAAAGTAAAAATATATTTATAAAATTTTAAAGACTAAAGTATCCTTAAAATAATAATCCTCCCCCCTACAAAAATAAATAAATAAATAAACAAATAAAGTAATATATGAAATAAATGATTAAACCTTTCTATGGCGGTAGATAAGAAACGATTTTACAAGTTTTTACAAGTCTGTCTTGTACTCCAATTCCATTCTTCTTCCTTTTTTTTTTTTAATTGACAATTTTTACATTCAACATATATTTCTAATTTAAACAGTAAACCCCGCCTACTTAGTTAATTTTTTTCGTCTAATGTTCGCAGGGATGGAACACGGGCGCAGAATTCATACCACTATCAATGTAAGAAAATTTTCTACTTCTTAAATCAACGATGTTATAGGTAGAGAAATTTCTTAAACGGATTCCGGTATGAATTCTGCGCCCGTGTTTCATCCCTGTGTTCGTTTAAAGGATTCAAAATTTATCACCAGTAATCGATTAATAAATACCACTTGTGTATATTTTTGTCAACGTAAAACAAGGAGTTTAACACGAATACTCAAAGTCACATTTACTTTTATTTTCTGCATTCAGAGCCTGATTTAGGCCGGGGCACTCTCTCACCGGAATATTTTTACAATTATTTTCTACTGCACATCATAGGAATTCCACGTTTTGACTAAGAAATTATTATTATAAAAAATGAACGGTGTAAAACAATCGAATTTACTCATGGTTATTGGACACCAGAATTCTTTTAAAATAAATATTAATGAGAATTTTTTGTTTATTATAAGAGGAAAGTATTGCTTAAAAAATAATGGTGTAAGTGTAAATAATGCGTGCCCCGGTCTAAATCAGTCCCTGTCTGCATTGTTTTGTTTTGAAGAACGATGAAAGGCTTGTCTTCTTTAGAAAACAGGAATTCTTGATGCTAACACTAATGTCTAAAAATCATCATTTTTGTTTCATTTCTTTGCGTTTGACATTATTGTTATATAATTTGATAAATATAATTTAAATAAAAAATAAAAATATTTTGTTTAATTTTCTCTGTTATTTTTAAAGATTTGCTTCGTTATCTCATGAAAAACTTTATAAGAGACGGCCCCCTAAACCACTCAAAAAGAAAGATTTATTTACATCTCGTAAACTAATAACTGGAATGAGCTACAAATTTGTACACCCATATTTTTCAGCATTAGGATTCATTTTGTGTAAAAATTAATATAGGTCATAATTCATAATTTTAATGAATATGAAATTATTAATATTTTTCAGAATTAAAAATATTTTTCAGAATCAAAAGTAATGATGGATTATGTTTGGGTTTCTTCACTGTATCTCGTAAAACATATATATATGTCGATCAAGTTATTTTTTTGTGAAGATATTAATAAAAGTTTGAAATATGACTTTACCATTAGCACCTTCAAACTTTGAACGCTCAAAACTATGTGAAAAAGTAAGTAAAATATAAAACCAACATACATTTTCGCGTTGTCGCGATCCCAAGAATTCAAATATGAAATAAAAATTGGGTATTACCATTGAAAAAAATCAAAGTTCGTGCGCGTTTTAATATGTAGACGACCCCCAATTCAAAAATTCACTTCATTTTATGAAACTACTCACAATTTCCCTTCGAATGATACCTATTACACTTATGTGCATCGATTAGCAACAAAGTGACGTTGAGTGTTGCTTTTTTCCCCCGCCTGTACATATAGAGTTTTAAGAAAATCGGTACATAAATACCTTTTTAACGTGAATTTGAAATTTTCAAATGGCCAGCACTTAGGAACAAGATGGAAGATCAAGTTGGCAAACAAACATATCAACTCCGTTTCTGAGATAAGATTATACTACGAATTTCATTCGAATTAATTCAGTATTTGAAAGTTACCGTGTTGACAAATAAAGTGGCCGCCATTTGGAAACAAAAGGATGGAGCAAGTCACTCAGTCAATTAATTCAAGATATTTGGAAGATAAATTCTCTGTCCAATTTTGGTTCGAACAAAATGAGTATTTCAAAAGTTATCCTGATAACAAATTTTCAAGTGGCAGCGTTCAAGTGGGAGCAAATTGGAAAGAAATTTACAGAGCAACTTGCTCAACGAAATTATTTAAGATATTTGAATGATAAGTCTCCTGTCCAACTTTGATTCGAGTTAAATAAGTATTTCAAAAGTTATCGTGATAACAAATATTCAAGTGGCCGCCACTTGGAAACAATATGGCGAAGCAAAAATTGCCCAGCGAATTTATCCAAGATATTTGAAGTATAAGTTCACTGTCCAACTTTGGTTCGAATTATTTCAGTATTTGGAAAGTGATTGTTATGACAAATTTTCAAGTAGCATAGTCTGATTTTAAGAGGCTTCAACATGCAAAGAAAATGGTGGAGCAACTTGCCCAACGAAATCATCCAAGATATTTGTACGATAAGTTCACTGTTCAAATTTGGTTCGAATAAATTCAGTGTTTCAAAAGTTATCGTGATAAGAAATTTTTGAAGTGACAGCCTGATTTTAAGTAGCCGCAACTTGGGAACAAAATGGCGGAGCAATTTGCCTAGCGAAATCATCCAAGATATTTGTATGATAAGCTCACTGTCCAACATCGGTTAGAATTCATTATTTCAAAAGTTATCATGCTCAGAAATTTTCAAGTGGCACAGTGATTTCAAGTTGCCACAACTTAGAAATAAAAGGGCTGAGTGAGATGCCGAGGAAACTTATCTAAGATATCTGAATGATAAGTCTATTGCTCAAATTTGATTCGAATTGATTCAGTATTACAAAAGTAATCATAATGACAAATTTCCAAGTGGCAGCCACTTGGAAATAAAATAGCGGAGCAGCTTGCCCAGTGAAATCATCCAAGATATTTGTATAAATTCACTATCCAACTTTGGTTTAATCAATTTAGTATTTCCAAAGTTATCGTGATGGCACATTTTCAAGTGGTAGCCTGATTTCAAATGGACACAACTTGAAAACAAAATGTTGGAACATGTTGCTCATCCAAGATATTTGTATGATAAGTTCACTGTCCAACTTCGGTTTGAATAAATTCAGTATTTCAAAAGTTATCGTGGTGATAAATTTTCAAGTGGTTGCCTGATTTCAAATGGCCTCGCTTAATTTAATATATCCGCTACTTTTGTTAAAAATGGCGGATAAAGTACGTTTATAAACTTGGTTGAGACCCTTATATGGTCTATGTACACATCAAAATTGCAGCAAATCCGGTTTTAAATACGCTTTTTATAATGTGGATTTGAAATTTTCAAGTGCCTGCTACTTGAAAACAAAATAGCGGAGCAACTTGGTTATCGAATTTATCCAACATATTTATAAGATAAGTTCGCTGTCCAAATTTGGTTGGATTTGGAGTATTATATCCAGAGTTATCCTGATGACGAAATTCCCATTATATATAGATATAATGGAACGAATTGATTTCATTAGGTCGATTTCTAAAAAAATTAACCTAAAATACAGTCGGAAGCAAAATTATTAAAGCACACATCCACGCATTTTTTATACTTTTTTTTTTTTTATTTTTTTTTATTTGATCGCTAATTTTTATCCTCAACTTATTTTTTTATAAAGAGAATAACACTCAGATTATGACTCGACAAATTTTACTTAACAAAACAGTATTAGGTGTCCATCTTTAAAGTAGGAATTACAGATAGTGCTTCAGTAATTTTGCTGCCGAGTGTATAATCACATATTCAGGGTTCGCTTTCTCCAACTTCATTTTTTAGGGCCGATTCGAAGACGAGACATTTCCGTGATGATTTTTATCAGATTTTCATTCAAAAATTACTATCCGCTTAATCATAACACATTAGTATGAAAGTACCAGGAAAATTTCTCCATAAAAATACTGGTGATAAAAAAATCTGAAATTTCTCGTTCCTGGAAGCTGTGCTGCCAGATTGAGGGAAATTTATATGTAACTCCCACCACTAAATTTTATTTGAAACAGTTTGGTAATTAATTCGAAACATTTTTCACAGAAATCGTCTATGTAATTAGGTAACTGTTGCAAGTAAAATTTAACGGCGGCTTTTGAATAAAAATTTCCCTCAAATCTGGCAGCTCTGCCTGGAAGTGCCCTAATTTTTATCATTAACTTATTTTTTGATAAACAGAATAATACTAAGATCATGATGGACAGCAGCAAAGTTAACTCCTAAAATTCTATGATAAATGCTCAGTACATCGGTGTACAAAATAATTGGCATAAAATGGGAGCTAGGTAGAACAAACCCAAAAACTAATCAAGATGTACTCTAGGGATTATTATAGTAGGAGATGTATATTTATGGCTCTTGAAGTAGAAGTCAGAATATCAGAAATGCATAACGTACAGAGGCGATATGCTCTGTACAGAATGTGATCAGTTTTGAGGAGGAGTTTGTAATCATCTGCAACGTCATTTTACGTCCTGGTCGTTCATTTCCCAATACAGGTAAAGCTGTCCGAGTACCTAAAAGTGGTCATCCACGAAGAATAATGACGGAGGATGATCAGAAGAAACAACTGACACATAGAGAAGAAATCGCAAGGTGCATGCTACCAATTGCTGGTTATAAATTGTTACGTTTTATCATAACAGTAAGGCTGCAGAAACGTTGTCTGCATAAGCGACAAACCTTTTGCTGTGTACCATTAACGTCTATTCAGTGATGACATTTTTTCCTATAACGAAAGAACGCAAGAATTCTGCATAAAATAAGTAGGATGAGTCCTCTTCACGGATGAGAGCTGTTTTAGTGAGACGAGCGATTTGGAACGTACACACATCTGGAGGAAAATGGAAACGTGTTATTATCCCTCCAATTGTATTGTTTTGAAAATTCCGAACTTTCACATAGTTGCCAGCATTTTAATTTATTCCGGAGTACTTTTAGCCCCGCCTTTATTTCGCACCACTTTATTTTTAGAATATTTTTCTCCAATATATAACTACGATAAAATAACAAAAATTTAGTCTTTGAAAAAAAGGTGTATGGAATAAAGGCGGGGCTAAAAATGCTCCGGAATAAATTAAAAAGTTGGTAATTCTGTTCTCATTTCGGGCATATCTTCTTTGATAGCTGTACTGGTCTGCACATCTTACAAGAAGGTTTAGTCACGGGTGTCTGCTGCTCTACCAAGGTTCTCATGCTTCACGTGCGTTTCTTTAGATAAGCTGTTGAACTGGACTTTCTGGAAATCAGCGCTACACTTCTCGTACAGTGGCAATAATTGAAGATATCTGACACATGGTTTAACCTTCTGGGTTATTTAGAAAATTGACAGCCCTTGTTCAGTCGCTAGTAACAATCAGTGACAAAGATTAGTCCTACAAGATGAATGGGCTGCAAATACTCAATAGCTTTTTTATGACCTGGTACGCAGCATGAAAATACTTATAAATCCTACATTGCAGACAGGGTTGATTATGTCTCTTACTAAAGACTAGATTTCTCTATCCAGGCGCATGTCGCATGTTTCTTTTCTCTGGAAGCTACCTTTCTATTAAAGAGCCTTTTTTATGATTTTGATTTTCTTCTTAAATTTTCTTGTTCATTTTTTTCATATTCACATATCTGCAGAAATTTATATTATGATGGTGTGGTCGATAGGAAAATACTTTTGTACTAAGTTATATTCCAAAAACTATCTCATCCTTAATTTTTGCATATCAGTGTACATTTTTATAAAACAGAAATCGCCTGAAACACGCATAATGGAAAGTTATTCTTTGAAATGTTTCCTCACCACGATTCTCACAAAAAGAAATTTGAATACCACTATTTTTAAACAGTAAATGTAAACTAATCGTTGATATTCACTGATATATATTCAAAATAAATTACTGCATAAAAATTCTGGTATCAAAATTTAATTTTGTGGTTGTCCTGTTCCTCATACCCAGTACGCCTGAAAAATTGCGCGTAGCTGACAACCTAATAGTACTGCTAGTAACCGCCCCTTTATCCACACCACTTAGTTTTTACAGTAATTCTCTTCATTATACTTACGATGAAATAAGAAGAAAACTACTCGAAAAAAAGACTGGTGTGAAAAAAAAAGGCGGGTACTAACAAGCCTCTGGATTATTAATTTGAATGTTGGCAACTCTGAATGCCTGAAGTTAATGAGGTTCAATTTTCAAATGTTGAAAGCTAAAAATTATTTTATTTTTCTCGAAGTTTCTCTTTATAGGATATGTTTATATTACCTACTCAATAGAAAAGAACGTATCAAAACACAAAAATATTTGTCATTGATATATTGGTTTTCAATTATATATTTGTGAGTTTTTACTGTTTGAAAATTACAGTTTTATTTTTAGCTAGAAACAAAATAAGTAAAACGATTGTTGCTCTCAGTAACAAGTCAAAATCTAAATTGAAGCATATTATTATTTTTAAAATAGCAAACCAGGCATACTATTTTTATTGATGAGTATCATTAATTTGAAATTATGATAGAGTGATGGACATCTTGAATAATGATGTTTATGACTCTAGTTTCAAGGTACATAGTTCTATTATAGCACTTTTTTCACTCTATATCTTATTTATTTAAATATATTTCTTTTTATTTTAAGCTATTCATAAGGAAATTGATGTACAAGAGATTATAATTCTTAAAATACCAATTAGATATATCTCTGTTACATAAATTATCTTACAACTAAAGTGTTAAATATATTTGTTTTTGACAAGCGTCATAAATATTTTATATTTATGCTTGTTGTTTTCCATTGAAAAAATTAACTGACAAGATTAATTTTCCTTTACCTCATTACATCCCTGAAAGATAATGTTCATTTATCGAAATGCTTTTTGAAGCAGTTAAATAAACAGGTTTGCAATCTTTGTATTTTTATTTTTTTCGTTTCTTCAGCCATTGGATTTAACTGCTTATTTTAATATCCCTTGGTAAATTGGAGAGGATGTAAAAACGGAATTTCTTTTACAGGATTAGTGAGGTAAATTTTCTGAAAGGGATAAACTGAAGTCTCCCATTCTCGTTATATAGTATGTAAGAATAGAAAAAACAAGTGAACCGCGATAGCCAGGTCATCCAGGTGGAAAGATGGGATAGAGAAAGGTTATTTCCATTGGATTTCTTTTTCTGCAGCCCAATCAATAATAGCCGGACAGACGCAACTGCAGCCCCATCTGCCTCTCATTACAAGGGTTGGGTCGTTTTTGTCATCGCTTCTATTATGCTAGGATATAGAATAATGTTCTCTCTATTATCGTTGCGTCCTGCTTCATTTGCCTCTTGCGTGGGTGTTCGGAGGAGGGTGGGAGAACTGGTAACTTTATTTTAATCTGCAGTATTACTTTTGTTTTATTTACCTAGGGTATATTATGTATCATTTTACATTGCAGTCTCATGTTTTACTTGTGACAGATTCGGTGATTGATATCGAGAGTTATCAACGATATTCATAGAATTATTGTAATCATTTTGTATACGTTACCGATATCGTCCTAAGCATTTTGAACAAAGTAACTTTAATTTGGTACTGCAATGTAATTGTATGCTACATTTTAATTCTTAACAAAAACGTTCTATGTTACCAATATCGTCCTAAGCATTTTGAACTAAGTAACTTTAATCTATTGCTGCAGTTTAAATATTTGCTATATATTAATTCTTAACAAAAAAGTTCACGTATAGCTTTTTAAATAACCATCTAGATATAAAATTGCAAAGTTGGCAATACTTCTAATTTAATAATTGAGCATTGCTAGAACCACCACTTTTTTAGATGAATTTATTTTATATGAATAAAGAAAACATTGGTTTAAAATACCATACTTGCCAACCATCTCATTATGAACCGTACAATTTTTAGTACCCGCCTTTTATTTTCCACACCAATAATTTTTTAGAGTAATTTTCTTCTTATTTAATCTTAACAACATTTGGAGAGAATTACTCTAAAAATATAGTGGTGTGAGAAAAGGGGCCTTTTTTTCAGGGGGCGTTAACAATTGTTCGGTTATTAACGAGATGGTTGGCAAGTATGAAATACTGTAATATAAAAGAATAACGCCCAAAGGTGGAGCTTACTGTCATAAAGACAAAAACAAGCGGTCGCGAAAGCGTTAAAACGATGAAAAGTGTCATAGAAATATACAAGAAATTTTCCATAATTTTTTTCCGGTAATCAAAAAGCGTAAAAGTTGGTAACTGTGTACAATCAAAATACCATAAAAAATTTGCTATATAAATAGTAGTAGCAAAAAAGTCTGGAATGTTTTATATCTGAAAGCGCCCTAAATAAAGGACGAAGAATTCGACCCTGCAAAATGTATAGAGTTCCATAGTTTATTATAAACATAATAATTCTTATGTTAAACTTAAGCCTAAGTTCAATTAATTTCTCTCACTATTTCACCAATACTCTGTTAAATGACATTTAATTTTTATAAAACCCAAAACTTTAAATGCAAACACTATTCTCTAATTTATATCATACTTGAAAAAAAAAAAAAAAAAAAAAAAAAAGAAGAAGAAGGAAAGAAAGAAAGAAAAAAGTGCAATTTCTTAAATTTTATTAAACACAGGTATAACTCATTTCTAATTTCCCTTGAATCCTTGATTAAAAATCCCTAATTTTACATTTTTTGAATAATTTAATACGAATCAAAATATTTTCTTAGTTTAAATTGCAATGTTGTTTTTTTTTTCTTTGACACAATATACATTAATGCTACACTGATGCATATTTTTACCGTTAAAGGAAATGATACTTCTGAAGTTTTCCTCTGAATTACTTATTTAAATAATTTTTATTATTCAATCAAATGTAAAATAATTGTTTTTGTAATTATTTAATATTAGTCTGGAACTATGCAAAGTAAAAAATCTCAGTTAATTATATGCTGCTTTTATAACTTTATCTGGTTTAGAAAGTTCACCAAAGCATAAAATTGTGAAAATACATCCAAGAAATTCTCCAGTTCAAAAAGTCACAATTAGTGCAAAAACTCGATTATTACAAATAAATCAAATAATAATGAGATTTTGGGGTCTAGGTGAGGATAAAATATTTTATAAAAATGTATAATTGAAAAGAAAATAATAATAATACAGATAATAAATTTAAAAAATATATCTTAATTATTAGACCTGGAAAAAAATAAAAAATATAAATATAAATAAATATAAATAAATAAATAAATATAAATAAAAAGAAATATTACTGAGTATGACCAGCTATAATGAACTGAAAAACCAACAATTCGAAACCATTATACTAATGAATAATGAAATTCCACCGACAAAGTAAACATAATTAGTAATAAACAAATAAAAAAATAAATTGTTTTAAAAACACCGCTGAAGTTTTTATTTGTTGCAAAACAGTAAAAAAGGAAATAAGTAAGTAAAAACACATCAATAATAATAAAATTATACAGATTTTTTTTAGCAAGTTAAATATATATATATATATATATATATATATATATATATATGTAGGCAAATCATTCATTATTTCAACCACACATTTTAATTAATTAACTTAACGTTACGGTAATTACACCGTTATTTTAGCTGCGCAATGAAATCAAATTAATCTGTGGCAGATAAGTGAATAGATGCAGATTTACTGTATTCTTATTATAAAGTATAATTAAATTTGTAACTTAATTTGTGGTATTCCATATTAACACTTGATAAGTAATATACAACCATTAAATACGTCAATTTTCTTAACCCAAAACGTCATATTTAACCCTTTGCCGGTCCTATTTAATTTCACTCCTCTGACCAACGCATACCTGCCAACATGCTAATTAATATTCCATAATATTGATAGCCCCGCCTTTTTCTATTCACCAGTATTTCTTTGGAGTATTTTTCTTCTTATTTAATCGCAATTGCATTTGAAGAATATATATTTACAAATTTACTGGTGTGAGAAAAAAGGCGGGACTAACAAAACTACGGAGTATTAATTAGGATGTTGGCAAGTATGCCAACGTTACCAAATTTAGGGATTTTTTTTTTTTTTTTTTTTTTTAAATATCCACCACTAAAGTTTAACTGTAACGGTTGCCTATTTACTTTAAAGTTTATTCGTCCATAATGTGTATCAATTATTACTCCTCAAAATTATTGGTGGAATTTGAATAAAATAGTCCCTAAATTTGGTAACACTGTTTATAGCGCTTTAGACCGTTAGGGCCGGCAATGAGTTAAATACCTTACTCATAGTTGCCAACATTTCTAAGATTTAAATCAGATTTATCACCAGTATTTTTAAAAGGGAATCTGTCACATATATTTTCGACGATTAAATAAAATTAAATAAACTGAAAACATTTATAAAATCTTTCCGGTATGACGTCTCCGTTGAAAATAACGGAGATTCGGCACCTATGGTAATGCAGAGCTGCCAACTTTTTAATCTATACCGTACCATTTTTAGTTCCCTCCCTTTTTTCATATCATTTTTTAAGGAGAGAAATTTTCTAGTTATTTAACCATAATTAGATATTGGAGAAAATTATTGTGCAAAGAAACTGGCATGAGATAAAGTGCGTGTACTAACAGTACTACGAAATAAATTTAAATTTTCGCAGCTCTATTTATGGTTACAAGGGTTGTACGCTCCGCCTTTTTTTCAGGAAACTTTCTGGAGTACTATATCCATCACCAGAGCTGCTGACATTTTAATTTATTGCGAAGTACTTTTATTCCCACGTTATTTTATACCACTATATCTTTAAGAATAAATTTTTGTTGTTGTTTTATTGCAGCTATTTATTGGAGAAACATTTTCTATAAATAAAGTGGTACAAAATACAGGCGGGGCTAACAATTCTCCGAAATAAATTAAAATGTTGGCAACTATGCCATTACGTATGTCAGAAAGATGATCTGCATTTTGATTTCGTAAAATTGTTAAATTTTACAAAATTAAACTGTTAAATTTGGTCTACCGTGGAATAATCATTTTGTAGACAAGAAGCAATCTGTCAACAAAGTGTTGTCTAAAGATATAACATAAACAATTCTGTTTTACTAAATAATTATGTTATATTCAGTGTTATCAAAAAGGGAAGTTTGAATACCACTATTTCTATACAGTAATTTTAGTCTTGAACAATTGTTGATATCCGATGATATTTATTTAAAAAAATAATATATAAAAATTCTGGTATCCAAATTTACATTTGTAAGAACTTTTGTCTATGATTATTACTTTAGGTATGCGCTCTTTATAACATTTAGATATCATACATTATTCAATATGGCATGTTAAAAACAAGATATAATTGTAGACTGTTATGTTAAAAACGGTAGCAAAGGTGATGTCACGAGTTCAGTAAATAACCAAACTGCATAAATAGCAAGTACTTACTTAAAAAAAGATAAAAGGAAGGGGAAAAAATATTTATTTGAAGCAACTTGTTTACATTTCTGAAAATGTTGCTTTTTTTTTCTTTTCTTCTTCTTTTCTTTTTCTTTCTTTTTTTTTTTTCTTTTACAAATTTTTATCAAGACAGGAGAACTAACTCCATCCAATGAGTTTCTTTTAAAAAAATTTCAATATCACAGAAGTTATGCAAAACTTTGTGACAAGCTTTCTTTTTAAAAAATATACTTTATGTCACTAAACAGAGCAAAATATTCTTATGTGACGTTACATTCATATATTTTCTAAGGAAAAAACCCTTATTTTACTGGGGTAAAAATTATCAGCTAAAAAACATATATAATATTTGTGATAGGTCAGAGAAGTAACATATTAACTACTGTTCCCATATTTTTTATTCATTATGCTTATTTAATTTCAAGAAATTTTAAATAAATGTCCAAAGAACATTGTGCTTTTAAAATAAAAAACAGATAATTTTAACAACAGTTTAAACATTACCACTATTTTACCACAAATACTTTCTAATAATGCTTAACAATATAATTAACTGCAGATAATTAGTAGTAATCTATTACTAAAATTTTCTATTTAAAGTTTGTAGTAATAGATTTTCCGGAAAAACCGAAGAAGTTGGCAACTATACTGTTATCTATTGTTTCTCTCTTAGATGACATTTTCAGAAACTGATCAAGATACGGACACATTAATACCACTAATTTTACTTTCTTCTAATTTTTGTATTCAAGAAAATTTTCGACCTTCAATTTTCAATAAATATACATGTTTTGAGATGTCCTGGACACGGTTTGAAAATTTTCAGACGATGTCTGTGTGTTGCAAAAATTTTGTGGGACGCTGCATTTCACAAATCGATTACCGGAATTTAACCAAATTTAATATGTAGTTGGACCTTAACTTTAATTGGTGCTGATTACATTGGATCAATTACTCAAGAGGTGGCGCTGTCCTCCTGTTTTTCATCACTTTTAATATGGCAATATAGGACAAAATTTCGTGTAAATATACACGAAGAAAATTATTTTTAGCCAGTCAATGTAAAAATAATTAATAATAATTAATAAAGTAGTAGAAGTCGACCAATAAAAATTTTGTATATGTACTAGCAGCGTTCCTCTTCCCCCTTCAAGAGGAACTCAATTTACTCTATGAGTATTTTTCAAAAGAGCTTGTCAGTACCACTAAAACGAATGGTTAAACCGTACATCTGTGATAATTTGGCTTAAATTTATCTTTATCTTTTTTATTATTTAAAAAATAAATAAAAACTGAAAAAAAAAAAAAAAAAAATACATTTTGTTAAATGTCATCTGCAAGATACAAAATTAGCTTTCTATGGATATTTAGTGTTATACATAGTTCTCTGGGATGAAAATCGTGTGCATTGATCATTAAAATAATTTTAAGAAATAATTTGTACTGCGTGACTTGGTGTAGAAAAATATAGAAAAACGTTTTGTGATGGCTAGAACATACTAGTTAAACAAAACTTTTGACTTATTTATAATAGAAATTCTGCAATTACATTGAAAGAAGGTTTAGTTAATCGCTCTACAGCACGGTAGTGACAGACCACATTTTTTTTCCCTGATTCTTCTACAAGTATTTTTATTTCGGAGTCTTGCATAGTAATTTTACATGATTATTTAAGTAAAAATTTTGTTATAAATATACTGGTGGAAGAATCACAGAAAATGGCGGGTCTGTAGTCTCCCTTTACAGCAGTGTTGCCAGGTTTGAGAACTTTTTATTCAATAGTAGCCAAAAATTTTAAGAAAAACGATATTTGATATACGTAACAGACGATTAATCTTCCATGTGATTAGGCAACCGTTACAATTAAAATTTAGTGATAGATATTGAATAAAAGAGTCCCCAAATCTAGCAATACTGTTTTACAGTCATATTCTGCCTTCTGATGCTAATTAAACTGTGATCTATTAATTAAAATGGATACCGAACTTCTACGAACATCCATGCCTGAATCTGGATTCGAACCCGGCATCTAAAGGCCAGAGCCTCGACCAATCAGCTATCAGATGGGTTTTACTAGAAAAAAAAATGTTTTTTTTTTTTTTTTTTTTTTTTTTTTTTTAAAGAAAGCATTGGTGTGTGAAATTCGAATTGGCACATCGTGAAATAGACACTACTATTTTATAAAAATAATTATCACCTTATCCTTATATTATCGATGGATATTTGTCTGTTTTAAGCCAAAAATAACTGTTAAAAAAGAATGGTGGTATTGTTCTCTGGTATTTACCCGTTAGCGCCTAGTGTCCTCATTTGAGGAAAGCTAATAAAATGGCACGTATATTTTTTGTGGTTTCTTGGAATGATTTCTGCTTTTTAGTGACAGTTTATAGTGCCACTCTAAATGATCCCTGAAAGTTATATGTGACTACTATTAATTATTATTTCATAATTTAGATGGTAATGTTATGATTTTTCATTCGTCGCACATATATTTGCTTTTTGCGCAGGTATACTAACTTATATCAAGTTGAATAATAATATATATCATAATACTTTATTTTCGAGATCTATATGTCAACATATAATAAGAAATTAATCTGTTATCTCAAAGTTTTTGTATCTCGAAGTTTTCTTGCTAGAACACTAAACGTCAATAAATGAGGATAGGCTTTAAATTTAAAACTATCAGAAGAATTGTTTAAGTTAATATATTTTACTGTCAGTTTTCTATATTAATTTACAAGTGAAATAATCAGCTAATAATATTTTGCACACTTAATTCGGGCGTTAACGGGTTAATAAGGCTCTTATCATATCTGAGTAGAAATTTTTAGCATATAATTCATAGTTTTCAAGTCTCCCAATTTATGCGGGAGATTTTATACCAGAAATTTTCTTTATCAAGTTTCATTTTATTTAATCGTAGAATATTAATATTAAAAATTTCTATTAAAAAGTAGTTGCGATAAATCAAATTTAAAATTTCAAACTTTAAATTGTTGGTAAGTATGCTAATAAAATTAAATAAATCTGAATTTGGCATGTACGACAAAAAAAAAAAAAAAAAAAAAAGTCAAAATCTTTTGCTTTTTACTGTATATTTTTCTTAGTTTTACGAGTTTTATTCGTCTAACTTTACTTATTACCAGGATTCTCAGAAAGGGAAATTTGAATACCACTATTTCAGAGTTGCCATCATTTTAATTTATTCCAGAGCATTTTTTGTCCCGCCTTTATTTCATACTCCTTTTTAATTATTTATTTATTTATTTTTGGTCGTTGTTTTATATATATATATATATATATTGGAGGAAATTATTCTATAAATAAAGTGGTGTGGAATAAAAGGCGGGGCTAAAAATGCTCCGGAATAAACTACAGAGCTGCCAACCTAATCCGGCAAATTGTTAGTACCGCCCATTTTTCTACACCACTTAATTTTTAGAGTATTTGTTTTCTTAATTCATCGTAAGTATATTCAGGGCCTGATTAAGGGGGAAGCTCGCTCTTGACACATTATTTATACTTACACCGTTATTTTTTAACAAATACTTTCCCCCTATAATAAACAGAAAATTTTCATTAAAAATTATTTTAAAAGAATTCTGGTGTCTAATAAATGTGAGTAAATTGAATTGTTTTACACCGTTCATTTTTTATAAAAAATATTTCCTCGTCAAAGCGTGGAATTTCTATGACATGAAGTAAAAAATAATTGTAAAAATATTCCGGTATGAGCGAGCTTCCCCCTTAATCAGGCCCTGAGTATATTTGAAGAGAATTACTCTAAAAATTAAGCGGTGTAGAAAAATGGGTGGTACCAACAATTTGCCGGATTAGGTTGGCAGCTCTGAAACTAAATGTTGAGAACTATGCTATTTTTGTTCAGTAATATTAGATTTGACCAGTAGTTGCTACCCGTTGTTATCTATTTCAAAACATTACTTTATAAAAATTGTGGTATTCAAATTTCCCTTTGAGAAAACCCTTCTTTTTACATCTTATCACGTTCAGCTTAACAATATTGTTTATATCGTTAAAAAGCTGTTTTATTTTAAGTACCGGGATTAAGATCATACTTTAATCGATTCTGATAGATATAATTTAAAATTGAAGTGGACTACAAATTACTGCTTTTCTTATTTTTCAACTTACATCTTAGCATGGATTAGGAAACAAAAAAATAAAAAAAGACATTAAGCGGTCGATACTAAACCTTCGAAACATTAGAAGTGTAATTTCCATTTTTTTTCCCCTTTCACCCATGTATGAATCCTTAAGAAAGCAAACATCATTTCTTGAATTACTGAGCTCTTCAGTGTGCGATAAGCTCTGTCACGGTACTTACAATCAGCGTCTAAGTTTTCGAAATCTTTTATTTATGTCGTTCTCTAAAACGACTTTCTTTAGTATTGATGTGCTCGAACGGCAATCAGTGAAATAGGGAGGCATACGCGATCAGTCTGCCGACAACTTTCATTCTAAAATTAGATGCTGATGATTTTTTTTTTTTCTTTTATGGAAAAGCTATCGGTTAAATGAAGTAAAATATAAATGTGAAATACGTAAATGTGGGATTTAAGCAGGAAAATAATACAATGGATAAGCGCTGAGAAATAGGTGATTTTAAAATTAGAAATGTTCAATGCATTTCATTTAAAAGTTCTTTTTCTTTCTTTCTTTCTTTTCTTTTCTTTTTTTTTTTTTTTTTTTTTTTTTTTTGTTTCAAAATTCTTTTTCTTTTGACATTTATATGTTTAAGCCATTGAAATTTACAAATTGAAAAATAAATAAATAAATAAATAAATATATATATATAAATAAAATAAAAATAATAACGAAATCAAGTATTCGCATTTAAATAAAGTTCTCATTTAAACACATTTATATTAACACATTGAATCAAAGCTCCGCCCATTTAAAATTAAAATCTCTAACGATTATAAATTACAGTGAAGGTATAACTGAATGCATGAAGTAGTATTATGATAGAATTAAAAATACAATTATAATACATCTGATAAACAAGTTATAAATGTACCAACATAATTATCACTTTGAGTGAAATTCCACGGTAGGAAGAGTGCAGATACATAAAATCTGCGTAACAATAAGTGTTCTTTATGCAGTTGGTTAAATATTTGTGTAGATATAGCGGAAAGTATGCTTGCTCTTCGGAAAAAATCATAACATTTAACCCTTTGCGCTCGGCATATTTTCAGTAAGACACGCTTTTTGGCGTTCCTTAAAACGTCACACGTATAGTTTCCAACGTACTACCTTTTGTCTACCGAAAAATTGTAATAATTACTTTTATTTTACTTCACCATTAAATAAAATAAATTTTTCGGTTAAAATTTTCTGATAGTCGAAAGTTAGACTATAGTTCCACGTTTTAGAAAAATACAGGGGTCGTACTCTCCACCCTTTTTTTAGGACACTCTCATGAATGAGAACTTTTCAATTACATTTCTACCACTATTATTATAAAATAATCTCTACACTGTATAACCAAGGCATATTACAATAAACATACCAGAAGTATTTCTGCAAGAAATTAATGGTGGGAAAAAGGGGGACATTTTCTAATCTCTGAGAGTGTCCTGAAAAAAGGGCGAAAAGTACTACCCCTGAAAGCAACATTTCATTTGCAGAGGAACACCTTAAGGCGTGGCTCGATTTTTTAATGTCCCCTCAGAATGGACATACGAGCGATAAGGGTTAAATTATTACAGATTGAACCATGTATTTCCTCCCCCCCCCCTTTTTTTTTAATCACATACAAAATATTTGTTAAATTTTTTTGGTAAGACAGTAACATGGGCGTTTTAGAGCGTTTAGGCTGCCAGAGGACATTTTCCTTTAAAGAGCTTTAGAGCATAAGCGCTGGAAGAGTGTTAACACTTTCACGACTGCATGAGTTGTCTTTTTGACAATATTTTCCGCCTGTGGGTGTTATTTTTTTCAAGCTACATTATTTCAGAACAAGGTTTTCTGTGTCCATATTTATAATTTATATGAATACACATAAAAACTATACTCTTTCTAATGAAACCATTTGTATCCATAGTATTTTTATTGTACAAATATGAAAAAAAGGAATATTCTTAAGAAATGTAGCAACATACAAATTGCTAAAGAAATAGCCTACTGGTGGAATTACAGATTTTCAAATGACGTGAATCTAAGTCAGTGGTCGCGGAAGTGTTAATTGGAATTTCTAATGTAAAACTGATTTATCTAACTTCCAGATCATGCAATGGAAAATATGGCCATGATGTTTTATAAACTGATGATAATAATTTCTGAATTTTACCAAAGTTAGTAAAAAATTACTAATAAACAAACAGGTTTAGTTGATTATATTATTTTTTTAATTGCCATATTTATTTTATTTATTGCCATATAATTTTAAATACGTCTCTGTTGCTAGATATCGTAAAAACGTACAAATCAAGGTATTAATATTCAGGCCTCGCAGCGCTCCTAGAATTTTACTCACATTTCATTATATTGTCGGCACTGTCGTCAATAAAAAATTTTCCTTGAATATTTTTTAATGTTGTAATGCTAAAATATTATGTAACAAAACTTTGTTTGTAAATAGAAAAAAATGAAAGTAAAATTTTAGGAATGCGGCGAGTCTTGTATTATTAGCAAGTATTCATATTACGTATTTACCTATAAATCAAATGTTTTAATATTGTTTTACAGGGTGATTATAAAATAACTTTACATTCTTGTGATAATCAACTTTTATTGTATAAATTACATTGTTAATCAGACATATATCGTACCGAGACACATATTTAGTATTTTTTAATGTTCCCCTTGTACGTCTCAGCACAGCATGAAGCGTTCTATCGTGGCATGGGCAGGGCCTGATTAAGGGGGAAGCTCGCTCTTCACACATTATTTATACTTACACCGTTATTTTTTAACAAATAATTTCCTCCTATAATAAACAGAAAATTTTCATTAAAAATTATTTTAAAAGAATTCTGGTGTCTAATAACGGTGAGTAAATTGGATTGTTTTACACCGTTCATTTTTTATAAAAAATATTTCCTTCTCAAAGCGTGGAATTTCTATGACATGAAGTAAAAAATAATTGTAAAAATATTCCGGTATGAGCGAGCTTCCCCCTTAATCAGGCCCTGGGCATGGGTAACATAGCACAGCATGGATAGTGTAATTTCTTCAATTACGGGTGCAATCCGTTGTTTAAGCTGTTTAATGTTACGTATCATTATTTGGTACACCTTGGATTTCATAAATTCCCAATCAAGGAAACTTAGAAAGTCAAATCTGGTGACCGTAGAGCCAGCATTCTTGGAGAGCCCCGACCAATCCATCTGCCTGGGAAAGCATGATTGACGTGGTCCCGAACAATCAGCGCAAAATGAGGTGGTGTTCCATCCCGTTGGAACACAGTGGTATGCATAATCCTATTTCTTCTCAATTGTGACAACACAGATTGTGTCAGCACAGAGAATTGCTCCAACATGTCATGGTGCACGTTACATGTAATTGTCTCCTCAGCAGACGTGAAGGGTTATATACAGGGTGTCCTAAAATTACAGCGATAAATTTTAAGAGGGGATAGGGCACTTCATAAGGATTCAGATTTCAATAGGAAACCATGGACGCAAATGTCATCTTAAACCTTTAAGAACCGGGTGTTTTGGGGTATATTTTAATATATGTGGGCGGATTTAGGGAGCGAATACTTTCTAGTGTTTTTTAATATTTACCGCCCTGTATGAGTACTATCGACTACTCATATGCAGTTTAGTTTTTTGGTTATTTGTAACTCCGTCTACTTTGTAAACTTTGAAATCTTGTACGATCCATCACTTCACCAAATCAATAGTACTTTAAATACATCCATAAAAAACAGCAGTATTACTGTGTGTATCTTTTTATGTAATCATTTGCACGAAAAAAATGTCCATTAAAAATTCAAAATGTAACAGCCACGGACACAGCCACATATGTAAAAAATATCTCGTACTTAAAGGGTTAAAATGTCATTTACGGGCGTGGTTTCCTATGCAATTCTGTATCCTCATGATGTTCCCTATTTCCTATTAAAGGTTTTCGCTGCAACTTTGGGGCACACTGTATAAATAAATATATATATATATATAAATTACCCGATAACTTTCAGTTATCAATCAGTTCATTTATTCCAAGTAACTTCTGCAGATATTATGCTATGCAGACATGCCAACATTTTAATTTATCCCGTAACACTGTCAGTACATACACTTTTTTAATACCACTTTGTTGTGAAATTTTCTCCAATTTGTAATCACGATAAAATATTAAGAAAAATATCCTTCAAGATAAGTGGTGTGAAAATGTCTTAATTAAAATAATTTTCTAATTTTATCAAACATCCATATCGTAAACCAGTTTGCACAGATATTAATATAAACTATAATTAAATAAATAAATAATAATAATAAAAAAATTAATGCATCTGATGATTTGTTTATTATGATTTTTTGTAAAAAAAAAAAAAAAAAAGTATTTTTGAAAATTTGTAATAAAACTGAACTGTAGCTATAAAAACAATTTTGTAACAAAATGTTATTTCAAATGCAAAGTTTTTATGGAATGTAATATCCAAAAAAAAAAAAAAAAAAAATTCCTTAAACCTAAAAAGTTACATTTTAACTGTGAAAAATTATTTACATTCTTTAAAAGTGTCTGTCTATATAACGTGCAGTAAATGTCAAATAATTTAAATTTTACTGTTACACTCTAAACTTTTTTTCTATTTTTTCCTCTCCAAACAGCCTATAATTTGCATACGTCTTTTTATGTGTTATTCGATAATAATATCCTATTTATATAAGGAATTGTTATCATTTTAAGAGAAATGCATAGCAAGAAATTCAACTTAAAAGTTCTCGTCAAAGATTTTTTTTAAATAATAAAATCTATATACAATGTTTCTTTTCTTTTTTCTTTTTCTTTCTTTTTTTCTTTATTCTTTATTTCTCCCTCTTTTATATATATATATATATATATACATATATATAATGAACACAAAATTTCCTTCCCCTTTTTAACAAATATATATATATATAAAAGATGAAAAAGGAAAAAATGTAGTAATTTTTAAATACTTGTGATAGTATACTTTATGGGATAATCCACATGAACAGCGGTTTCCTATTCAAAGCCAAAAGACGTTTAAATTAGTATTGTTTTCTTTTTAGTATTATTTACTTTTCTCCACATAACAGGAATTATCACACATGCAATATTTTTATGCGAATATAGCAGATATACCAAAATTTTTAATTTATTGCGTTGTTTGTTACCGGCTTTTTTTTTTTTTTTTTTTTTTTTTTTTTTAAGAGTAATTGTGTTATTCTTAGCTGCCAACAGTTTAAATTTATTCCGAAATGTGTTTTGTACCCGCCTTTTTTCACACCGTATTTTTTATAGAGTAATTTTCTTCAATGCATAATTACGATGAAGGAAATTACTCTAAAATGATTATGGTTAGAAAAAAGGGCGCATTTTAACAACACCCAGGAGTTAATTTAAAAAGTTGGCAGCTATGGCCTTATTTAATCGTAATTACATATCGTCAAAGATCGTAGTCCCTGCTCTTTTTTTTTTCAGGACACTTTCAGAGATGAGAAATTTTCCCCGGTTTTTCCACCACTTTTTTTCGTATAGAAATATTTATAAAGTAAAGTAGTAAAAAGAAAAAGCGGAAAATTTTCATTCTTGAAACTGTCCTGAAAAATGGCTGGGGTGTACAACCCCCTCTTAAGATAATCTTCTAAAGTATGTTTACGTGATTAAGTAAAAAAATATTATGTGAATACAGTAGCGCAAATATGAATGTTGAGTAGGTTTAAGGTTATTTTTAGAGCTACACAATGGGTATTGGGGACGGAGGAATAATCCGAGAGGGGTGGGGGCGGGGGGCTCGAGGAAGGTATTTCGACACCTCGTATCAGAGCTGCCAACATTTTAATTTATTCTGGAGCATTTTTAGCCCCGCCTCTTTTTCATATCACTTTTTTCTTAAAAGTATTTTTTTTGTCATTTTATCGTAGTTATATATTGGAGAAAAATATTCTATACATAATGTGGTGCGGTATAAAAGCGGAACTAAAAATGCTCCGGAATAAATTAAAATGTTGGCAACTATGTCGTGTTATTACAGAAATCATTGAATTTCAAGAAAATGTTTCTTCTTTTTAAGTGATTAAAATTTAATTAAAAATAGCTGAAAAAAGACCCCCAAACAAAAATTATAAACTTTAAAAATGTTAATAAACATTAACACGGCATTTTAAATGTATCCTATCAAAATTAAAAATTGTAATAATGAATATAACATGAAAGAAAATAGTTAAAATTTAGAGTTTGTGATGTGATTAAAAAAAAAAAAAAAATTATATATAGCAGACTATTTTAGAAAATCTCAAGATTACAGGTTTTATACAGGATTTGATATTTGATTAATCAAGGAAAAGTAGATTAAATTACAATGCTTTTTATATATTTTATTACCTGATTGCTTTTTCATTATTTCTTTTATACAGAAACTAAAGCAATTAAGATAAATAAATAAATATTTAACGTTTATTAAGGAAAAAACATATGCATATACATATATATATATATATATATATATATATTTGGGGGTGGGGAGGGGGGAGGGGTGACGGACGAAGGTAGAAGAGGTTTACACATAAAATCAGTCACTTTGTAGTTCATGTATCACTATCAAAAAACGCAAGTCAAAACTTGCAATTTTTGACAGCCACAGAAATTTTGACTCTGACAATTAAGTAAGTGTATGAACAGAATTACTATTGTTACGCAATGTAATTTTGAGTCAATATTATGCGAAGCGGCTGAACCCAGAAACACAATTTATACGACTCCTTGTTTAACCTTGACTCTTTGAAAACAAAGGCTATGGTGACAGTTACAGAATGAATGCTCTTGATAGACGATGATTTTTTTCACTTCCTTCCTCAGTTGTTAACCATCCTGTGCATTGAATCTATCTTATTCAGAAAAATCGCTTTATATACAGAAAATAAAACCAATTTTCTACGATTTTGTTTTGCTTAAAAATGTTTTTGGGCAGTCGCTTACAAAAAAAAAGAAAATAAATAAATAAATAAAGATAAAAATAAAAGATGCATTAAATTCGATTTTCTTTATAAAAATATTCGCTTTTAAGTGGACACGGTATCCTTTGAATTTTGTTTATTTATTTATTTATTTGTAATATTTTTATATATTTTTATATATTTCTTATTTATAAAAAGCCGCTTTTAAGGGAACTCGGCACCCTTTGAAATTTTGATTATTATTATTATTTATTTTATTTAATTTATTTATTGTTTAAGAATTTTATAGTACTCTTTTTGCATACTATTAAATGACTTTATTCAGGAAAATAATTTCAAGGAATTCTATTGTCACTATTTGAAAAATTTAATATTTTGTGAAAACTTTAAATAATTTTTCTAGCCTATTTTTGCCTACAATTTCTAGTTTTTTACAACATTTTCTTTTTCTTTTTTTTTAATAATATTCTGTAAAGTTACCTTTATAACTCTAAGAATTAGAATTATAAAATGCTGATTAGTTTGGGAGAAAACAGTTAATTTTTGATATATATGTAAAAATTGAGCAGAAAAAAAAAAAAAAAAAAAAAACTTTTAGGTCTGATTTTTAGTATTATAAAATACACTATAATTAACATCTAGAAATGAAATCAAATATATTAAAAAATTATGAATTAAGAAAATGCACATATAAGCATTTTAAAGTATTCAATGGGGCACGTTTGCAGTCCAGAGCTTTGTTTAACCTGTTAACTGCGCTTGAAGGATACGTGAAGATGAATATGTCCAGAAAAACATAAATCCAAAATCGTAACCACATAAGCTATTAACCCTGTCAGGGGCGGTAGTTGCATAGAGCAACCACAAATTTTAATTAACCTTTCCAAAAATTGTCTCCGGAAATTTTTAATAACATTTTTCTTTTATAACTTAGACGAATAACTCCATTTATTTCTTGTCTTTCAATATCGTTGGTGATTTCTGGTGGCTGTTGATTTGAAATCAAGAAAATTTGCTTGCCCCCCGAAAGGGTTAAATACCATAACACTAGCTTATGTTTTGTTAAACTGAATACGGCTTCTGCAGTAGCTCTACTATTACGGAATTCATCTTAAGTAGACAACAATTACCTTCATTTACTCTGCATGCAAATACTCCCCATTCCAACTTCTCTTATATCATTCTGTAAGGTTGACTAGGTATGACAAAATTTTTCGTCTTACCAAAAAACGTTTTATGTATATATGAAACATCATCTTTTTTTTTTTTTTTCCCTCGAAATAAATGCAATTAATAAGTTGAAAACGATTTTCTTTTATTAATTAATGTGAGGTGATACAGAGCTGCCAACCTAACCTGAGGATTGTTAGCTCCGCCCTTTTTTTCCTACTAGTCTTTTCTAGAGTATTTCTCTTCTTAACCCTTTGCGGCGCAAGGTAAATAAGATCATTTAAATTTCACTGCCAACGGAATTCACCAACAAAATTAAAATCAAAGAAATTGACGATCTTTTCTACTATATTCTAAAAGTAAAATTTTGCTAAAAAATTTCCGGTATGAAATTTTGCAGTTGGAACTTAATAATTGCATCCTCTCAGCGAGGACAGTGCGCCGCAAAGGGTTAATCATAGATGCCAACATTTTAATTTATTCCGGAGTATTTTTAACTCCGCCTTTGTTTCATACCACTTATTTTTTATGAGTAATACTTTCTTATTTTATCGAAGTTATATAGTAGATAAATATTTTCTATAAATAAAGTGGTGCGAAATAAAGGCGGGGCTAAAAATACTTCGGAATAAATTTAAGCGTTGGCATCTATGGGTTAATCCATCGAAAATATATTTAAAGAGAATTGTTCTAAAAATTAAGTGCTGTAGGAAAAGGGGCTGTGCTAACAATTCTCCGGATAATGTTGGCAGCTCTGTGATATTATCTCTCATTGCGAAGGAAAAGTCTCCATTGTGCAACGAATTTAACAAAAGTTTATTCTCCGGTTAGCAGGTTAATATATATAACGAGAGAGTTTTCGGACCTTCATGATATACAAGGGATATCAAAGATATTTTGAATAAAAAATTAGAAAATCGACATTATCGTTATTTTTCGCCAAATGAAGGGTACTACATAGGTGCCAACATTTTAATTTATTCCGGAGTATTTTTAGCTCCGCCTTTATTTCGCACCACTTTATTTATAGAAAAATTTTCTTTAATATATAACTTCGATAAAATAAAAAATAACAAAAAAAAAAAAAAAATACTTTTAAAGAGTAAGTGGTATAGAATAAAGGCGGGGCTAAAAACACTCCGGAATAAATTGAAATGTTGGCATCTATGGTATTAAGTCCCCATAATCATTTTTTAAATTCATTAATACGTAATTTAAATTAGTGTGAAAGGTTTCTTGATAATTCTTTGTCCATAATGAAATCTTTTAACAATAAATTAATAACAATTAATAAAAGGCAATTAAGTGTATTTTATTAATTGTATTTCAAAATTAGCAATCAATAACAATTAATAAAAGGCAAAATCAAACTTTTACCGCAATGGTTAGAAATGGTCAAATAATCGACTAGCAGATTGACGGAAAAAAAAAAAAAAAAAATCAGGACACTGTCTTTCTTTTGGAACACAATTCTATGAAATTACTGAGTACATAAATGCAAAAGTTATTTGAGGATATCTTTAAATCTAGGCAAAGTAAAGGCATGGTATAAAATGACAATCACACACACGCACAAAAAAAAAAAAAAAAAAAAAAAAAGGTGCCACCCTGATGCAAGCTGTTACTGTAAACATTTAATAATTCTAAAAATTTGCCGTGTTTTGCTGCATATAATCCGCAGGTCTGCTAAATCAATTTCGCACTTGATATTTCAATGAACAGACGAAACTATATTTAAAAGTTGTATTGTTTCCTACAAGTATACCAATGACTGTAAATTAAATTATCATGTGTGCAACCAATTTATCTGATTTGCGGATTATACCTATGAAAATACTAGAGTTTAAATTTGGTACAAATTTCACTGTGTTCTAACCCTACCAGTTGCAGTGTTGGTCGCGGAATCCGAACCCAGGTTGCACTCGTCAGTCTAGTTGTTCGGAGTCTTCAGTGATTTTTTTCGAACACCTTGCGTGATTACGGGCTAGGCGCCCTTAGAAAGACCCTCATAGAGGACATCTTACCCAGGCTTTAGTCCCAAAAGTAGATAAATTTGACAATAATGATGATGTGATGTGGTGTAGGCTTTATCTTACTTCACATTACACCGTCCTTTCTTTTTCATGGTTCGTACGGCCACGCCTTTTTTCAAGGACTCTCCCACCGATATTTTTATACAATATATATTCTTTTAAGTTTAAAGGTAGTTTTCATATCAATAATTGCTATATATTATTTCTGGTGCAAGAAATTAATAAAATTCAAGGACTGTACGAACTATGTTTTTAATACTTCGCCATGCCGTTCTATATTGTTTTGTGAATATGATTGTACCTGATGTTTAATATTTTGTGTTTCGTAAAATTATATCCCGAACACATTACGATAGGCAAAGAAACAGTCTGTTATACAATCTAGGAAGAATTTAAGACAATGCTAGTTATTTATGTAACACAGGACTGCCGCAGGCGATTTTCTTTTTATTAATTTCGTACTACTATTTTTCCATGACATAAAATTTATAATAAGCAGGTTTACCTGCGAAAATGTATTATAAATTTTATTTATTTTTTGGTAATACTGGAACGAAAATAATATAAAAAAATCGCCTGTGACAGCCTTGTATGTAATAAGCGTTAGCGTTGTAAAATACAACGCTTACTTTCAGCACTACCAACAAGTACCCTCAAATAAATTAACTCTTTTATAGATAAATTATAAACTTTTTTTTTTTAAATCTTATTTCCATATTAGTGCACCTTAGCATGCTTTAACTCGATAAAATACAAAAAGTAATATATTGCAGTCGAAACCGAGCATGATTAAACTTCTTCCACAGTACGAATAAGTGAAATCGCGTCGTTTCTTAATTTTTTTTAAAAAATGTTTTGCTAGTTTCTTCTTCCCTTAAATTTAACTACTCTACGACGTTAATTAAAAAATGCCTCAAATATTCATTTGCAGAGAAAAATTCCGTTTGTGTAATATTATCTTTCTCTTACACCACTTATTTTTTCAGTTTATGTAGCTTTGTACAGGAAAAATGTGACGCTGAAAATGACACTTGAGCGTCGAAAAGAAATCACGAAAACACCTCATCTTTTCAAACAGTCATCCGATAATGTAGGTGTAAGACAACTTCTGAATACTTGGTTATTCGGGCATTCCATGTGTGAAAGAGAATCCATCCACTTTAAAGCATCCACTTCAGTTTTCCTTCGTCTTTAAACTTGGCTCAAGACTGTAACTGACATCATCAGCCTTAAGCGTGGGCGGAGAGGACTGAAGCCAATTTGGCTTCAGACAAAGATTGAAGTTCACTTAAATAATGTTTGTTTTGGTTTTTAAACTGCATTCTGAATGTCTGGATTTAATTCCTTTTGACTGTTTCAGATGAAGGAATTTTTCGCTTCTGTTTATTACCGCCGGGTCTTTTTTTTTTTTTTTTTTTTTTTTTTTTAATTACAAACCGTCCATAAAAAAATTCCTTGCTAATTTTATAAAAGGAAAAAAAGAAAGAGAAAGGAAAGTTTTTAGAAATATAATTAATTGTTGATGCTGGTCTTTTTTGTTATTTTATTTTATTTTATTTTTAGCTATATGCATGAAATGTAATTTTGTAATTGAAAAAAAAAAAAAAAAAAAAAAAAAAAAATGAAGAAATAAGGAAATGAAATTTTATAATAAAAAATATATCTTTTACAAATGTACTCAGATATTTTTTCTTTTAGATTTTAATAGCAGTTTTGAATCTGATATGTTACAATGTGTTTCATTCAAAAAAAAAAAAGGTTATAATGAAAGCCTGATGATTGATTAAGGTTGCATTTGGAATTTTTTACTAAATTATGGCAAAAGTTCCGTCAAACAGCTGTATGTCGATTCATTCATAGTACGTCTATTTACTTTTTCCTACTTTTATTTTACATGTTTTGTTACCTCAATAAAACATAAATAAATACTTCAAAAATTCAATGAATGTCAAATTTTTAATAAAGTCAAACTTGTCTTAAAGTTTTTGAAATAATATGCTAACTAAAGTTAAAGCGTTTTTTTTTTTTTTTTTTCCCATACTAATTGAATATAATAGCTTTACCACTTTACTCAAATTTCAAATTACTTGCACATGCAATTCCGCACTCTGGTTGCGCAACATTATTGACCAATATCAAAAAGGAAATGAGCCAATATTAAATTATCCCCCTCCCCCCCCCCTTATAAGGTATGCATGGATATTATATTTTGACAATTCGTAATATCGGCCAATGTTTTTTAATATCAGTGAGAATCATTTTTTGATATTTTAGATAATCTGATCAATAAATCAATTCTAAAATTCGACAAATTCTTTTTGAAAAATTTTTGCATTAATTTCTGAATCATATTCTCGACTCGAAATCCGATAGATGGAAACCTCTTATAAATACGGTACGTTTATTTCATTTCACTTTAAAATTTCTTCAGTACAAGATACGCTAAATGCCTATAATGTGATTCCATGGTTGAAGGTAACATCAGTCACACGAAAGAGTAAAATTTCCTCTTTTTCTGCAACCACTATTACCATATAGATATATTAATGGGATTTTAAATGTAACTTTCGTGATTAAATAGGATAGTGATTCTTGTCGGAAATTACTGGTGGAAGCAGAAATATCTCTGACGTTACATTTTTTATTGAATTGCTCTCTATAGATAATTCCAGATGTTTGAAAATTGATGTACCGTAATTTTTGGCGTATAATCCGCAGGCCAGGTAAGTCAGTTCTGCACCAGAAATTTTAATTAGAGAATGAGGTTCTATTTGTACGAGCTGTTTCTTCAAAATAATATAGATTTTTGTGTTAAACAAAATTTGTGGTTGAGGAATATCATATTTTATCTGCGGATTATACGCAGAAAATTACGGTATATGTATTAAATATCGAGCATAATTGCCAACTATTATAATTTATTCTGCATCGTTGTTAGTCCCGCCTTTATTTCATGCCACTTTATTTTGTAAAATAAATTTCACCAATATGTAACCATTGTGTATCTGCCAACATTCTAATTAACATTCTATAGTACTGTTGGTACACACCTTTTTTCTCATACTCGTCTTTCTTTTTCTTTTTCTTTTTTTTTTCTTTTTTCTTGAGTATTTTTCTTTTTATTTAACAGTAATTACATTTGGTAGAAATTACTCTAAAAATAAAGAGTTGTGGGAAAAGGGTGGATACTAGCAATACTACGGAATATTAATTAGAATACTGGCAGGTATGTATGTAATTACAATAAAATAAGAAAAAGATTATAGCTGAAGAAAAGTGGTATGAAAAGAAGGCAGTATTAAAAATGCTCCGGAATAAATTCAGGGTGGTAACGAACCACGGAATATTTTTCTTGCTGGTAGTGAATATTAAAATTTTACTGTGGATCGAGGTCGAGTTCAATTTCTGGTCAGTTTTAGTTTTTAAGAAGTCTGGTCGAATTGAGAGCCTGTTAAAAATAAATAAAAAAATAAAAATAATAATAATAAATAATACGCAGAAATATTTTTGATAGAAATATAGGCGTGCATAATTGATTTAACCATACCCCAGTATAAGTAAACTTCCATATTAGACACCCCGAATATCAGAGGGTTACTCAATGGATACTTTGATAGTATGCAATGTAAATCTTTCTGATTCTTCTTAACCTACTGAATTATGAATTCTCTAATTATCTCTCTCTCTCACACACACACTTTTTTTTTTTTTTTTTTTTCGCATTTCAGATCGGGTTTGAATTGGATTCAGGACGGCAAAAATCTTTTTGAGGTATTCGATTATTTGTCGTGTTTCAGATTGCTTATCGTATTTTAGATTGACTTCAAATTTCGTTGTGGTGTTGGGGCAACTCATATAGGATTCTGAGATGAATATGGGCATTTCCTTTTCAAAACACAAACTATTATTATACTGCATACTATACTTATACACTGCTCTTATAGTGAAATTTTTAAATTTGTCTGATAAGGGTAATGTATAAATTTAAAATGATCAGTAATGTATAAATTTAAAATGAACTATAAATCAGCAGTTTTCCCTAAATCTGTTATTATTATTATTTATTTATTTATTTTGAGGATTTAGAACATATGACCCCCCTCCCCCTGGTGACGGTCTTGCGCACGTGTACAAATGTGAAAATTTCAAAGCGATAAATTATATTGACTTAGTTGCATTTTTTCAAGGTTTTATTACAGCATTATATCTTTATAGTTGTAAGAGGCAATTATTACATAAAAACTTGGCTGCACTTGATAAAGCGTACTAAAGGTCAAGTGAAAATTATTTCGTGTGATTATGATACAGTTATAGGAATCTTTAAACCGTAGAGCTATTTTATTTTTATTCAAGAAAAATATACTATGCAATTTTTAAAAAAAGTATTTCTCATACAAGTTTTAGATATTATCAATGACATATGTCAATTCGATCTTGGTCAAAAATATCAAAAAATATTTTTCACGTTTTTAAACTATTTCTAATGTTGTACTACTTTTGGTGCTAACTAGCAGTTCCAATTTCGATAAATAAAAAATAAGACTTATCAATTATTACACCAATTAAAATATGACACAGTTGATTTAAAAAAAGGGGGGGGGGATCAGTGAGTCATTTTAAAGAAATAGTGTTAAATTTAAACATGTATTTGCTCTTTAAATATATTCTCTTATTTATTTGATATATGAAGTTCTATGTACTTCTCAAAATATCTTACCCATATTTTGCTATTATTTTAACAAAAATTAACCTGTATTAAATAATAATTAACATCGGGGAATTATAATTAAATATATATATACTTTTTTACAATTGTGATATATTCATGGTGGCTTTGGGGTTTTATCATTATAATTGTTTGTTCTGAAGGTTTTCTTAATTTTAAAAATTGAAATATTTTAATAACTATTTAATATCTATTTATTATATATATATATATATATATATATATTTCTAGTGATTCATACTGAAAGAGGGGAAAATGGAATATCTTCCAATTTTCAATAAAGTTTCTCATTTTTCATATCAATTTAAACGCAGTGTATTCCGCATTGAACAGAAGCTTTTAAACTTATTTATTTATTAGAAATATTATTTTTGTTATAAAATTAAAATATAATTATTTGTGCTGCATCATTTGGTAAATCCATTACTTTTATTAAAGGAGATTTTTTTTCTTCATCAAATTTTTTCATCAATCACAAACTTCATTTCCTGCTTTTAGTCACTTTTTTTTTTTTTTTTTTTTTTAAGTTTCACGTCACCTTCATTGCTATTAGTTTCACATACCTTCGTAATGCTTGAATTTTTAGAGAAAAGAAATCATATGAAATATAAAAAATATCAGACTTTATATATTAATCAATTTATATATTTCTATTTATAAAGAAGATTATAACTATTGATTAGTGTAGGTTACGTACAGATAACGGATTCCATTTCCAACATTTTATTCAAAAATGGATAATGTTTGATATACACCCCACATAAAACTATAATATTATAAACTTTATTATTATTATTTTTTTTAATTTATACTTTTATGCAGCATTAATCTGAACTTTTCAAAATCACTTTCAAAAAGAAATCAACGTAACCTACATCAATCTACATCAAATCTTTCCGCCTTTGTTTTAACGATTCCTTTGACTGTATGTTCAAACTAGACATTTTTATTTTTTATTTTTGACGGCATAAATAACAACACTTCATGAAGAAAGAGCGCTTCGATTTTTCCCAAGAGTTGTTTTTGAAGCGGGAACTTTCTATTTCCGCTTCCAGAAAGCGATACTCTGTCTGAAGGTAAATCTTTGTTTTTGACCCAAACAGCCGTCTTCATCTATTTTAAACGAAGAAACACACCTTTGGTCTTTTGAATAGACCGAGGATAGACGAGCTATTTTCCATTCAAATATATGATGAAGATAAAGTCAAGAGGAAAATTCCTAAATTTAAATTAGTTGTTTCAGAATGACCTAATATTTAATTGAAATTGTACGTACGAACTATTTCCAATTATAGATTACTAAAAGATTTAACGAATAGGTTAATATATAGCCCATGGGCTGCATGCAATAGTGCCTCAACATAAAAAAATCTCGTTTTGAGATAAATAGTTTAAAAGTTTCCATTGCTATGGAAATACACAGCCTTAATTTAAACATGCCTTACGGAGTATATATTGAATTATGAAATGTGCCAGTATTGCTGCTGGAAAGATAGATTTTTTTCACATTGAGATCCGTGCTTAGTCAAAAAATCGTAGTTTCTGAGCTGTGCCATTATTGCAGTTTATGAGCGACAGGTTTTATGACATTCACCAAAACGTCATAGTCAAAAACTGTTTTACAATCCATGCCTAAATTTTATTTATTTATTTATTTCTGGAAATGAGTGAGATTCTGAAAATGTATGAAAGATTTTCATGACCATAGTTTGGTTAATATAACTTGTGTATTTCGCATCACATTGTATTAAATTCAAAAAATCATATACTACGATTCCATAGTTACCAACATTTCTAATTTATTCCATGGTATTGTTATTACCTGCTTTTTTTTACCGCCACTTCTTTTGAGTAATTTTTCTCAATATGTAATTACAATGAAATAGGATGAAAATTACTCTTCATAACAGGTGGTGTGGATTAAGTTGGGTACTAATGATGCTCCGGAATAAATTAAAAATATTAGCAAATATGCAATTCTAAAGCAACTTTCTTTGATAACTTGTAGTTGTTCCCTTGACAGCTATATAATATAATGATATACAAAAAGAATATAAAGAGTTTTAAATTTATTTATTTTTATCAGCATTTCTTTACAATAACGTACAAATGAAAATAAATAGAACTAAAATATGAAAGGCTTTAGTCAGGCAACGCAGCACCAACTAGTAAACGTGCACTTTCTGAATTTTCATATGCGTAGGTTAATGGAAGCTAGTGTCACTATTCACCTATGATAGCTACACGGTGTCGACAGTCGAAATTTTTTCCTCGATTCTTTCACCAGTATATTTATATATCAACTTTTTCTTAGCGGATCGTGCAAACTTACTACTAAAATTTCCGAAAGAAAAATACTGGTGTAAGAATCAGGAAAAAAATTTCGACTGTTGACACCCTGAGCTATTATCATACATAGTATCGTTGAAAAAATTCCCAGTGTGAGATTCCACAGTGTCGACCTGAGTGATTTTAAAGATGACAAAACAAGGCTTGTCATGTTTTCGTCATGCATGATTTGATACACCCATTCAAAAGATTAATAATAAGAGTTAAACTTCAAACCTTCATTATTGAACATTGATAATAAATAAATCTGCATGAACAGCTTGAATCACATAATCAAGAAATTTCAGACAATTCTTAAACACATCCACATTGCAAATTGCTTCAATAATTTTGCTGCCGACTGTATTAGTCTCAATCTCAACCTTGTAGTAATTACGAGTTCAAAGCTCAGATTTGTATTAGTGCTTAAGCTTTAATCCGTTCTTACCTCTTTTTAATTTTAGAAAGTAAATTCTTCCGATAATTTATAAGATATATTTCGTTACGCATTAAGACATTTTAACGACAAGTACGAATAACTTACAACATACAGAGCTGCCAACCTAATCCGGCAAATTGTTAGTACCGCCCCTTTTTCTACACCACTTAATTTTTAGAGTATTTTTCTACTTAATTGATCATAGATACATTTGAAGAGAATTGCTCTAAAAATTAAGTGGTGTAGAAAAGGGGCGTTTTTCAATGGGCGTTAACAATTTGCCGGATTAGGTTGGCAGCTCTGAACATAGTATACAGACGGCAATTGGGATTTACTTCAATCTATTATTTATTTAATCCTGTTCTCTTCAAAATAGACTGAACATATCATTATGGGTGAAAATAGAATTAGTTACTAAATTTTATAAAAGGGAGAAGAGATAAATTTCAGTTTTTAATTAAAAATCAACACATCTCACTTACAAATGAAGACAACTATTAATATCAACACGGATGAGAGTTTGGTACAGATTTCATACCACAATTTATGAAGAAAAATTTTCTTTTTAATAAATCTTATCAGGAAACCATCCCATACTGTAATCATAAAAAAAAATCCAAACAAGCATTAATCAAAAGAGCATATATAAACATAGCTGCCAATATTTTAATTTATTCTGAAGTGCTTTTAGCCCCGCCTTTATTTCGCACCACTTTATTTATGAAAATTTTCTTCAATATATATCTTCGATAAACTAAGGAAAAATTACTTTTAAAAAATAAGTGGTACGAAATAGAGACGGGGCTGAAATTACTCCGGAATAATTTAAAATATTTGCAGCTATGTATAAATATGTTTTTTGACGCATAAAACAATAGCCCTCGTCAGCTCGTTTTCGAGTTATAAATTCTGAAAGTTTGCTAATAATCGATGCAACAACGCCTGAATCGATAACACCACGCCTTACTGAAATAATGAATGAAATCCAAAACAAGCAGAAATCAAAAGAGCATAGACAAACGTATTCTTTGACGCAATAATCAGTTGTCCATATGAGTTTTAAGATATATTCAATCGAGATATAATGTCTAAAAATTCTGTAAAATAGAATCTAAAAATTGATAGAAGTCATGGTTCTGGTAGGTTTTCACGGGACTCCTCCCACTTCTTTCTCGTTACTACATTTTTACTCAAACGTAACACTTTCGCGACCGCACGCGTTTGTCTTTTTGGCAGTAAGGTCCGCCTGTGAGCGTTATTCTCTCAAGTTACAATATTTCAGAACAAAATTTTCTATCTTCAGATTCATATTACAAATGGATATACATTATAATTATACTCTTTCTGATCAAAGTATTTATATCCATAGTATATTGATTGTACAAATAATATGAATATTGGGTATATTTTTAAGAAATAAATGACATACGAATTGTAAAAGAAACGCCCACTGTCGGAGTTACAGATTTTCAAATGACGTGAATCTACGGCAGTGGTCGCGAAAGTATTAAATTCTCGAGAACGTGCTTACGAGGGCTAACAATTTATGCGTCAAAAATCACGTTAGATTATGCCCTCTCGAACGAACATAATTTAACTGATTTCTATTACACTATTGGGACGGTTTCCTGATTAGATTGACCACGAAGAATGTTTTTGTTAATAAGAGTTCTACGCCGAATTCTCATACATGTAACAGTAAATGAGGGGTTACATGGCTTCTCTATTTTTTTTATATAAAAAGGAAAAAAAAAAATTCAAAAATTTGAGCATATAAAAGAACAGCATTTAAACAATATTTTATAAAATTTTCATTAAAAATTTTGGAAAATTCAGTCGGTGTCTCCTGGTTTTCGAAGACCTTTCAGAGAAGCCGTGGACACGATTTCTCAAAAACTACTTCGCGAAACTTAATGAAAATTTCACACTTTTTCAAATTAGGATTGGCTAGTGCTTGCAAAAAGGACTTTTCTTTTTTCGATTACAACTAATTTTATAAGGCTATATTTGGCTTAAAATGTACCAAAAATTGTACTGTTTTTGCATACAACTCTGCCAAAAATTCATTATTATTATTATTATTTTTTCTTTAATCCTTTGTTCATGTATGAGCTATTTTTATCTATTCACAAAAAAATTGTTATTTTAAATTTTAGATGAAGCTAATATGAGTTATCCTGTGTCCACTGCTTATCTAAAGGGTCTCCGAAAATCAGATTTCACCAGTTGAATTTTCCAAAATTTTCAATGCAAATTTCATAAACTAGTGCTTAAATATTGCTCTTTAACATCATTAAAATTTTAAATAATTGTTTTTATTTATTTTATATATATTTTCAATAAAGATACGCAGAGCTCCCAACCTAACCCGTAGGATTGTTAGTACCGCCTCTTTTTCCACACCAGTCTTTTTTTAGAATATTTTTATTCTTAATTCAACGTAAATACATTTGAAGAAAATTACTCTAAAAATTAAGGGGTGTAGAAAAAGAGACGGTACTAACAATTTGAATCTATGTAAAATACATTAATTAGAATAATTAGATTAGGTAATTATTGAGAATAATTATTTACAATTAATTATTTAGAATAAAACATAGATATAGATTAATTTATAAACATCATTTATAAACAAATAACAAAAATACATTACCTTATTTTCCGCATGAACAATCTTCAAAAAAAAAAAAAAAATCAAAATAACCCGTAGTAAATTAGAGAAAACCTAAATTGTGACAATAAATTGACACCTCCATTAACTCACAATTTTTTGTCGTATGCCAAAATTTGCATTAGTAATACAATAAGTCTTCGGCAACCAATTTATATTCTAAATCCAAAAAAAAAAAAAAAAAAAAAGTTACTAAAGTAAAGTATTTCCCCTTTGAGTATCTAGTCAAAGGCGCAAAGTAAAAAATGACACTGATTCAACAGCTAAAGATAGGGAACCATATTTGTGTTGGCAAAGGCCCAAGTGTCTGAATAGAGGGAGGTATTAAAACTGGGCTCTCCCTGTTTTAGAATGTTTATCTGTTCTTTTACATTATAAATCATTTGCATCATTTCTTCTTTTGACTGCTTCAGCCTTTATCTCTCAGTTTTGAAGTAAGAAAAAAAAAAAAAAAAACGTATATCGTTTTGCTTCTTTTAAGGGTTTCATTTTATATTAAGAGACTAAATAATGCAAAAAAGAGAAGCTAATTTGGAATATTTAAATGACGTTTTTTATTGCACGTAATATTTTAAAAGATGAAGTTTTAATTTTTTAGTCATGTTATTTAATTTGAGGTATATTTGCTATGGTACATGAAGTAGAGAATTCATATTTATTTTGTAAATTTAGAACTCTGTTTGAAATATTATAAAATTTTGCAAATTTTATTCTGATGATATATTTAAAAAATGCTTCTTAATGGAGCTTTTCAGTTATATAAAGTATATATATATATAACTAAAGTAATATATTTATTCAACCGTTTAGTTTTCGTTCTCATTCTTTTCATTGTACTCATGAAAAATTATATGTATATCTATACGAGTATATATACATATGAATATTTTTTTTCTCTGTTTATTGTGCAAAGCGTATAAACGTATCATATTTACCAACCATCGATTTTTTTAAATACCAATGTTTTTAGCTGCAAAAATTGCTTTCTTTAAAAACGAAATTTTGTAATCACAAGAGTCGAAGGTAACTTTAACCCGTTAGTAGTCGATATAGACAGCGCCACCTATTAAAAATTGCGCACTTTTTATTTAACTGTCACCAATAATTTTAAGAAGTGATGTGACTGACGTTTCTTTGATTTTATTCGCGTTTTATGCCACTTCTGAAAATTTTTGGTGGCTATTGAATAAAAAAATCTTTCAACACTAAAAGATGGGCGGCAAATCGACCAACTAGCGACTACTAACGGGTTTTAAATAAATAGTGGTATGGAAAAAATCTGGAGGGTTGGCAGCTCGGGCGTAGTAGCACAATTTTTTAAAAACTGATTAATGAAATAGCTATTTAAAATATGTAGTACATAAAAAAAAAAAAAAAAAAAAAAAAATCTATGACTTTAAGTCATATCTGCATATCATATGATTTCAAATACATATCAATTTCTCCTTTTATTTCACCAATTATTTCCGCGAGGGTCTTTGACTTGAGAAAAATGTTTTCCATGGGTAACCTTCTAAAATGTCCTATTCCATAATTATGCGAGTTTCGGTGAAAACTACGGAAAAATCTGAACGGCTAGGCCAACGAGTGTGACTTGGGTTCGAAACCGGCATCTCACGTCCACGAGCTTTAGAAACTTTCGGCCTCGAACGGGCATATTTTTAGATAAATCTGTTTCAGAACTTAAATTTTGGCTCCATTTATTTTCCGTTAATAAATTTAAAAACAACTAATATACCACCAAATTATGTATCGATGGGATACGTATTATTAACAGGTCTGCTACAGGCGAATTTTATTATTATTACTATTTTCGTACCACTATTTCCATAACAAAAAATTTATAAAAAAAATTATGGATGCAAACTGCAGTTTTATCTGCCTAAATATATTATAATTCTCATACTTGCAACCATCTCATTAATAACTGTACAATTGTTAACGCCCCTTGAAAAAACGCCCCTTTTTTCACACCACTTTATTTTTTGAGTAAATCTCTCCAAATGTCGCTATGATTAAATGAGAATAAAATTACTCTAAAAAATGACTGGTTTGAAAAAAAAGGCGGGTACTAAAAATTGGACGGTTCATAATGAGATGGTTGACAAGTATGAATTTTATTTTTCGGAAATAGTGGTACTAAAAGGATAAAAAAGAAGTAGCCTGTGTCACTTTTAATTTATTGTCAATGTTTCTATGACGTATTTACTGTCATTTACAAAAAGTATGAAATGATGTATTTGATCGCAAAATCTATTTATTTATATTCAGTCTGTGTATAATTTTTTGTATAAATATATAATTTCACTATTATTTTTATATACTTAGGAAAAACACACTTAAAAAATCATTTTCTGATTGAGATTTTCATGTTTGCTTCATAAAATATTCAAAGTATGAATACATTGAATAGGAAAAAGATTTTCAAATTTAGCATAACAATATTTAGCCAAAACACGCATTCTACAGTGTGTCCTAAAAGTTCCAGTACTAACACTGATGTATTTTTTATTTACAAAACAACAAATCTTAAAACGATTATTTTTATGCTAATTATAAAAGGCACATTTAAAATAACGGAGGAAAAAATACAGAACTTACATTTATAATAAATGTTCAAAATGTCCACCCTTTTCTAGGAGGCAAAGCTGAACTCGTTTGCGCATGTGTTTAGAAACGCGTTCTAACACGCTAAGAGTGACTTCTTGTAGAGAAACCTGTACACACCTGCATAGAACATGTATTACGAAATTGTCGAACGAGCTGATATAGTATATTTTTACTCTGTATTGCACCAGATCTTCAAACATCTTTACATCTTTCATACGATTTACATTCAAAATAAGCTTCAAACAGCGTAATTCTCTGAATGCGTGATAAACTCCTTTCACTATGAAGAACAAAATAACATAAAACTTTATTCTCACACAACTTGTGCGAGAAAAGAAACAAACGATAAAAAGTAAGGAAGTGATGCAATAATAAGCAGACGATAAAATTTAATACTATTTAAAAAAAATCATGGACACAATGAGTTCTTTAAGTTGGAGTACTGGAACTTTTAGGACACTCTGTAAATGACAATACTCATATAATTCACAAACATTAAAAAAAAAAAAAAGTTTTCGTTGATTACTAAACATGCAAGACAATGAACGATACAATGTAAACGCTTTATTCAATCATTTATTCTATTATGTGTGCACATGTTTGTGACCTTTTTATCAATCTTTTTATCTAAAAAATTATGCTAAACCTTTTGACACGATGACGTCTTAATGCTACTGAGTTATTTTATTTGTGCAATCTCCTTATCCCGTAATTGTACTCAATAGTAACAGAAATATTGAAATGTCCTTCGCAAGGAAGATAGATTTAAATGAATTGGACACAGAATCTTACAGATAAGATTAGATAATAAAGCCGTGAATTTGAAGTTTTTTTTTTTTTTTTTTAATAATCCGTACAATCGTAGAGTTTGCAAAATTGTTATTTTATTCTGTAGCATTGATAGTGCCTGCCTTTTTCCACACCGCATTTTTTGTAGAGTAATTTTCTTCATTATGCGTAGATACCAAATAGTGCGTTTTTTTTTAACACCACATTTACTGAGTTATAAATCATTTTATTTAATGGAGTAAAACTGCTAAGAGATGTATTGAAAATTTCCGGTAGAACAAAAAAGTGCATGTTAACAGCTCTGAATACAGATACAAACATGCCAAAAATTTTATTTATTCCGAAGCACTGTTAGTATACCCTCCCTTTTTTTTTATATCACTTTATTTTTAACTAAATTTTCTCCAATATGTAATTACGATTATATAAAAAGAAAAATAACTTTCAAGAAAAGTGGTATGGAAAAAAATGAGAGCACTAACATTGCTCCAGAATGAACGAAGTTGTTTTCATGTGTGTGAAAGTGTAACTATGATTAAATAAGAATAAAATTACCCTTTAATAAAAGTGGTATGAAAAAAAAAAAAAAAGAGTTACTAGAAATGCTCCGAATTAAATTAGAAATGTTGTAACTCTGTGATCGCCAAGATAAAACACTTACTAATAGTATCTTTTTTTTTTTTTCCAATTTTCCTACAAGATCAATTTTACAAATTTATAATAGGCAAATTTATTTTTAGTAACAGTTTTCAGCTACCTAGGATTAAATGTATTGAAAAATACTATTAGAAAATAGTAATGGATATTCTATAAAAAAGAACCTAAAAGTTGGCAACTATGCTTTATCATATTCGATCACATTTCAAAATTTAGAAACACCATAATTTCGTAAGATTTAATAAAAATTTTACAATTTATTGATATTAATTAAATAAATATATATATGAATATTATTTTCATGAACTTTAAATTATCGTGCTTGAATTGAAAATGGAAAAGCCAAAAATTGTTTTTAACATGATGAATGAGATTTTTCATGGAAGTCTTTGCTAAGAAAATAGACTTAATAAACATTTGGGAAAATGATATGCTAATGCTACTGGTTATTTAAAACGTATCACGTCATTTTTGATAGTGAAATGTTAGACGTACTAGTAAAATTTTTAATATAAAAAAGATGAAATTAATTAGACTAGAACGTACGATTTGTACTTAATTGAATAAAATTCTCTAATTGCAAAATATGATATTTAATAAAAATAAATATATAGAAATATCTTGCTTTTATATGAATAATTTACCTTAAATTCATATACCACAGATAAAATAATATAATATACATTTTTGTATTACATAAAATTATAAGAGGTTCTGATTAAATGATGTTTGCCTCTTAGTCAATGCGTAATTTTTTATGTGATTTAGAACTGATTAATGTGGTAAATGTTTCCCTCCCAAGACGAAATTCTTACACCACTATATTTTATCAATATTTTTTTTCATATGCAATCTTAAAAAATTACTGTACAAATATGATAGAAATTATTGATAAAAAATAATGGTGTAAGATTTCTCTCATAAGATGGGAAATCTTGCACCCTTGTGTCACACTTTTCATGAAAAAGAATATATATATATATTGAATCACATGTACATTGCTAATGTATTTCATTTAATGTAAATCCATTACTTTGATTAATATTTTCGTGTGTTAGACCACTATAAAAGAAAAATGAATACAAAAACTGCTTTCGCACGCACCTTAAATAATAGATCACCAGAGAGTGTCCTTGTCTGTTTTGTATGGTTTTGTTATGATTTACAAAAATCTCAGTGTTCCCATTAAGTAAGGAGCATACCAGACTATTTTAACAAGCACACCTGACAACATTCTGATTAATATTTGGTAGTACATTTAGTACCCGCCCCTTTTTCCACACCCCTTTATTTTCGGAGAGTAATTTTCTCCAAATGTAATTACGATTAAATAAGAAAGAATATAACTGGTGTAAAAAAAAAAAAAAAAAAAAAAAAAAAGGCATAAGACATGAATAAGAAGAAAGAAAGAAATAATAATAATAATAATAATAATAAAGCACAAACCCGTCTAATAATTATTTTCAAATAGCTAGATAACTGTGTGATGAATTAAAATTGAACATAAAAACTATGCAACGGAAATTCCTGTAAATTCCAGTTCGCTAATATTTTCTGTAAAGCTCATGCTTTCACCATTTACAAATGAAAATGCTTTGTCTATTTAGAGCATAGTTAAATTTCGAGGAGATCTGATCTTCTTATAATAGTTTGTAGATAAACAAAAAAGAAATAGACAAACAAGTTATGAAGAAATTTCCGCTATATTTGGGAAGTAGTCTATTTTAGAATTTGCACGTCCCCGTTCAGGACGTAAAAAGTTAAGAAACAAAAAATGCTCAAACTAGTTTGTTTACTCCTAATTCTTACTTTAGTGGCTATTATTTGTAGAATCGATGGAAACCGTAATTTTTAGTGCGGTATAGCTACTAAAATTATCTTTGAGTGTAAAACTGTTTATTTCCATTGTATTAAGAAATAAGAATATATATATGTATATCGCAATCTTAAGGTTACTATATTTTGTGTATATTTATTTATTGTAAATTTTTATTTTTAATGTGCATTGTTTTATAATATTTTTTGTATTTTCAGGTAAGCCATGTCTCCAACCTTTATTGTTATACATCCTAATGAAAATTATAAGGTAATTTTATGTACTTAGTTGATATTTATTAAAATATTGTATAATTTACGGTAAAAAATATTATTCATACATACACTGTAAACAAATTCATGTAATTTTAATTTTATTAAATACAGACAAATTGAGTGCAATCATTTTTTGCTACTCAAAATAGTTATACGAAATATAACACCCTCGTTTTGCCCCTGCGTGATTCAAACTCCGATCCTGCGAAAGGCAACCTAGAACTCCATAGCTGCCCATATTTTAATTTATTCCGAAGTAATTTTAGCTTCGCCTCTCTTTCGTACCACTTATTTTTTAAAAGTATTTATTTCTTATTTTATCGAAGTTATGTATTGACATACTTGCCAACATACTTACAGGGATGAAAGTTTTCCGACTTTTGGCGGAACTCTTCCACCAGAAATTTTTTACAATAATCTGTATACTATTTAACCCTTTGCGGCGCAAGACAATTCGTATCATTTAAATTATACTGCCACCGGAATTCATAAACTAAATTAAACTAAAAGAAATTTTAAATTTTAAGGTTAAAAAAAAAACGGCCTTTTCTCATATGTTATAAACTTAAATTTTTGCTAAAAAATTTCCTGGATGAATTTTTGCAGCTGGAACTTCAATTTTGCGTTCTCGCAGCGAGCACAGCGCGCATTGAGGGGTTAATCAAAAGGTTATTAGAGTAAAAATACTCTCATCTTTCTAAATAAAAATAGTGGTGCCCATAACGATAACCACTTTCATCCCTGATACTAATTGATATTCCGTAGTATTGTTAGCCCCGCCTTCTTTTTTACACCAGTATCTTTTAAAAGTATTTTTCTTCTTATTTAATCGTAATTGCACTTGGAGAATATTACTCTAAAAATTTACTGGTGTGCAAAAAACGGCGGTACTAACAACACTACGGAATATTAATTAGGATGTTGGCAAGTATATATTGAAGAAAATGTTTCTATAAATAAAGTGGTGCGAAATAAAGGCGGGGTTAAAAGAAACTCCGAAATAACATAGCTGCCAATATTTTAATTTATTCCGGAGTACTTTTAGCTCCGCCTTTATTCCATACCACTTAAAAAAAAAAAAAAAAGGATTAAATTCTTCATATTTTTTCATAGTTATTTATTGCAGAAAAGTATTCTAAAAATAAAGTGGTGCGAAATAAAGGCGGAATGAAAAGTACTCCACAATAAACTAAAATATTGGCAGCTATGGAACTCTGATGCCAGATTATGACTTCACACCACAGTTATCTATTTAGATTTTCCCAATCATTTTCAAACGACATGGACTTTATTATTTATCAATTTTAATTTAATTTATTTATAAAATGAAATACAATTGCCTAATTAAATTCATTACAATATTACAATTCTTTTTAAAATAAGAGCGATACAGAAAACAAATCACCTATAACAAACAAAAATTTTAATGTGGCTCATAAATTAATTTTATACATAAGTAACCACTTTTAAGAAATAATTAAATTATTGCAAGCAAAGCTGCAGAATTTATTAAATAATTATCACTTCGAAAGAGCAATAGATGTTTGTATGTTTTTTGGTGCTGATTTCAGTTATTCGTAAAATACTAGCAACATATGCACACTTCGCTAGTCACTATATTTAAATAAATATTTAAAAAATGAATCATTATTTTTTTATATTATTTTATAAATAAAAATTTTAAAAAATATACAGAAATCGTGCAAATCCTAGTTTTGTGTGATTAATAATTTTGGACTTTAAGTTTTCTTTCACCTATTCCGCTGCCTCTGGTTGTATTTCACATCCAATCTCCTTCAGGCAACTGGTGTTGCTGCAGACAAATACTTTTTTAGTATTGCATTGTGCCGCTTATCTTAGTCTCACGTTGTGTTTTAACCTGATATCTTTTTAAGCAATTGGATTAATTTTGTTTTAATGGTCAACTTGGAATTGCCTGTTTATTTCGCATTTTTTGGTATCTTCCGAGTATTTTTTCGTTCAGTGGTTTAAGGAGATAGCTGGACAAACATAAAATCGGTTGGTTAGTTATTAGCTTTTAGTTATTAGTTATTAGTCGTTAAGTCCAATTTAGGACATTCTACGCCAATAATCATTGATTAAAACATACAATCGTTTCTTAGTAATCTAATTATAACCAATTTTTTGAAACTTTTCCGTGCATTGATTTTAATGATTATGATAAAAATTTAAGACATTTATACGTTTAATGAATTTATGCTTTAAGCGATGCATTGCTCTTTATCCGATGTTTCGAAAAATATTCATTATGTCAGTGGTATGTAAAAACTTTATTACATTTTTCAAAATAATTTTATCTTTGACATTTTATCTTTTTTTCTTTATCAAAAACCAGCAATATATATATAATTTATGCCTACCAACATTCTAGTTACTTTTCCGTAATACTGTTAGTACCCGCTTTTTTTTTTTTTTTCTTTTTCACATCAGTCTATTTTTAGAGTATTTTCCTTCTCATTTAATTGTAATTATATTGGTTGGCATGGCAATTATTCTAAAAATAAAGTGGCGTTGAAAAAGGGGTGGGTGCGAACGGTACTACAGAAAATTAATTAGAATGTTGGCAGGTACGACATATCCACCAGTGTTTCTTAAGAATATTTCAATCCTATTTAATTACCAAAATTAATGTAAAAATACAATTAATATTTTTAAATAAAAATAGTGGTATCAATAACGCGTTGCACTTTACTCTTGCAGTGGGGAATAAAAAACTCTTATTATTCGAAATATGATTTATAGAAGGCGAAACGAAAATTATTGAATACGTTTGGATCTTGATGTTTAAGGGTTAAGAAAACTATTTACATCCTAATTAGTCGTACTTACATGCGTTGTTTTACAGTGAGGGTCCTGTTAAATTTAATATTGTCTGATAGAATATTTTATTATTACTTGTTATTATCTATTTTTATCTTTTAAAAAGGTCGTCTAAAAATTTCTATAATAATTTCTCACTACACGTAATAAAATATACAATAAGTTATTCTTTTTTAAAACCAACTTTGCATAATGATTTGTTGCATAAATAAAAAATCGCTGAAAGGGTTAAAATAATTTTGTTTGTTACAAACTGCATAAAGAATACAAAAAAGAAACAATTGAACTAAATGCTGAAAGTACTTCAGTACACTTGCTTTAGAGGTCTTTTTTTTATTTATATATATATATATCATTTGTGCGGTGAGTTTAGAGACGTTTATTCAATAGCAATTAAAATTCAAATTATCTTATATACAAAGACAGTAAAATCTCCCCCCCCCCCTCCAACCACACACACAAAATTTCTGAAATAAGAATTTTTGTACCACCGTTTAATTTTTTATCTAATTTTATGTGTGAGTATACATCTGTTTTCATACTTCTGTTTTAAATTAGTAATTTTTAATAATTTTCTATGATTTAATAAAGTGTTCGTTCGTATTTAAAATGAATGTTCTGAAAATGACGCATGCGTGTCCTGCACAGTGCTGCCAGATTGCACGACTTTTTTATTCAACAGTCACAAATAATTCAATGATTAATCGCCTGTAATGTATATCAAACATCTCTTCTCAAAATTATTGGTGACTATTAAATAAAAAAGTCGCGCAATCTGGCAACACTGGTCCTGCATTTAGAACATTAAAAATAATCTGGTGTGTCACTCACACGACTTTCTCTTACACTGAAATTTAATACTATAAATACAGGTTGCAGATTAATAGGTATTATAAAGAGTACTGTTATGTAAACCTGTGTAATTAGTTCTGTGTGAGGGGGGCTACCGCCCCCCTCAACCCCCCGTTTCATTAATGCACCTACATTTATATAGAATTTAATTCGATTATTAAAAAATAATTCTGTTTTTAAAAAATAATATATTAAAATTATTATTTAAAAAAATTATCTTTTATGATAATGCAGACGATTTCCATATTAGAGAGGTAGTATAACACCAAATATCAAAAAAAGTCCATTTTATTCTCAAAAAAAAAAAAAAAAAAAAAAAAAAAAAAACGATTTTTTTTTTCTAAGTTTTTTATTTCGTTAAAAGTAAAAAAAATCGATAACTTTGCTTTAAATTATCGCAGATCGATGGTTCAACCATTCGTTTTAAAGGTATTGGCGAGCTCTTTTGAAAGATACCCATCATGGAAATTTACTCCCCTCGAGGGGGGACTTCCCCCCCAGGGGGGAGGCGAGGAGCCTACATACACAAAAAAATTTTTCCCAGTTAACTATCTCTATTACAAAAAAAATATATTTGTTTCATTTGGTTTAGTGCAGTCTATAGACGTTAAACTCTACTTACCTGCAATTTCCCCCATAGACGTAATGTATTAGAATTCTCTTGATTGTCCCTGTACACGAACCATTTGCTTGATCTTAACGAAAATCTTACTGTAGCATCCCTAAATGATACACATTTAGAATACCAAGTTTGAACTTTCTGCCATAATTTGTTTTTGAGATATGCTGATAACAGACAGACACACACACACACAGACACACAGACCATTTGCTAAAAACATGTTTTTCGTATTCAGGGGACCTCAAAACGTGTAAATATAACAATATCTCGCGTTCAAAAATTTGACCCAAAAACAATACTTTCTCTACCTTATGGGTAAGAGAAAGTAAAAATATTCTGAAAATTAGCAGCCATGAATATATTTTTTACATTAGCCAGTCAGATGCCGTGTTCTCTAATTATATTTGTATGATAAGGAAGATCACTTTGACAATTGAGATTTTTTTTGTCTTATCCTTCACCTTTTTTTTTCCAATGTTGCAGAGTCAACTTATAAACAGGAAGCAGGATAGTGTAGTAACTTTAATTTTGAAAGGATTAAAGTAATGTTAATTTTTGAATCATTTTAAGCTTAGAATTAAAATTTGTGGGTAGTGTTTTAGAAAATATTTAGTTTATTAATGTACTGTTTTAACACTACGTTAAATAATACAAGCGTGTATATATATGTATATATATATATATATATATATATATATATATATATACATATATATATGAATTATACATAAACTTGATAATACATATAGATAGATAGTTGAATATAACCCACACAACCACTTACATCCATAAGGCATCTATAAAAGTTAATAAATATCTATAAAAGTTAAAAAATGATCCGTTAGACTTCTACAAACGTCCTTCAGATTTCTATTAGCATGACAAATGTCACTTTTTTTTTTTTACATCTATTAGATATCTGTTAAATATCCAAATATCCAATAGGACTTATTACATCTAACATATATTGAAAATATCTAAATCTTGTTTTGATCTAACATGTTACATCTAGTAGATGTCGAAAAAGGCATGTCTGAATTGCGTCTAGACTTAAACATCTAATAGGTATCCAGGACTCTTAATAGACATTCTTAAGATTTTTTTTTAAAACCATTTATGGATCAAGTGGATGTAATTTTTATATTTAATGGATATATGTAGCTGTGTGGGAAATAACTTTATCGCACTACAATGCGAAGAAAGCAGGAAACAGATCATGTTTAAAATTATTAAAATTTTAAATTGGAAAGAGATCATGATAAAAACTTTGAACGTAACCATAACAGCTGAGGATTATATATTGAAAAATGCATAATTTAACTTAAAAATGGTGAAAGATTAAAAAGTCATGTAATAACATTGAGCCCCCCCTTCCCCCTCGTCCCCCCCCCCAAAAAAAAAAATATATATATATATAGCCATACTTTCATCAGGGGTACTTAGGACTGCCTGGAAGAAAAATGAATGACATTGTTTACATAATGGAATAGCTGCTAACATTTCTAATTTTTAAATGAAATTTATCATCAGTATTTATAAAAAGGAATCTGTCACATATATTTTCGACGAATAAATAAAATTAAATAAATTGAAAACATTTATAAAAACTCTCCGGTATGAAGTCTCTGTTGAAAGTAACGGAGACTTGGAATCTATGTAATGATGAAAGCCTTTCGCAAAAAACTTATCATCAATAACTGACAATGTTATTTAATAAACAATAAGGATGTACTTTACGATAAAAATTAAATTAATAAACTTAAAAATATATTAGTTCAAACGTATGGTATTTACTATAGTTGTGTATGTTTTTCTATATAGTGTAACTTTAATATGAAATAGTCAAATTTTTAAAGTTTTAACTTGATTTATACATTTAAAAATAAAATAAACTGCGTACATCTAAATGTATATATATATATATATCGACATATATATCTTTTTTGACAGTTTCATAACAATTTCGACAATAATGCTACCGTCATTTGCCGAAGGGTATTAAATAAAATATTTTTTAATCAAGACTGATTTAAAAAGGCACGTTTTTTTTTTTTTTTTTTTTTTTTATGTTCAGTTACACGGTCATACGAAGTCTATTGAAATACTCTATTTTATTCAAATAGTTATTCTGAAAATGTTGTATAAAATTTCTTTAAAATTTTCATTCCTTTGCATTCACACCATTTCTTTGTTCTAAAGCTTTTTCCGAAAATTTTGTTTCCTACAATAGTTCTAATTTGTTCTGTGACTTTTCCATGCATTTTAACTTCTTGTTTCTTCTATTTTGAAAAAAAAAAAAAAAAAAAAAAAAAAAAAAAAATCATCGCTAAACGTCAGTTTGGAAAAAGAAATAGCATTTTTGAAATTTGAATTTTATTTATTTATTTATTTTTATTATTAGTTTGAAAACATGATTATTATATGGTGCATTAAACATATTAGAATAAATATTTTAATAAATTTGTGCAACCCTGTGTTCTTTTTGATTGTCAGAGATTTTAAATAAGTATAGTGCCCATTCTGTGACCAGCTTATTGGCCTTAAGGTTAACGACGAATAATGTTTAAATAATTTTATTACTTAAAACTTTTTTGACCAATAAAGAAAAAATAATAATAATTTATTAAAAACGTTTTAGGGTTACTAGGGGGGAGAGAAAAAGGTTAGTAGCAATTTCAACCACAGGAGAAACCACTTAGTCTTTTTTCTAATTTTACAAGAAGAAATTATGAGGGATTATGTTTCAGGATCGAGGTGGCCATACAAAACTGCAAGAAACGCTATGTAATGAAAAATGAGTACATCCAGCGCCACCTGAGGTTGAAATTCGGCACTTATGTTTTTGCTTTATTTTTTCATAAACAAAACTTTTCACCGTTATAGACATTATAGTGCAAACCACCTTCTAGTACTAAACTTACTTGATTTTACATTAAAGTTTAAAACGTATCAGGGACTTTTGGTCCACCCTGTATATAAGAAAATAAATTATTCTTATACTCTCCTAAATAGAAAGCGTGAATTTTAGAAAAGAAAAATATACAGGATATATTTAATTTATAATATGAAAAGTTTTTACATTTGTTTTACATGCAAAAATGCATAATTATTTAATTTCTTTTCACTTTGAGTGAAATAAAATATTAAAATAAAACAAAATAAAAATTTAAAACAAGAGGGTTTCTTAAAAGATTTATGAAGAGCAAACTGTCAGAAGAGTAGGAACTCATGAAATTTCTCTGTATATATCTGCTATATTTAAAGAATATGTTGATAAAAAATCGCTATATAAAGCTGTGTATAGGCAAGTAAATTACTTAACGCAAAAATTTTACTTGACTTGCATTGCAGATATTAATTGCAACAAATAACAAAACATTTTCAACTGTTTAAAATATCTTCATCGAAGTTGAGTTAAACTTGCATGCAAGCCAGAAATACCAGACAGGATGTTTCCTGCCAAGATCTGGAAATCTGAAAAATAAAACTTCTTAAGCAAAATCAGGTTATTGCATTGAAAGACGTTCGAAAACTTTAAAAATTTACTTCTTGCCATGCACATAACTGTTTGAAAACTTGAACTATAAAGTTTAGTAAAGATGTAGTCCAATTTTTACTCTGCGTATGGATGTATAGAAATCGAAAGGGAAAATCTTTTAATGATTTTGATCGGTATAAGTGGAATTTTGGAAAGGAATAGAACACATTTTGAAATATGTTTAAAACGATTATTTAAAGGATTGTTTTAAAATGCATTTTAGGAAATACTTTTAACACGTTTATTGTTAAATAATAATAATAATAATAATTGTAACGTCCATTACACATAAAAAATTTCAATTTGCAAGAAATAAATTTGGCCTAAATATCTCCAGCTATTTTTAGTACATGTAGCAACATATTTAATTAAGAATTTGGAGTTTAATTAATGTTCTTGAAACATATCTGATGCATAAGAAAACGAGAAAGCATTAGAAAATTTTAACAAGTCTATTTTAATTTTATGTGTATATTATTTCTCAAAAAAAAAAAAAAAAAAACATGACTCCTCTCAAAGCTTAAAAACAAGATATTCCACAAAAAATCAAAAAAAAAAAAAAAAAAAAAAACTGTTAGGCACTAATAAAAGCGTTTTTATTAGTATAGTTGAAAATATTACAAGATATGGTCAAGATGAAATTCTGTTTTTAATGTCAAATTATATTTATTTTTATTTTCAAACACTCGTGTTATTTATTTTTTAATAATACATTCAATGTATTTTATTTATTTTTTAATAGCCTTTAATTAATTGAATTTGTTCAAGTCAGTTTTCGCCAACTTTTTTTTACGACGTTCTCTCACAACCGTAGTGTTGTTCAACATTTCGTACAAATAGTTCGATGCAATGCAACAAGTGATAGTGCAAATTTTAAAATGCAAAAAAGCCTAAAAAATACAAATGTTTTTTAAAGCAAAACAAAACAATAAAATAAAGTAAAGTAAACACGTAAGTCCAAAATCTGTTAAAATCAGGAATGACCATTGACAATGGTCCCGTTATAATGGTAAAAAAAGTAAGAAAATTTATTGATAAATGTGTTAAATGGCTAAATTTAAAATTACTAATATGTTGAAAAATAATTCAAATCGTTAAGAAGATCATGAAGGCAACTTATAAGATCAAAAATATTATATGTTAGCAGAATTTGCCTGCTTCACTGGTCACTTTATTTAACAACAACAACAAAAAAAAAAAAGGCCACTGAAATCGCTCAAGAACTCGCTTCGGGTACCCGCTTGACACCGGTAGCATCTTCCTCTCCCGCGCTACGCCGGGTTTTGGTCCTCACTGCCTACGGCAACGTCTTTCCTGGGTACTTCAGTTTGGGTATTTATCGGAAGACAGGTAATGCTGCTGTTATTCACTACAGATAACATATGTTGAGCACTTTAACTCCGGCACGTTGTATTAGCGAGACTTGGTAACACGGTATTTCTAACCCTCGCTCTATGGTAATGGATTTTCTTTTAAATTACAAAATTTGTGTATCTATAACTGCCATGTTATCCGTAATTTTAAAATTATAATGTATAATTTAATTACATTTAGCTTTTAGCTACTTTTATTCTCTCACCTCTCACCTCTCACCTTTCACATTTAGATTTTTTTTTTTATTATTATAATTATTAGAAAAAGACTAATCTTTTTTTTTTTCTAAAATCTAAAAAAAATAATTTGAGATTACCTCATGTATATCTATTCATAATTTTTTTTGACAAATATCTGAGCTATAACGGTATATGGCACTGAGTGATTCGACATGAAATGACCCTAATACAAAAACAATTCTAACTTATATATGCAAAAAAGCTTAAAAAATAAATAAATAAATAAAATACATGATTTTCTGGTTTGTGCTTGTATGTTACTGATAGTATCGATATAAAATGCAAACTCATAAAAGTACGATATTATTTTTAAAATTACAATTTTTTTCTTTTTACGGCGAAGCTTTTCATCATGACGTTTAAAATCTGGTTTAGAACATAAAATTAAATGTTTTGTGGTAACTATAAGGTCTCACGTGTCTGAGAAATTTCTTATATTTCTTTAATAAAAAACTTTTTACTAAACAATTTGCTTAAAACAAAAAAGAAAAGAATTTAAGAAGTAAAAACTATTCAATTTTCAACACTACACTTTGTTTAATTATTTATCAGCTCTTTATAATTTACGAAATCTTATTGAAAGGGAACTGTATGTTTAAAGACCAAAGTACTCTAAAATTAAGCGACAATTTGTTTCGCAGGAAAACATCTATTAGAATGCAATTATGAAAACGGGATCATTCAGTTCCATATCTATATTTAAGTGACTATTTCATTATACATCAGGATGGAGGAAAAGCAGTGTAACTAATAGTTTTCAACACTGATCATTTCACATGGTACATAGATATTAAAAGTAGATTTAATTTTACAGCACAATGTTAAATCTATGTCGTGTCTCAAATGCGTTTCAGTTTATTTGTATAGAAATAATAGAAAGGGTTTCGTGATTTTAAATATATAGAAAATAACTATACCTTTCCATTACTGAGGGATTTCACAGGTCACGTTTTTTTCCTGATTCTTTCCCCTGATTGTATTTTTCCTTTTCTGATTGTATTTTTCTTTCTAAATTTTTAATAGCTAAATTTCACGATTAATTAAGTAAATTATTATGCTATAAATATATTGGTGTAAGTATCAGGGAAAAAGGCGAGTCTGTAACTTTCTGTTACTTCTTTGGTTAATCACACAGTACTAGATGGATTTCTAGAAAATGCACCTAAATAACAAGTAAAGTCATACCTGCCAACTTTTTAATTAATATTAAATAAAATTGTTAATGCCCGCCTTTTTTTTCACACCAGTCTTTTTTTTTTTTTAGAATATTTTTCTTCTTATTTTATCGTAATTACATTTGGAGAAAATTACACGAAAATAAAAATTTAACTAAAAAAACTTTTCTTTAACAGTAGAAACTCTTTATTGTGGAGCACTAAATAGCATAAAATAAAAATTTATGCTTGCAAAGACATGTTATAAAGAAATGAAAGTTTCAACACTAAGAAAATTTTAGAGAAAAATATAGATATTTCACTTTTGCAAGAGATGAAAATGTTTAATATTCAAAATATTTTAAAAACCATTCGAGACCAATATTCTTAGTTATTAGTTTTTATATAAGTATTCGTTAAGACATAAATTTCAAAGGTCCCGAAAGCTTTTTAAAATATTTTGAATATTAAAAATTTTTCGTCGCTTGCAAAAGTGAAATATTTATATTTTTCTCTAAAATTTTCTTAGTGTTGAAACTTTCATTTTTTTATAGCATGTTTTTGCAAGCATAAATTTTTATTTATGCTTTTTAGGGCTCCCCAATAAAAAGCCTCTACTGTTAACCCTTTGCGGCACAGGGTAATTCGGTCATTTAAATTACACTGCCACCGGAATTTACGAACAAAATTAAAATAAAAGAAATTTTAAATTTTCAAGTCATAAAAAAGGGGCTTTTTCTGCTATGTTATAAATATAAATTTTTGCTAAAAAATTTCCGGGATAAGTTTTTGCACTTGAGAATTAAAATTATGTGTTCCATCAGCGGGAACACTGAGACTGAAAGGGTTAAAAGATTTTTTTTTTTTTTACTTAAATTTTTATTTTGTACTTTTTAGTTAGAAAAAAAGCTTCTTAAAAAAAACTAATAAATTTTTTTTAGGATATTGTGTAGACACTGAAATATTTTATTTTATCAATTTACACCTTTTTTATTAATTATCTATAAAAAATAACATATCAGCCCTTGGAGGATCGAATCCACGACCATCGTTATTAGCGTGACGCTCTCACCCAAAGTCCTAGAAGAATCATAACACGCTAAAACTATCTAACAAATACATACACAATATATATATATATATATATATATATTGTTCTCGAATGATTTTTAAAATATTTTGAATAATTAAAACCTTTCATGTCTCGATAAAGTGAAATATCTATATTTTTCTTTAAAATTTTCTTATTGTTGAAACTGTAATTTTTTTATAGCATGTCTTTACAAGCATAATTTTTTATTTTATGCCTTTTAGGGCTCCACACTAAAAAGTTTCAAATATTAATTTTTTTTATCTTAAATTTGTATTTTGTGCGTTTTAGCAACTAAAAAAACTTTTAAAAAAATAATCAAAATTTTGTAGGATACTGTGTAAACAATGAAAGGTTCTCTTTTATCAATTGACATTTTCTTCTATTAGTTATCTGAAAAAAAAAAAAAAAAAAAAAAAAACGCAACTCATCAGCCTTCGAGGACCGAACCCATGACCATCGCGTTATCAGCACGATGCTCAAACTAACTGAGCTAACGAGTGACGGAAGCTGTTGCTTGCATTTAAAGTGTCATTAAAGCTTGCATTCACACACCTTGCTTTTCAGCGTCACACCAAGACACGAGGAGAAAAATTTAGTTTCAATAAAAAGTTTCTAATTACTTAAATTTTTGTTTTCTGCTTTTTAGTAACAACAACAACAAAAAAAAAAAAAAAAAAAAAAAAAAAACTTCTTAGAAAAACTCTTAAGATACTATGTAGACAATGAATGTTTTTTTTTTTTTTTTTTTTTTTTTTAATCAATTGACACCTTTTCTATTAATTATTTGCAAAAGTTTGCAATTCTTATTAACACGTTAACTGCCGTGTCACCCGTATTCGGGTGACAGCAAAAGTTCTCATCAGGCCACGTCACCCGTATTCGGGTGACAGCAAGAGTTCTCATCAGGCCACGTCGGGTGACTCCTTCCAAAGGATTTCCGAACATATTTAGATAAATATATGACAGGAGATAATAATACTGTTGAATTTTTTATTATGAAACTAGAATGTATTTGGCAGATTCTGAAAGTGATTGCGATCACTAGACTCTTTTGGTTGCTTTGGAATCGGATTTTGAAAAAAATTCAGTGAAACTCAAAAAAGGTTTGGGGGCGGAGTAACAGCAGGCGAAGGTCTTCACGAAAAAGGCCCCTGGCCAAATGGTTCAACGTGCAAATTTCCCGATTGTTTTATTATGAAACTAGAATGTATTTGGCAGATTCAGAAAGTGATTGCGATCACTAGACTCTTTTGGTTGCTTTGGAATCGGATTTTGAATAAAATTCAGTGAAACTCAAAAAAGGTTTGGGGGCGGAGTAACAGCAGGCGGAGTAACAGTGGCACGGGTGGCCTGACGGGGATTTTGTTGTAAACACGCGTGGCAGTCAACGTGTTAATTAACTAAACACCGTATCTTTCTTTTTTAGATTACTTTCCTATTTAGAAAAGTTAATTCTAAATACAAAGTATCTCCCGAAATTTTTTAGTGACTTAGTTTAAATTTAAAATAAAACTTGCTGTCTTTCTTTTTTTATCCAGTCCCTGTGCTTTCCCATAACTCATTTCAAACGTTTCTCCTCATTAGGTATGTGAATGTTATTTGCTTTTCTACTCTCCCTTCAATTTCGTTTTAACGTTAAGATTCTGGACCCCTACCCATTCAGTTCTAATCGACTAAAAGGAACTGTAATAGCGTTTTGGATATTAAAGCGTAGGCATCCATGCAGTTTTGGTTTTTGTTTCTTCATTAGCTCAATCTCGAAATCATATGGAGCATAATGCGGATATTGCATAAAAATTCAAATATGTCTGAAATAATGGCTTTGTAAATTTTTCGTTTTATCCGCCTTGTGATTTTCTTTTCTGGTTTATATGAATTTGAATTTTTATTTTCGGTTTTTACATTTTTTTCTTCACTTTTTCTAAAGAGTAATACTATAGCAGAAGGTCGTGCAAGACACACACGCACACAATAAATAAATAAATAAATAAATAAATAAATGCGATTTCCTACCACTATTACAATACAATGTTTTTTATCAAGTTATACAGCTTCTTTATGATTAAGTAGCAAAGCGTCTAACTGTTAATTTTTTTCCTTAGTTATGTTAGTACCGCCTTTTTTCATACGGCCTTTTTAAAATAATATATTTTTTTTTTCCTGCTTTCCCGTAATTACATCTTGGAGAAAATACTTTACAAAGAAAGTGGTGTGTATAAAAGCGAGTATTAACAATGCTAAGGAATAAATTAAAAAGTTGGCAGCTCTAAAATAGGGTAGTGAGCAGAAAATGCTGTTTGAAGCAGAAGTTTCCATTTTGGACTGACAGTACACTTACGTGCAATTACCTTAAAGTGTAATATTTTTAACAATGGACAATTTTTTTGTACTTACAGGGATGCCAGTTCGACACTTTTACATCACTATTTTTCTGTCAGGTAACTCTATCCTATTTAGACACAAAAAATTAACCCCTTCCCGGTTTGTCCCGAACTCAGCTCGGGCAGGCAAAATGTAGAAAGCCAAATTTAAAGGTAATTTTTACTTGTAGTTAACCCTTTCAGGGGCGGTGGTATATATTTTATACCAAATAATTTTAATTCCCAACTTCGAAAATACACCTCGGAAATTTTTAATAAATTTTTACCTTTTTGACCTAGATGAAAAAATTCATTAATTTCTTATTACCTAACTCTGTTCTCGAATTCTGGTGACACTTGATATTAAATGAACGTAATTACATTGTCTCTGAAAGGGTTAAATATATTTTTTTACATTTTTCTTTTACTTTCTTTCTTTCTTTTCTTTTCTTTTCTTTTTTTTTTTTTTTTAAGAAAATGTTGCATGCGAATGGTGTTATTTTATTTAAAATACATACATCTATGAAAATAAGCATAAAATATTTTGACTTCAAACCCGGAATAAATTAAGCCAGGTTGTCGCACTTTGCGACTTTTTTATTTAATAGTCACCAATAACTTTGAGAAGTGATATTTTATTGATATACATAATGGACGATTAATCGTCTATTATGTATAATCAAATATCACTTTTTAAAATTATCCGTGACTATTGACTAGCCTCGCAAAGCTCCTAAAATTTTACTCGTATTTTATTATATTGTCACCACTATCATCAATAAGAAATTTTTCTTGAATTCTTTTGAATGTATCAACGCCAAAATAGAATGTAAAAAAGTGGTGGTGCTTTAATAAAATGATAGTAAAATTTTAGGAACGCTACCAGGCTTGTATTGTATAATAATTAAAAAAAAAAAAAAAAAAAAAAAAAAATCCCAATTTCTAGCAACACTGCTGGGAAGGGGTTAATGTAAAGATACTATAAGTATCCCTGTCTAGAATAAATAATAATAATAAAAATATTCTACGGACAAGCAGTGGGATTCTCTTTGCATCATTAACACATTTACACAGTTGCCAAGATTTTAATTTAATTCGGACATTAGTCCCACCTGTATTTCGCATCATTCTATTTATAGAATAATTTTCACAATATACAACTACGACAAAATAAGAAAAAATCACTCCTAACCCTTTGTGGCGCGCTGTCCTCGCTGCGAGGACGCAATTATTAAGCTACAGCTGCAAAAACTCATCCTGGAAATTTTTTACCAAAAATTTGCGTTTATAACTTACATACTTGCCAACATACTCATTAACACGTTGACTGCCACGCGTGTTTACAACAAAATCCCCGTCAGGCCACCCGTGCCACTGTTACTCCGCCTGCTGTTACTCCGCCCCCAAACCTTTTTTGAGTTTCACTGAATTTTATTCAAAATCCGATTCCAAAGCAACCAAAAGAGTCTAGTGATCGCAATCACTTTCTGAATCTGCCAAATACATTCTAGTTTCATAATAAAACAATCGGGAAATTTGCACGTTGAACCATTTGGCCAGGGGCCTTTTTCGTGAAGACCTTCGCCTGCTGTTACTCCGCCCCCAAACCTTTTTTGAGTTTCACTGAATTTTTTTCAAAATCCGATTCCAAAGCAACCAAAAGAGTCTAGTGATCGCAATCACTTTCAGAATCTGCCAAATACATTCTAGTTTCATAATAAAAAATTCAACAGTATTATTATCTCCTGTCATATATTTATCTAAATATGTTCGGAAATCCTTTGGAAGGAGTCACCCGACGTGGCCTGATGAGAACTCTTGCTGTCACCCGAATACGGGTGACGTGGCCTGATGAGAACTTTTGCTGTCACCCGAATACGGGTGACACGGCAGTTAACGTGTTAATATTCCGTAGTATTGTTAGCTACGCCTTCTTTTTCACACCGGTATATTTTTAGAGTATTTTTCCTCTTATTCAATCGTAATTGAATTTGGAGAATATTACTCTAAAAATTTATTGGAGTGAGAAAAAGGGCGGTATTAACAAGACTACGGAATATTAATTAGGATGTTGGCAAGTATGTTTATAACATAGCAGAAAAGGCCGTTTTTTTTAAACTGAAATTTTATAATTTCTTTTAATTTAATTTTGTTTGTGAATTCCGGTTGCAGTGGAATTTAAATGATCCGATTTTGCTTGCGCCGCAAAGGGTTAAAAAAAGGTGATATGGAATAGAGTTGGAGTTAAAAATTCTCCTTTATAAATTAAAATGTTGGTAAGTCTGCATTATAAGTGGGCGATAGACACAAATCCGCAACAAGCCATAGTTCACCCATTTCATGCCCTATTAATTTTTAAGTTTACGATGCATTTTAAATATTTGCGAATTATATTATTGAGATGTACCAGTATATCTATCACAGTTGCATTGGCTGAGGGTATACGTGCCAACATGCTAATTAATATTCCGTAGTATTATTAGCCCCGCCTTCTTTTTCACAACAGTATCTTTTTAGAGTATTTTTCTACATATTTAATCGTAATTGCATTTGGAGAATATTACTCTTAAAATTTACTGGTGTGAAAAAAAAGCGCGGGACTAACAACACTACGGAATATTAATTAGGATGTTGGCAAGTATGGTTGAGGGTAACCTGAAAAAAAAATTAACCTTAATATTTATAATAATTTATCTTTTATATAAAACCTTATCTCACATAGAGATATCATAAACACACGTGTCTTTGTAGAAAAACCACAAACTCTATAAAAAATTCACTTTACAGCAGGCATAATATGGTACATTTAATTAAAATTATCAATTAAAATTACAACGTGTCAAGGCCTTTCGCCCTGACCATCAAGGTATCATCAAGACAAAGCTATTTTTTTGTTACGAGTACAGCAACATTTGAATTATATATACAAAAAAGATTCATAGTACAGTTACAGTTATTATGGACGAAACAGTTAAAACAGATGAAACAGTTGAAAACAGATGAACTATAGATGAAACAGTCTGAAAAACTGAATTTAGTCGAGCTTCTATTGATTACCATGGGGACACTTGTTCTGAGACGGTTGAGTCTTTCTTGGATTTAAACCTAGTTGAGACTTTACTATGTCCCCACGGAGCAGCCCATATTCTGCAGCAAAGGGAGCTCGTATTAATTAAAATTCCCAAAGGAAACACGGAGAAAACTTTCAAATACCGCCACGGTTGAGTCACTTTTATGGAGAATTGTAGAGGAAAACTTGAAGAAACTGTAGAAGTTTTTAGATCATTTTCATTAACAGCGAAATTTTTTTTTTTTTTTTTTAATATGCCCTGGTTTTTCACCTAAATGCTAGTTCTGCCTCTCCTTAATGACTTAATGAAAATGATCTAAAAATTTCTACAGTTTCTGCAAGTTTTCCTCTACAATTCTCCATAAAAGTGATTCAATCGTTGCGGTATTTGAAAGTTTTCTCCGTGTTTCCTTTGGGGATCTAAATTAATGCGAATTCCCTTTGCTGCAGAATATGGGTTGCTCCGTGGGGACATAGTAAAGTCTCAACTAGATTTGAATCCAAGAAAGACTCAACAGTCTCTCACAACAAGTGTCTCTATGGTAACCAATTGAAGCTCGACTAAATTCAGTTTTTCAGACTGTTTCATTTATGGTTCATCTGTTTCCAACTGTTTCATCTGTTTTAACCGTTTCATCTATAATAACTGTAACTGTACTATGAATCTTTTTTGTACATATAATTCAAATGTTGCTGTACTCGTAACAAAAAAAAAATGCCTTTGTCCTGATGATGCCCAGAGGGTCAGGGCGAAAGGCCTTGACAAGTTGTAATTTTAATTGATAATTTTAATTATATGTACCATTTTATACGTGTTGTAAAGTGAATTTTTTTATAAAGTTTGTGGTTTTTTAAATTTATCTTTTAGTCAACATCATGATTTGGTTAAAACATTTCTGTATGAACGTTTGAAATTATTTCAAAAAGGATTCATTCTTTGTGTTTCAAATATTATATTTCAGAGGATTTCATTTATTTAATTTTGTTCTATTCTAAACTTTTGGAAGAAAATTATAATTAAAACGCGAACATGTTATTATTACATAGATGCGAACTTGTACGATTTTTTTATACCACTATTTCTTGGTAAAAAAATTTCATCAAGTTTAATCACAGAAAACTGCCAAAAAATATACAAAAATTTCTATAAAATATTTCTAGTAGCAAAAAAACGTGCAAGTTGGCAGCTATGTTATTATACTGAATTTGCATTTCAAATGGTAAAAAAAAAAAAAAATAATAATAAAATTCAATTTTTATTTTAGATGCAGACATTGTTGATTTTTGTTAATTAATGATGAATATTTAGCAAACAATGTCGACTTTTCTCAATTTGCATTTCAAATGACAAGAATCCAAAAATAAAACTCATTTTTTATTTTAGGTGTAAACATTGTTGATTTTTGTTAATTAATGCAAATAACTTTTGTAATTTTTTTCTTTAAGATTAAGAAATGGTGAACCAATATAAATTTTGTAATACATTTAAACAAAAAAAAAAAAAAATGTTTTTAAAGAATGCTTACGCCTTTATTATTATTGCCTTATTTTCAAGAATATTGTAAGTAACATTGTGTGAGGTTACGACAACATCAAAATCAGTTTAATCTCTAGAGAATTTCAGATTATTTTACTCACTTTTTTCATTGTGTACCTACCACACAAATATATATATATATATATATATATATATATATATTCTATGTCAATTGAAATATTTTTCTCTTTTAGTTCTTTTGTCCATTTAGTTTCTCTCTCTTGCTGTAATGTCCGATTAGATTTCAAAACGTGCCCTAACAATATAATTTGCCATCGAATTTTACTTGGTAAAATTACTGAAGAAAACAAATTTCGGTATACGAGTGAAAGCCTGCTTCTAGCTACGGTATTACAGTCACCGTTATTAAAGTGTGACTGCATGGAATTGAATGTGCCAGTTACCAGGCCAAATTCCGTGCAAAATTGATAAGGTAATTTATTTTAAATTACTTTCGAGTTTGGAGGTGCTAGTTCTGTTGTCACGAGGAAAGAGGAGATAAATTAAGTTGTGGATTGTCTCATTGATCGAAGTTGACAACAGCCTTGCTTCTCCCAGAATTCAAGAAAAACGAAGCTTTCATTTTAAATTTCAAAAGCTGTAAAATCTGATGCACCAATCCGAACGCTCGGGAATTATTTCGACATATTGGACTAGAATGTGTTTGCTTTTTCCAATTTTCAGATTATCTGATTATTTTTATTCATCGGAAATTAAAAAGAGTAATGGAAATCGGAAAACAAAAACACATCTTTATATATATAATAATAAATTGGTAAGCAATCTCTAAAAATCAATCTACAACAACGAAATTTTCAATTTCAGATTAATTGAAAAAAAAAAAAAAAAATTACAATGCTTTGAAAGAACTGTACCTAAATCGAATAATTGAAAATAGGTGAATACTTTCAAAATTGAATTTCGCCTGCATAAGATATAATAGACTTTTCTTTTCTTGATATGTTATAAAATGCATTACAATGAATCGTTATGAAATTTGACAGAAAATAACTTTTCTAGTTATTATCCGTAAGCCATATTTTCATTTGTATCCCTAAATTCTGACAATTAACACTTTCGCGACCGCATGTTTTTTTTTCTCTGACAGTAAGTTCTGGCTATGTGGGCGTTATTCTTTAAGCTACATTATTCCAGAACAAGGTTTTCTGTATCCATATATATGTTGCAAATTAATATACATTATAATTATACTCTTTCTAATGAAAGTATTAGTATCCATAATATTTTGATTGTAAATATTGAAAATTGGGAATATCATAGTTGCCAACATTTTAATTTATCCCGGAGTATTTTTAGCCCCACCTTTATTTTTGCAGCACTTTATCTATAGAAACATTTTCTCCAATATATAAATTCGATAAAATAAGAAAAAAAAATACTCTTAACAAATCAGTGGTATGGAATAAAGGTGGGGCTAAAAATATTCCAGAATAAATTGAAATGTTGGCATCTATGGGAGTATCCTTAAGAAATATAATAACATATAAATTGCAAAAGAAACGCCCGCCCACTATTCTAATAAGTACATTTATGAAAGAAAGTTGTTCTGCAATTTAAATGTTATCAAACACTGCATTGAAAAAGAAGTTCCCCAGGTCAGATAAAATCAGTTTTATACGAGGAATTTTAAACAACAGATAACTCTATATCTGTCAGAAGAAACATATAAATATAATCTCGTCTATTATTTAAAATTATTGTTGCCAAGTTTATCACTTTTTGACAACCGGAAAATTTTAATATACATTTTTTATATATTTCTGAAACTGTTTTCAGCGATTAAATGAAATGAAATTTTCTAGTAAAATTTTACGGTAGCCAAGCGTGAAACTTCGCAACTATGATATAAAACAATAACAAAAATATATTTTTATTAATTTACTTTTAAATGCATACTTGCCAATCATCTCATTAACACTTTCGCGACCGCTGACGTGAATTCACGTCATTTAAAAATATGTAACTCCGCCAGTGCGCGTTTCTTTAGATTACATAGGTTACATTATTTTTTAACAATATACCCAACATTTACATTGGTATAATCAATGCACTATGAATACAAATACTTTGATTAGAATGAGTGTAATTGTAATGTTTATCCAATTTTATTATAAATATGAATACAGAAAACAATGATTTAAAATAATCTTATATACAAGAATAACGCCCAAAGGCGGAGCTTACGGTCAAAAATACAAAAACATGCGGTCGCGAAAGTGTTAATAACCGTACAATTGTTAACGCCCCTTTTATCACACCACTTTATTTTGAGAGTATTTCTCTCCAAATGTTGTTACGATTAAATAAGAATAAAATTACTGTAAAAAATGTCTGCTGTGAAAAAAAGGGCGGTTACTAAAAATTGTACGGTTCATAATAAGATGGTTGGCAAGTGTGTAAATGCATAATTTTAATTAATTTTCCATTAGCATGTTTTAAACTTTTATGTTTATAACAGGATTTGTACGGAACTGCCTTTTCTTTTTTCAAAGTCTCTTTCACCTGTATTTTTGAATAATAAATTTCTTTTTAAATTTAAAATATTAAAAAAAAACACAAATGGCTTTACAAAATTAGTGGTGGGAATTTCAAGGATCATGCGGACCTTGTTTAAATTATATACAATAAATTTATTTATTTATTTATTTTTACAAACGAGAAAAAACATATACTTTACGTAACTGACTTTTTTTAAGTAAACATATTATTGGCTAAAACTTATTAAAAGCAAGGTAAGTAAAACTTTTAAAAGCTCAAAAATGTTTTAAACGTTAACAAAGCTTAGAAATATGAAAAATCTACTTCCTGAAATAGAATACTTGAAACATAAGAAATTTCCTTTCTCAACTGTGCCTATAAATAGATTAAATTCATAACAATATTGTACATATATTTTCTTCGTATGATCTATCAAATTACTACCGCGTGTCACTAGGAAACGATGTATGATTTAGAACAATAAAAACATGCTATTAACAATTAAATTAATACTAATAAAAGACATAAATGGCAGGATGGGACACGGGCGCAGAACTCATACCACTAATGTAACAAAATTATCTACGTCTTAAATCAACGATATTATAGGTAGAGAAATTTCTTAAACAAACATAAACAAATACTTAAACAAATTCTGCGCTTGTGTTCCGTCCCTGAAATGGCTATAATTTATGAAAAGCAATGCATTCTGGAAACTTTAAAATTTAAGTTTAATTTCAGAAATCTGGATGATGAAAAATTCGCTTCCTCAAATAGAATGCATAAAAAATAAGAAATTTATTGCTTTGACAAGAGTTGTAAATAGATTATTTATTTATTTATTTATTTTTGTTTATGTAAAGTCTATGAAAATTACTTTAGAGCTTCATAAGCAAGCAAAGTCTCTTTTTAAAAATTAAACTGGAAATACTTTCAGCATATACAAGTTTAGGGGGTGGGGGAGGAAGATGAAAAGTTTTGAATGCAAAATTTGACTGCTTTTGACTTGAATCCCATTTTTACTTAAAGGCTTTAGTCTTGAATTTTATTGAGAATAGGAAATGAAAATTAACAAAATATTGATTTTCTCAATTATCCCGCAGGGCAGATGCTTTTCTTTAACTCATAAGCTTCATGTGAATTGACATATAAGAATTATTTTTTGCGTCTGCTCTCTGTCTTTACATGACAATTGAAGTACTAAGAAGAGAAATGTATTAGTTTTATTAGAGCAGAATGTAAATAATAAAAATAAATTATATGACTGTCTCTGTAATTGCCGCAGGAGGAGGTGGTTTCAAAATTAATACAACTGCTTCTTCGTGGCTTACTTTCCCGAACCACTCATCTCGTAGGTCATCATTAATTGGGTGAGTCAGCCAATTATGAGCACTTTGAGGCAATTGGGTGATTTATGAACACTTAACACTGGGTACGTGTAGTTTGGCGGGTCGTTGAATCGGGCCGTTAAGGATAATGAAAAATGCTCTGTGGGATCTCACATTTTATTTAACATGCGCAGTGGTATGATTAATGAATTCTAAATGTACAGATTAAACTTTAATAAAAGTCAATCATAGCTTGAGAGGATATTGAAAGAGAATTACAGAGTTTGGCGGGCTTTATTAATAAAATACTAGCATTACTTTTAAAATAATTTGGGATTACTAATTCATTTCGGATTTTATTTCAAAATGAAATAACCCTTAAACTTTCATCAAAGTGAATTAGTCTTTTTCATTTATATTTAGGAAAAATTATGGTCTACTGTTAACTTAACCCATTTAAAACAGGATCTAAATTCATTTAATATTAGATTAACGCTAAATTTATATATATTTAATAACTTCTAGATGACTCAAACATATTATAATGTTATTAATTCTAATGTAACAGAGCGGTGGTGGAAGAAAATCAACATGTAAAGTCTTTTAAAGCCAGCCAAAATCAGAAAATCATATTATTCTAACCAGGAAACCATCTCATAGCGTAATCATAAAAAAAGCCAAAAAAGCATTAATCGAAAGAGCATATGTAAATATGTTTTTTGACGCATAAAGCAATTGCCCTCGTCAGCTCGTTTTCGAATTATAAATTCTGAAAGTTCGTGAATAATCGATGCAACAACGCCTGAATCGATAACACCACGCCTTACTGAAATAATGAATAAAATCCAAAACAAGCAGAAATCGAAAGAGCATAGTCAAATATGTTCTTTGATGGAATAATCAGTTGCACGTTTCAGCTTTGAGCTATATTCAATCGAGATATAATGTCTAAAATTTCGCTAAAATATAATCTAAATATTGATAAAAGTCATGGTTCTCATAGGTTTTCACGGGACTCCTCCCACTTCTTTTTCGTTACTACATTTTTACTCAAACGTAACACTTTCACGACGGCACGTTTTTGTCTTTTTGGCAGTAAGATCCGCCTGTGGGCGTTATTCTCCCAAGTTACAATATTTCAAAACAAAATTTTCTATATTCAGATTCAGCATGCTTCACGGGACTCCTCCCACTTCTTTCATATTACTATATTTTTATCTAAACTTAAATATACATTTCTCGAGAACAGGCTTACGAGGACTAACAGTTTATGCGCCAAAAAACAATTTATAGTATGCCCTCTCAAATGAACGTAATTTAATTGGTTTCTATTATTACACTTTTGGGATGGTTTCCTGGTAAGTTTGAGTGAGTTAGGTTAGATTGACAGGAAAAATCTCGTTATTTTCAGTGTCTATTTCTATTTTGTATTAACCCTTTCAGGAGCAAGCAAATTTCTTCATTTAAAATCAGCAGCCACCAGAAATCACTAACAATGTTGAAAAACAAGAAATAAAGGAAGTTATTCATCTGAGTTATAAAAGAGAATATTTTATAAAACGTTTCGGAAACAGTTTTGTGCAATTTTGAATCAAAATTTCTGGTTGCGCTATGCAAACACGGCCCCCGAAAGAGTTAACAATGATCGAAAATTTATTGTAAATTTTACTCAGTTAGAATCCGATTAAATATTATAACAGAATAACTAATACAATTTATCTTTCTAAGGACGTCAGATGTTACTTAATTCTTAAAACTACACGAATATGTAACGCTGATGTTCGTGATGTGGATTGATGTCTAGTGCTATAGGCATGAATGCGATGCCCTCGGTGGGTGTCTTTCACAGAGGACCTAACCCGTATTAACGCTAATTTCGCAGAAATCTGCGACTCAGAGGCTAAGTCGAAGAGCAAGACCGATGATCTAACACGGAACCTCCTATTTACCGGCTTCGAGAGTCACAAATCGATAAATGGTTATTTCTATAGATTCTTAGTACCTTCATGCCGCATTCAGTCAAATTTTGTTTTATGTCTTTATATAAAAAAAAAATATATATAAAATTAAATTCGGACTTTTTCAATTTTTCCTGAAGTTTAATTTCCGTAATGTTTCTGTGATTGTGTTAGTTAAACTGGCTGCTATCTCACGAGTGGTCATATTTCATATTTTATATTTTTACAGATACAAGTCTAAAACTCAATATTGAAATGAGCCTAAGATACCCAAAGCCTTTATAACAATAGTTCCTAAACAGTAAGAAACAGAGATTCGGCCGTTCGTGATATTTGTTTAGAACCCTGAGCTGATGTCATAAGCGGCTTATCACAAAATTTGAATTTTTTGCGATACGACCATTTCGAAAGACAGCCAGCGGTATCTCTACAATTTATTTCGGGTATAAAATATTTTGATGGTTTAATCTAAAGTTTTTTTCTGCTTAGTATTCAATCGAGACATGTTGCATTAACCGGCCAAATTCAGCTCCAGGAGTATTTTTAACTAATTGTTTGTATAATTTACTTCAAAATGGTTTCGTTTAAAGATATTACTCATCTATATTTTTTTTAAACCTTTTATATATATGAAAAACTTTTTCAAACATTTCACAAGAGAAAAAATGAAATCACATGAAGAAGTAGAAGATTTAATTAAAAAAGATTAACAAAATTCAAGAATAAACGCATACATCAAAACAGTAATTCTGCAGGGACGTTGACTGAATAATGTAGGGAAATAGTAGGTGAATGTTTGTATATCTGTAAGCCTAAAAAAAAAAAAAAAAAAAGACAGATATCAACGCCCAAATACATATATACATGCTTGCCAACCTAACCCGGAAGATTGTTAGTCCCGCCCCTTTACACCTTTTTTTTCACACCAGTCTTTTTTTTAGAGTACTTTTCTTATTATTTAACCGTAAATATATTTGAAGGGAATTACTCTAAAAATTAAGTGGTTTACAAAAAGTGGCGGGAACTAACAATCTTCCGGATTAGGTTGGCAAGTATGTGTATACATATACACAGTTGCCAACATTTTATTTTATTCTGGAGCATTTTTAGCCACGCCTTTATTTCGCATCAGTTTTTTTTTTATTATTATTTTTTTTTAAAGACTATTTTTCTCCAATATATAAATGTGGTAAAATAAGAAATGTTTACTCTTAAAAAAAGTAGTATGGAAAAAGGTGGGGCTAAAAATCATTTTTTGTGAAATGATTTTTTGTGAAAACCTGTATTTTTTGTGAAAATTCTCACCTTATTTAACCATACAAAACTACAGTAAAATCTTTGAAAAAGAAAGTCTATAAAAAATATAGGTATCCAAAATCGGAATAGCTGGCAGCTCTGAATATCCGTACTTACGTTAGTATCACAGTACCAAGATGAAATAATTGTACACAAGAAAGTAATTAAATAAACTTAATATAGATGATCATTAATAGCACAGTTCATTCAAATTTTAAATTAATAAAATATAGTGACAAAAAGTCAATGTTCCCATTTGGAAACGTAAATGTTTGACGAATTATATGAAGTGTATTTTTGACTAATACTATTAAATTTGACATTTGTTTAAACAAAATGATCTGTTTAGAGTACTCCAGTCAATTTTTTGGTAACACTGGATTGTTTTTCACATTTATATTAATTTTTAAACTAAGCTATATAAAGTACGATGAAATAGAAATTTTTTGTATGTGTTTAGACTATGATGGTAAAAGTATGGCTCCTTTTTCTAAAAATCAAATAACCTTTAACTAATGTCGTGTATTTTTTTTTTTTTTTTTTAATTAAATATAAATGCAACTTTTTATCCTTTAAAAAAAATTTTAGTCGATGTTTCAACATATTTGTCCACTTTAGCACTTTTTGGCTACAGAAATATTTTAACAGAATTTTTTTAAATATATTTCTGTAACAGTTTTTGCTGATTAAATAAAAGAAATATTAGTATTAAAATTTTTCGCTAGCCAAAAAGGGCTAAAGTTCGCAAATATAGTTCTCAGTTGGGAAAATTAACCTGTAAATATTAATCATCTTATGTATTACATAAATAATGCTATTAGTTACTTATACTAATTTTTTATTTCAAGAACATAAATGGATTTTAAGTGATTTCCATTATATTCAATTGATTCCTCTTTTTTTTTTTTTTTTTTTTTTTTTTAATATTTGTCGTTGTTTTCTAGGAAATGAAACACTATGTATAATAAAAAATCTCTTAATTCGAAGCTTTTTCTTTAATGATGAAGAGATTTTTTTTTTTCTTTTGGTTCAAATTTAACAAATCTCTCAGTTTGTACAACTATCAAAGTTCCATTTTTTAAATTTCTCTTAAAAGCTTCAGTTTCACGTTCATTTTACCTATCATTTGAACATGATTTTGTAAATCTTCTAAATTTAACTTCTTTGATTTCTCTTACATTTTATACATTCTTAAAACTAAACGTATAAAAAATTAATTAAGTAAAATATTTTGAAAGTGTATTCTTAAATTGAGGTACCGAAGTGCCAGTTTTTTTTTCATAAACAAGAATTTAAAATTAAATTAAACCACCATTTAATAGCGATTACTTTTTTAAATTGCTTTCTAAGAGAGTCATTATAGCCCTGTTAACAATCCGACTGCAATATGTTATTAAAATAGAACGCCGCAAGCATCTAACAGAGAATATTTTATGCTATTAAAATTTTTTTATGACATTTTTTTTCTCATTTGAATGTTGTAAATTAAACAGTCGCGAGTGAAAACAGTATGATGAGAATGTGAACTTTAAATTGTCTCATTATCCAAGATTTTTCTTTTTTACCCTAATCTTATAAAATTTTACTGAAAAATAAAGCCACATATTTTTTTTTTCCTTCCAGCAATTTTATATTCTAAATTTATATTAGAAATTTCGGATCAACACATTTATTTTATTTCAATTGAATCTATTAAATTATTTATTGTTATTAAATTATTATTTTTATATACGCTATCGTTAAGCATTAGTATATCAGGATGCCGACAGTCGAAATTTATTCCCTGATTCTTCCCCCAGTATTTTTTCTTTCGGATTTTTTAGTAGAAAGTTTGCACAATTAATTAAGTAAAAAAATTATTATATAAATATACTGGTGGAAGAATCAGGGAAAATTTTTTAAATTGTAAAGACAGACAGCTATATCTGCATGTATATTGAAAAACAATATTTTATGATTATTTATAGCTATCTTTCCATGATAAATTTCTGAACAGATATTAATTATTAAAGTTATGTGAACTAAGGTTCTAAATTATTTGAGTAACAGCAAAATACACTTCATGTTCCTTAAAATATAAAATCTTTGTACAAAATTATTTGAAAAAGTGTATAACCATAAATTAACTAAAAGGCCATTAAAATTAATCTTTGTACAAAATTGTTTGAAAAAGTGCAAACCATAAATTAATTCAAAATTAACTAAAATTAATTAGGTCTATTTTCATTTTTTCATTAATTCTTTTCTGACATTAAACTGAGATACATCATATTACCAAAACATTTATCTAGATGTCCATCTAAGAAAACTGCTAATGTGTGCACTTATGCAATAATTAGATATCATTTCTTTAACCCTTTCAGGGGCAGTGGTATATATTTTATACCACCTAATTTCAATTCCTAACTACAAACATTCATCCCAGAATTTTTTTTATAAAATTTTACTTTTGTACCTTATGCGAAAATATTAATTTATTACTTTTCTTCTAATCTTGTTTTCAAACTGTGGTGACACTTGAATTTAAAAGAAATAAAATTCATTGCCCCTGAAAGGGTTAATGTCAGACATGAGGTTTATACATACTTGCCAACATCCGAATTAATATTCTGTAGTGTTATTAGCCCCGCCTCTTTTTTTTTTTTTTTTTCTTTTTCGCACCAGTAAATTTTTAGAGTATTAATCTTCAAATGCAATTACGATTAAATAAGAAGAAAAGTTCTCTAAAAAGATACTGGTGTGAAAAAGAAGGCGGGGCTAACATTACTACGGAATAATATTTAGTATGCATACTTGCCAACCATCTCATTAATAACCGTACAATTGTTAACGCCCCTTGAAAAAAATGCCCCCTTTTTTACACCACTTTATTTTTAGAGTAATTCTCTCTAAATGTTTTTGCGACTAAATAAAAGTAAAATTACTCTAAAAATTGACTGGTGTGAAAAAGAAGGCGAGTACTAAAAATTGTACGGTCCATAATGAGATGGTTGGCAAGTACGGGTTTATATAATAGAAGCATGCCATACCCTTGAGCATGTATTTTACTAGAGAGCGCATTCAGTACTAACGTTCTAATCCAAAAGGTAACGAAGATTGAGGATAATTTTCATCGGTCACGTGACGAGTGAAACGGCTGGATCCGTCCGTAATTGGATGACACAGCGAAAAATCTTTGACACCCTTTGTCCTAACGTGAGTTGAGGGACGTGACAAGTGACCTTCATTAATGAAAACGTGAAAAGCACTCGTCATGTGATTTTTTATGCTGGTTACATTCTTCGATGAAGGTTGTGATCTCTAGTCAAATATATACTCTTCTAAGTGTCATACCATTTAGTGCTTACAATTTTTAGGGACTTTAATAATTACTATCTATCACTAATTTTTAATTCTAATATTCATCTAATGATTTATTCCTTATCATATACTTCAAACAATCCTACTTAAATATTTCAAAGTGACGTGGCTACTTACACTGACCATCTAATTTTAATTTTAAACTATAAGAATTTTCCCCGGAATTTTTTAATAGAATTTTATTTTCATAACTTATTGGAAAAACCTTATGTATGTCTTTTCTTCTAATTTTGCTCGTAAATTCTGATGGCATTTAACATTAACTCAGTGTAATTCAATTCACCTTAAAAGAGTCGCCATTTACTTAACTATTAAATAAAACAATTTCTAACACTGACAACACTAATTTCACTACTACTGTGAACAGCATGTTTTGCTCATAAGTTTCCTTATGAAAGCTGCCAATTATTCTATTTATTCTGTAGTGTTATTAATACCTACCCTTTTTTCATACTGCTTTTCCACACGAGTAATTTTCTTTTCATTTCGCTGTAATTGCGTATTCGAGAAAATTACTGTAAAAATAAAGTGGCGTTAAAACATTTTAGAATATATGCTTGATAAATGAGAACTTAAGCATTTTAATTTTAAACATGATATTTTTTTATAATTTAGTTACAGTCTAAAAATGAATGAAATATAACTGAAATCGTGTTTTTGACATTATAAATATATTTGGATTTAAAAAACACAAATATACATTTCCTTTACAAACCATTTGGCTTAATTCCTTGAATTTTGTGTGTGTGTATATATATATATATATATATGTATATTCACAATGGACTTACCATAAAGCGATATTCAACATAAGTTAAATAATTTATTTATAGCACTATTTTTTTTTTTTTCTGTTGAGTATTCTTACATCTATATTAATGATTCCGAATTCAATGAATTGTTATTTTTTATGCATAAATTTCCTTTACGTATGTTTAAAATAATATATATGCATGCATATATATGTGTGTGTAATTTTATTAACTGGTTGGAAATATATTTGCGTTGATATATTTTCAGTCATAGCATTTATTGCATCATACATCATATTCATGCTCTTTTAGACACAAAAAGATAAAATATTCACGAGTATTTGGAAATGGTCTTCGAAAATAAAAAGAAACTTGGCGAGCTTTCTGACTTTCCGAAAATGGTAGATTGTTTCATTGTTTTGTCACGATATAGAACGTGATGGAGAATTCTTTCTTGGTGACAGGCAGTCTAATAGTATTATATAAGTTTTGTATGCTTATAAGTTATTTAAATATTTAATACTACCTAAGTCTATATTTTTCATTTTTCACAGATGTTTAAAAATATAAAGAATTCCAATATTTTTTTCTTTGAGTTTTATAAAAGCAAATTTACCTCTTTTAATCCATTGTATACGGATATATATATATATATTGGTATTTTTGAGATTGCATTTTTTCATCATAGTATTTTCAAGAATTTATTATAGTTAAAAATAATAGACGTTATGAAGCAGGTGCGACATATTTACAGAAGTATAGCATTCGTCTTTTAAGAAATCTTATTATTCTATAACTTTTGGTACGAAAAAGAATTAAAGTAAAATAAAATTGTAAAGATTTTATGATTAGGGTGGAAATTAGGGTAATATTACTAAGTTCCCGCCCCCATTTTAACCCATTGAGTGTCAAAGTAATTTATACTCATTTAATTGTAAATGCATCAGAAAGTACGAACAGTTATGAGACAAGAAATAAAGCTTTTTCCCTGCTGACTAATAAAAGTAAAATTCTAGCAAAAAAAAAAATTCCGGTATGAATTTTTGCAGTTGGAAATCAGAACCGTATTTTCCGGCTTATAATCCACAGGTATGTAAAATCAATTTCACACCGGAAATTTTAATTAACAGAAAAATACATTTACAAAAGGGCTCTTGTGTGAAACTAATTTATGTGACCAGTGGATTTTTTTCGCCGGAAAATACATGGTAATAACGTTAGTGTGGCGCATATGTCTGCTCGTTAAAGGGTTAACTGACGTATTTTCCTGCCCTGCGTATAATCTGCCGGTAAGATAAATCAGTTTTACACTAGAAAGTTTATGGCACTTATAAGACTTTTTTTTTTTTTTTTTTTTAATAAATAAAATCGTTAAAAAAAATAAATAAAAAAGTCTTTGTCTGATAATCAAAATTTTCGGTGTGAAACTAGTTCAGGGATGAGAATTTTGGCGCAGACGCATACCCGTATATGCTTAAAATATTTCTCTACTTATAAAATCGTTGATTTAAGAAGAAAATAATTTTGTTTTATAAATACCCAAAAATGTTTTTAAAATATACTGGTGTGAAAAAAGGGCGGGTCTAAATGTACTCCGGAATAAATTATAAAGGTCGCCGGGTGAGCTAGAACAGAAACGTAGTATTTGCAGCATCAAATTATGCTTAAAGAACATTATTAAATATGAGAAATTGTAAACATTTCTGTCCCGACCCGAATGCAGACATGCTAAAATTTCTAATTCCTTTTAGAGCCTTGTTACTACCGCCTGTTTTTACGCACCACATTTTTTGTCAAGTATTTTCTTCACTATGTATTTACGATTAAATAAAAAGAAAATTATTCTTAAAAGAAAAAAATAGCATTAAAAGAAAAAAAAAGTTGAGTACTGATTATGCTCCAGAATAAATTGAAAACTTTGTCATATATCTTTGGCTAATGTAAATTTTACCTCTTTTCGCTGCCCATACATAAAAACTAGCCGAATACTTTTTGTGTTTTTGTAAACCTTGTTGTACGAATGTTGCACATGGAATAGGACATTTTTAACGACGTTCGTCAAGTTCTTTTATACTTCGGTGCAGTTGTACCACAGGATGGTTTTTCTGAATTTTATAAAAAGCCACTTTTTCAACAGAGTATTTCACCATCTTCTTTAAACCGAAATTATGTAACTTTCCCAAACTAATAAAAAATTTTCAGAATTATGTATCCACAGCAGTATTAGATAAGAAAATTTATAAAAATATTTTCGTAAATATTTTTAGCATGATTCGAAACTGTTACATGTTGTTCAATGCCGCAATTGTAGGTTTATTTTTCAAAATGGTATGCATGTTGCTACTAATTTCCACCTATGTAGAAACAAAAGAGATTATATACGTTACGGTCTATGAGGATTTATGTCCTATTGTCCATATAATCTAGGAATTCTGTAAGTTATTTTTAAACACTTTCTCGCTACTTTCGATGACCTTAACCCTTTGCGAAGGACGCAATTATTAAGTTCCTATTGCAAAAACTCATCCCGGAAATGTTTTAGCAAAATTTTACTTTTCTATCATAGCAGAAAAGGTCGTCAATTTCTTTTATTTTAATTCTGTTCGTAAATTTCGGTGGCAGTACAATTTAAATGAAACCAATTATCTTGCGCCGCAAAGGGTTAAATATAATGCAAAAAACATAATTTTTCTGATGAGCAAAAACATTTTTCCCATTAAAAATGGCTGGATTAGCATTAATGTTTCATTAACAAGGTCACACAAAAAATTCGGACACATCACGCGATGTAAGCAGAAATGATTGAAAATAGACTTTTAGTAATATTAACCATTTGCCAACACTTTCCCCAAGTTGTATAATAATTAGTTACGTTTTCGGTTTAACTTTCTGCGTGTCTGCGTGCCTCTCTGTAAGTCCATAGTAATGAATTTCTGTTCATTTCTGGTACTTTCTAAGTGATCAGTAGTTTTGTTAATCAACATTCAAGAGCTTGGCTTTATAAAATATTTAAAAAGTAGGTACTATAAATATTTGTTTAGAAATGCATGCATTTAATTTTAATTTTTTGGATTGCAGCTAGCCGCGTCCAGGCTAAATTTTAATTATCATACCGGACCTGGCTGGGTCCGGGTCTAAAAAGTTCAGCCCGTGCAGACCTCTAATTTCTCCTTTGAATCGTTTCATATCCGTGAAATGGCACACCTTAGCATTCAATACAATCTACAACATACTTTTGTGTTTCTTTTAAATTCAATCTCCCATTAATTCGCCAAATCATGGGTTCTAGTAAATCAAATTATCATGACATTATCAAATAGTTTTTACTCATAAAAAATAAATTATTGAAAGAGTGAAAAAAAAAAAAAAAACAGCTTATCTTTAATTTATGTTTTCATAATTTATATCCATTTTTTGCCATCTATTGCCAAATACGTTCTTTTGCATACTGTTTTTCCCCTCTACTTTAGACTATCACTTTTAAGCTTTACACCAGTATAATCAATAGAATTACCGTAATTTCTGGTAGATAAGCCGCAGGTAAGATGTGTCATTTCTCCACCACAAATTTTATTTAATAGAGAAATCTATACTGTTTCGAAGGAAGAGCTCATACAAATATAAATTTATTTATCAATTGAAATTTCTGGTGTAAAACTAGATTATATAACCTGTGGGGTATCTACCAGAAATTACGGTACTTACATATTTTCGTTACAACTGTGTGGTTTCTTAATATTTCTTTACAGCATATATTTTAAAGGAATATTATTTCAAGAAATATGCTTGCTAAATTGCCAAATTTAGACGAATTAATTTTTATCGCTTTCCTATTCATGAATAAATATAAAGCTATCACATTTCATCCTTAATCTATCGTTTAATGTTAATCCCCTTTTAATTAGTGATTAAAGATAGTCACCACTTCGGATATTGGGGATTTGTGACCGCAATACCAGCATACCATTGAAGTTTCTGCCTTCGGCGTTAGTTCTGGAACTCAAAGCATACATTTAATTCCTCAGAAAGTTCTAAATTATACGTTATTAGACATATATTTTTCTCTTGAATTTAAAAATACTTATTATTTTTATAGCGAAAAGGGAGCTAATTCTTATTAGAAAATATTAAACTAAAAGGAGGTTTTGAATTTATAAATTCAAATTCAATTCTATATTCCGTATTAGTTTGACCGAATTAAATTAAATGATTAAACTTTAATTAACGCAGTTTTAAAGATTTTATCCTAATCAGCTGGCACAGATAATGAAATATTTATCATAGAGATCTTCTGAATTCAGTTTGAATAATAATCTTCAATCAAACATTGATATTATAAAGCTCAAAATATTATCGTTCATTATGCAAATATTTAAGCAAATCTAAACGAAAAATTTATTTAGCATAAACTTCATAATAGAATTAAAACTGTCTATTATTTCTTTCCATTATCAATCAAGCATCAATAATATTTAACAAATTTAAATTATTTCATATTTTTCTTGAACTGTTAGCATTCAATGTTTCCTAATAGAGTATTTAGTCTTTTTTCTACTTTTACTTTAAATAAAAAAAATAAAAATAAATAAAAAAAGGAGGGGAGGGGGGGGGGGGTTAAAAAACATTTTACTTTTAAAGGATTGAATTCCTGTAAGATTATGTTTCGTAAATTTATTTTAAAGTATTATTTCACCTAAAACATTAAAAAAAAAAAAAAAAAAAAAAAAAAAAAAAAAAAATCCATCCACTTTAAATGTAACTAAATATTTAAATTCATCTTTATTAAAAACTGATGGTATATTTAGCCTTAACTGCTCACAAATCAAGATTATAAAAAATAATAAGAATGAAAAATAATTTTGCTTTAACCAATTTAATAGCTTTAACTGTATTTTATATTAACAAATACATCAAAGCCTAATTAGTGAAAAATCAATAAATAAATACCGTTTCCCAACAAGAATCCAAAAATTGTGTAATTATTTTACATTAATAAAAAATATCTTTTACATTTTACGAAAAATATGGTGGGTAATTAATACTACATTAAGTAGCAATTAATTACTTTGAATAACGTTTTTCTTCATTATAAATTCTAAAAGAGATCATCAGTTAATTTTATTCTGAAATAAACTTCAATAAACTCATTAGCTGTTATTTCTCTCTCTCCCTCTCTCTCTCTCTCTCTCTCTCTATATATATATATATATATCACTGTTTTCGCATTAATATAACATATTAATAAAACAAATCTATGATAAACATAATTTTAAATTTCAAATCAAATATTCATTCAATTTATTTTTAGTAAGTGAGTTTAATGTAAGAGTATTAGAGTTAATATATATCAATTAACGACTATGCATTAAAAATTCATTCTTATAAATATGTAATTTTTTTTAAAACATTTAGTACATTAATAATTTTTCGTTAATGATTTTTATTCTTTATTTTATCTCTAGAAATTTTTATTTTGAATAAGAGCATATCAGAGTGAAATATATACATATATTATTTTAGAATATATATTAACACTTTCGCGACCGCATGCTTTTGTCCTTTTGACAGTAAGGTCGGCCTGTGGACGTTATTCTCCCAAGTTACAATATTTGAGAACAAAATTTTCTGTATTCACATTTATATTACAAATGGATATACGTTATAATTATATTCTTTCTAATCAAAGAATTTGTATCCATAGTATATTGATTGTACAAATATGAATATTGGGTATATTTTTAAGAAATAAATAACATACAAATTAAAACCAGTGTAACATTTAAAATGAGATAAAAAATACAAAAATTTAAAACTTTAAATATACATTTTAATTAAAAACATCAAAACACAAGACAGACGTTTCGGCTAAAACGCTAGCCCTCCTCAGTGTCAAACATACTTGTGTAAGTACAACATTTACAAAAATTCATAATACATCATAGCAAGATTAAGTATTCAGAAGGAATAGCTTTAGCTTCGTTCAAGGCAGAATGTTGCATTTTAGTAAAAGCGCCCTCTAGAAAAATACGGGATTCATATATATTTACATTAGAAGCTAAAATTTACATACAAATTGCAAAAGAAACGTCCACTGGTGGAGTTACAGATTTTCAAATGGCGTGAATCTACGTCAGCGGTCGCGAAAGTGTTAAAATATATTTTTAGTATTATAATTATAATGCTTAGTTTAGTTTTATTTTTTATACTTTTTCTTTGTGCTAGAATTTTTTCATTTAATTAATTCATGTGAAATATTTCCATCCTTTTTTATATGTTGGCTTCAAACGCAGGTAGCACTCATAAGCATAACCGTTCAGAGTTTTCCTGGTTTTCTATGAAACGGCCATAAATACATATTAAGATTCCTTTGAAAGACAGATATACTAATATTTCTAATTTATTTCACAATCTTAATTGCATTTGGAGAAAATTGCTCTAGAAATAAAGTGGTGGAGGGAAAGAAGCGAGTAGTAACAATTTTACGAAACGTTTATTAGTATGTTGGCAGGTTGGTTGTAGGATTTAAGGCCGATTGACTCCTGATGTGTCCTAGGCCTAGAGGGGGAATGCCCTCCGTGGGGGTCTTTCTAAGGGGTCCTAGCCCGTATTTACGCAAGTTTCGGAGGAAACCACGGAAAACTCCGAACGGCTAGGTCGATGAGCGCGACCTGGGACCGAACCCGGCACCTCCCATCTACCAGCTTTGAGCGCAGAACCGCTCGGCCGCTGGTGGGCAGTATGTTGGCAGGTATGCATATCTTGAATGGCCATCAAAAAGGGCATTTTATCCAGAAAAAAACCTTTCTTGTATGTTTATGCCCTAAAGTAGCCTGGCTTGAAATGGGCTGAAAAAAAAATCGATTGAGTGAACTTAATCTAAAAAGTATTTTTTCCAAATATTTAATGGAACTTTTCATTCTGCAATGCAGCTTTTCATATTTAAAAAAAAAAAAAAAAAAAAAAAAATGTTTTTTACGCTTAGTTTTCGTAGATTTTCTAACTAAATTAAGAAAAATCTCGTCAAAAATTTAATTTTTTTAACTATAATATTTTAAGGCGAATTATGTCATTGTTCAAACAACATTTTCTATACAAGCATTATTTTATGATTTATTCCCCACAATTTTATCTAATTATGTTTATTTTTGCTTTAGGCAATTTTTGCAATTCAAAAGTTTTGCTTCAGAGTTGTATTAATTTTTCTTAGCAGTTTGTTTAACAAACAAATACACTATTTGAAAAAATGCAGTAAAACAGTATAATCACAAGTTCATTTTTGTTATTTAAGCCTACCAAAATAAATATTATTAGAAAACCAGGAAATTCAAGTCCCATAGAAACAATTCGATTTTTTTTTTTTTAACTTTTATTTTATTTTATTTTTTTAATTCATTGTAAAGTAAAACTTTTCATTTCCCGAAAACAAATTAAACAACCATAGTATTAAAATAAAGAATTTTAATTTTAAGTTGCCTGCCTCGGGGCTTGCTATCTCTCTGCGATTATTCGAATTACGAGCGCGTTGTTCCGCTTTACATTTCCCACGATGCGCGAAATATGGATTCAGATTTTAGAATGCAAGTAAATTAAACTCCAAGCTCTCCGGAGAATACTTTAAACGAGGCAATTAGTGTTTGTGGAAAGTCTCCCCCACTGAACGATAGGCCACATACCTTGGACTAGCTAAATGCGGATTTTAGCGTTTGGGGTTTCTGTTGGACAATTAGTGTTTTACTTAGTTGTTGTAAGGAGAGATGTGGTATCTAAATATAAACACTCTCACATGCACACAAAATGACTTTCAAAATGCCATTTTGCTCCCTTTGGTTGTAAAATAATTGATACGCTTTGAAAATCCAATAAGGGACTAGAAATAGAAATTGGAAATTGAATTGAAAAAAAAAAATGGATAGTCATTGTCTTTAATATTTATATTTTACTTCATTTTAAACTATGAATAGAAAACAATTATGCCAACTTTTCTAATTTATTCCGGAGCAGTGTTAGTCCTTACTTTTTTCACCCCCTTTTCTTAGAGTAATTTTTTCCAATATGTAATTATGGTGAAATAACAGGAAATTAAGTCTCTGGTTTGAAAAACAGGTGGGTATTAACAATGCTCCGGAAAAAGTTAAATATTTTGGCATATCTGAAAAAGTATTTTCAGGTGTCATACTCTCCGCCCTTTTTTTAGGGCACTTTTGGGGATAAAAAATTTCCGCCATTTTTACTACCACTATTTTTATAGAAAAATCTTTATCCTGTTTAATCATGACACATTACTTAGAAAATAACATAGAAATTTCTCTATAAAAATAGTGGTAACCAAATAGTGGAAAAGTTTTTTTCGCTGAATTTGCCCAAAATGAAAAGGCAAAGAATTCGACCTCTGTGCTGTGGAACAAAGTTTTTCATGTACAGCACTTTTTATGCTTTTAAACTTTATCAAGTTTATCGTTTCAAAAACATTTATGTTACGATATTTTATAAAAGTCTTCATAATATTATGAAATTTATTGACATACCTGAGACAGTGCTTTGTAACAAAGCGTTTCATGTAGAGCATTTTATGCTTTTGAACTTTACCAAATTTATTGTTTCTAAAAACATTTATTTTGCTATATATTTTTAAAAGTCTTCATATCATTATGAAATATTTATAATACAGTGAAAATCTCTAAATTTCCACATATATTAAAGAACCACCTTCCATCAACGTCAGTTCTTCTTAGTCCCAAATTTTTGTCTTATGACCCAATACTACCATTTACCAGAGGTGCCAAGTTATTACGGATTGTGCGTATTCTTAATACCGGAAATTTTTAAATGTATTATTTTATAATAATTATCTGAAATTTAGTAGGACAAGTTTTACTTTTTCTTTATCATGGTATGAAATTGATTTTTCGTTAGTAGTAACTTGGCATTTCTGCCATTTACCTCCATTAAAAGTCCATGTTCCTCTCTTAAGAATCACATTTTGCGAGATGAAATATATTTCTGATGTGAATATTTAAAGTTTAAGCTTGGAAAAGGATGTTTTGTATCAAACTTTTAATTAGCTTCAAATTTAAATGTCCTAATTCAGTAATGTTGATTTCAGATAGTAACACAAAAGTACTAAAACTAAGATTAAAAATTAGAATAAATAGACTAATTAATAGACTAATAGACGCCTCTTTCTGCTCTGAAATTATGCTAATTTGATCAATTTGATCCAGTATATAAAATAATTCTTAATATATATATATATATATATATATATATCATCCACGTATTTATTATTACTATTATTATTATTCAAACAAATTTTTTAATAAAACTACTTCAAAGCTGCATAGACAGATTAGTTTAAATTTGAATAATTAAAATTATTTAATTTATAGAATTTTTTGCCGGTTTATGACTTTCTGAATAGCTTCTATTTAAAAAGCCATCAGAAAAGCTATTTCTGTAAGGGGCCAATTATTTTACGAAGGTTTAATTGTATTTCTAAGTTTATTGTTTTCTTATTATGAAAATTACTATTACGTTAACAAATATATTTTGCGAAAAAATGTGAAGAAACATTGATAGATAAATACATTTACTTATATATTTACATAAGTTGCTTAATGTGGGAAAAGTTTGAAATTGAACATTTCTTTCTACTTTTGATGTTTATATTCAGATAAAAAAAATTACAAAAGTTTATAAACAACATTGAGCATATTTTGTCATATCGATAGGTTATTAATAGAAAATTTCCTGTTTATTATTGTATTTAAAAAAGACCGTACCTGAATATGTCTAATTCCTAAAATTTAATCGTATTAATCTCATTTTTAAATGCATTTCCTGGAAAGTTCTTATTTTTCTGACCTTCGGATTATACGAAGGAAAAATCGGTAATTTAAAATAACATGATTTTTTGTATTTAACTAAAACGTGAAAATTTTAGAATTTTTCTTTTAAAGAGAAATTTTTTTTAAAATTACTTTAATTTTAAAATTATCTGTAATTACTGCAAGAAAAGTCATCTTGGAGTTTTTTATTACGAAAAAAAAAAAGTATGATTCAGTACAATGCTGACTTGTTTGTGGTTTGATACTCTAAATCATAGTTTTATGAAGTTCTGTAAATTGGAAATTTAAAGGCAAATTTTGAAACAATTTGATTTAGCACGCAGGGGTCATAGACTCGCCTTTTTTTTTTTTTTTTTTTTTTTTCAGGACACTTTAATAAATGATAAATTTTCTACATATTTCCTATCACAATTTTTATAATGTAATTTATATCCTATTATCCATTTGTTGTTTGTTATAGAACACACATAACACAGAAATTTTTTATTTCATCAAGCTCACAATTACTTTATCGAAATGATACAAAATGATATCGAAATATACAAAATGATATCATACAAAATTAAAAGCTTTGCAAGAGAAAATTAGAATTGAACATTTTTTTGTAATTGTTTGTTAGAAAATAGTACAAACAAGAAAACTATCATTTATTATTTTCAAAGTATAAGTCAAAATGTATTAATTAAATAAAAAAAATTTCTAATTTTTTTTCCTAAATTCCTTTTTGTTAGTATGTGAAATTCAAATGCCTGTTTTTATATAACAACTTTTTAGTGTTTTATTATTATTATTATTTAACGTATATATTTCGGCTTAATGCCATTCATACATTAAAAAAAAATCTATAAATTTAAATTAATTTGCAATATCTGTTTTGTTAGAGTGTCAAACATTAATTTTAATTCCTTGAATAGTATTAGTCACATCTCCGTCTTTTATGCAAGTATTTAATATTCTTGATTTTTATGTTACTTAATTACTCTGGTTTATATTAACTATATTTACTATTATAAAGTTCTTTTAAAATGTATAAGAACGAAGTAGTTGTATTATTGTCCATTACCATGTGCTTTACCTTATTGAATAGACTTTTGCAATAACAATATATTCTGTGTGTTCTTCCAGAAATGTAAATACTTAGATGCATATAGAGTGTTATTAGATGAAACAAATTTTTACTATTTAATTTATAATGTTAATATATTTTTCGTAATTAATAACATTTAATTATGTTATATAATGGCTTTTAGAAAAAAACTGCGAAAAATGTGGATTGTAATTATAATTAGATTTTTTTTTCCAAAACAAAAACAGTTCAGAAAATTGTGTATCATCCCCCCTCCCCCTCAATTAATAGTGATCAGTTGCATAATTTTAGAGTTATAAAGTACAACTCTTTAAATATGATATTTAGCGCAGTTTACTGAAAGACATTTTAAAATTATTATTTATATATGATAATAAACCCTGCAGAAAAGCAGTTAGCATATTTGAACATTTTTTTTTTTTTTTTTTTTATGTGTTAGGACGAACCAGTATTTAATTCTGTGCTTCAAACAAATTTCTTTTACCTTTATTTAAAGTCATATATTAGGGTAAAATATCATGATTTTTACGAAATTTTTCATGCTATGTAGATTAAAATATTATTTTAATTATTATTATCATTGATAAAAATATATGACAATTCAGGTATCAGGTATGTCACAGGTTTTATTTTTTAGACATATTTATTTCTTCTTTATTTCTTCTTATTATAAAACTTTGAGAAACATTAAAATGTGTTTTTATAATAAAAAAGTGTGTTTTCGTAATTTTAATTACTAAATCTTATTTTATTATTTATATTTCACCGTGCCATACATATCATTATTATCGATAAAGATTAACATTAATGGTACTTATGAATTGCCATTCTGAAGACATTATCTGAAAACTATTCATCTAGAGGGATATTATGAATTTTTCAAATAAGCATTATAAAGCATTTACGCGAGTCTTTTACCAAATTAAAATCATCAATAATGACAAAAAGAACATTTAGTGTGAAGGATTGTTTTTTTCCTTTTGATATTTCATATGACTCCTTTAATGATTATCAGTTCAATTACATTAGGCGTGCTTTTTTCACAATTCAAGCATGGAAAAATATATTTGTATTTATTGAAATGGAATTATTATACTGACTGCATATTATACATATGCAGAACTATCGGGTTAAATAGAACGCACGTTTGTTTAAAATACAGATATTAATTAACATAAGATAAAAAATATTTATAATATAAAATTCATTTAGAGCTTAAATAAAGTAACTGTATAAAAAAAAAAAAAAAAAAGTTACTGTCCAAGAATCTAAGGCTTTCAGTCAAAATTTATCATCTTACTAGTATTATATATATATATATATATAGTACTTGATTGAAACTAACCCAACTAGACATATATTTGTTAATTTGCTAAAACTGCTAATACTAAAAAAGCATTTTCTCGAAGAAATATATGTATATATATAATAAATATTACATTTATTTTTTAAATTTTTAACATAGGTATTAAAATAGGTAGGTATTTAACACATGTATTTAAATTTTTAACATAGGTACCAACTCTCTTATTTATTTATTTTATTTATTTATTTATTGTCAGGATAAGAAATTTTCTATAACTATTTTCGATTTGTTTAATCGAAGAGAATTAATACGACAGATTTCTATATAAAAATAGTTGTAATAATTCTAATTTTAAAGATTAAAATGTTGGCATTTATGATATTTTTTAACCCTTTCAGGGGCGGTAAGTAAAACTTTTTAAACAATAGCAAACTTATATAGGCTTAATTTGATAACCTCTTCACAAATTATAAAATTATAATTTTCTAGTGTTGTAATGAAGATAATTTAATATAAAGCTTGGAAAGAAAAGAAATCGAAAACGAAAATGGGAATATTTTTGTGCTCTTTTTAGTTTATTTACAAATTACATTTAGAAAACGACTGTGATTTTATTTACAAACTATTCCATTGTATAGATTTAGGCTAATTAAAATGCCTATAATTTAAATTAACAACTTGAAGCGCCCTTTTATTTTAAATAATAGTTTTATACATATTAAATTTTTTTTTTTTTTAATCTGTCTTTCGCAGGATTTAACTTGTGCCAGAAACTTCATTTTTACATTACAACGTGTGCTTTTGCTGACACTTGAAAAATAATAATAGTATGATGAGGTATGAAAGATGATGGTTTAATGAAAATAGTCAAAGAAATTGGCTTTCTTTGATGTTTTTCCGTCGCTGAAGAACGGATTGCCAATAATAACCAATTTTACCCGTGACCGTAACCTGTCAGAACAATAGTATACATATGCACAAAACGCTTGATTCGTGATTTTCTTCGCAATGGTTAAAAACCTTTCACTTATTAAAAGCGTTTTTATCACCCGTCAAAAAATCAGTTATTATTGAAAACTAATTTTCACGAAGATTACAACCTTCAATTACTAATCTTCCTAACTTTTCATTCTTAATTTTCATCAAAATAGTTAGTGCCTTCTTCTTCTTCTTCCCCCCCCCCCTTTTTTTTTTAACAGACATATAAATACTGTCGATAATACACACATTAATTAAATAATGTAAAAATAATTGTAAATAAAAATGTTATACTATTAAGAACTTAGTTTGCGTTAAGATGATATATTCACCAATGTTACAGAAACCTGTGTTTTTAAGCTATGTAATAAATGTGTTGTTAAATCGTTAACTGTTATTTTATTTCTTATTAAACAAGGTTAATTTGATTGTTTTGTATTCTTGATTGTTTTGTATTCTTCTCTGCATTACCATTTATAGAATATATATATATATATATATATATATATATATATTGCATTTGAATGTATATATACATATACGTCAAATTATATGATATTATATGTCGTATAAATTATTTTCAACAATGAAATATTCAAAACAGCAACACAATTATGAATTTTCATGTAAATAATGGTTTTAACGCAGCAACAGAGAAACATGTTAAACTTTGAAAAGAAAATATATATATATTATGTAAGCACAAATAAAATTAAACTTAAAATGAAGTTGAATTTGAACCATGAAACTACCCCCCCCCCCCCAAATTAAAAAAAGAAAGAAAGAAAGAAAACAGACTGAACCTTTCTAAATGAAAATATAAATTAAATTGTTTTTGAAGGACTTATAATTCAAATATATTCACTGTTAGCCACGCGACGGGAGAAAAAGAAAACTTTTACGACATGCAAGAAAAATATTATTACCTCCATAATAGAATGAAGTATAAAATAGATGTTAAAAAGCATTATTTCTGTAGATGTCTATGTGTGTGTATGTGTGTGTGTGTGTACATTATGAGCATGGAAAATGCACAAACTACAATAGAATTGTACAAGTAATAAAATGTAGTTGTTGTTGTTTTTCTAGTACATATAACAATTATTTTTAGAAATTAAGAGAACATTTCAAATGATTATATTTATTCTTACAGATATTAAATTTTATTTCCTTGATAATAATTTCAGTGATATCGAAATGGCAGTCTTGCATAAAATTATTATAAAGACCACCCCCTCTCACTAAGGGAATTTCCCATGCCTTAGTCACCCAGACAATCGGCTGCAATCCATGCACCATCACAGTCACATACTTGCCAACCTAACCCGGAAGATTGTTCGTTCCCTCCCCTTTTTGTACAACACTTAATTTTTGGAATAATTCTCTTCAAATATATTTACGATTACATAAGAAGAAAAGTACTCTAAAAAAAGACTGGTGTGAAAACTGTAAGCGGAAAGGGGCGGGACTAACAATCTTTCGGGTCAGATTGGCAAGTATGCAGTCCCCTATATAAAAGTCTATAAATGCATAACTTAACACTGATGCTATTTTATGTACCATTTTGGCTAACCAGAAAACCATCACTTATTGTAATAATTTAAAAAAAAATCTAAACAAGCACCAATCAAAAAAGCATATATAAACATGTTTTTTTTTTTTTTTTTTTTTTTTTTTTTTTTTTTTTTAAGCATAAAACAATTGCCTTTGTCAGCTCGTTTTCGAGTTATAAATTCTGAAAATTTGACAATGATCGGCGCAACCACGCCTTACTTAAATAATGGATGATATCCAAAACAAGCAGAAATCGAAAGAGCATACACAAGCGTGTTGTTTGATGCAATAATCAGTTGCCCATTTCACCTGTGAGATATATTCTATCGAGATATAATGTTTAAAAATTCGCTAATGTAGAATCTAAATATTGATAAAAGTCATGGTTATGACAGGTTTTATCGGGACTCCACCCACTCCTTTCTCGTTATGACATTTTTGCTCAAGCTTAAATATAGATTTCTCGAGTACGGGCTCACGGGGACAAACAGTTTACGCGTCAAAAATCACGTTAGATTATGCCCTTTCGAATAAACATAATTTAATTAAAGAATGTACCATATATAGGTTTGGTTTAGTTTGTCATTTTTTTTTTCCCATTAAAGCTCCATATGCTTGGAAACTGCTGTTTAAATTTGATTCCAATCACTACGAACATATAATACCTGAACTGGGATTCGAAACTAGCACCTAGAACCTGAACGCCTGAATGCTAATCATTCGACAATTAGAAACCATATACGCTACATCTTTAATTAACAATGTATTTCGGTAATATCCCAATTATGTAGAAAACATTATTTTTGTAATCAGTCTTTGTGTAAATTTTTGAGAACCATTTTATGTTACAAATAACTAACTATCCAAAAAAAAAAAAAAAAAAAAAAGTTTAGCTAAATTTATTTTGATACCCTTTAATATCATAATAATATATAGTGATTTATGATACTGTGATGATTTTTTAATATGCATATTTAATAATTAATTTATAACAAATAATAACTCGTTAGTGATAAAAAATTATTAATTAAAAATATACAACAGATGGAGCTGATAAATTCTTTTAACACCAGGTTTAAACATCCCAAAATCATTAATGTTGAATAGTTTTTTTAAAATAATAACGTTAACACAAAATTAATTTAGCTTATAAAAATTTTGATAGAATAAAGAAATTCTATTATACATTTCAGCGAAAAATATTTGCCAATTTGTTCAAATTAAAAATATTGTAGCTTGAGGTAAAGGTAGATTAAATTAAAGAAAAAGTCAATAAATAAAAAATAAATAAGGTGTTCAAATGTTGTCCTCAAAATGTCGAAACGAAAAGAGGATCTTTTAAAAGAAATGTTTCTTTTGTTGTAAAAGTGCCCCAGGAGTTTCAAGTTGACTCACTAGCTTTCAAGAGATCAGTGGGGAAAAGTTCAAGCCCTTTTTTGTTCCTTTTCTAGGAGCATTGAGTGAATGTACTTTTTTTTTTTTGGAATTATTGATTTAAACTACCCGACATTTAAATTAGTTTCAAGGAAAAGACAACAATTGTCACTCGTGCCAACAAATTGCTCTTAGTTTAAGTTTAAAGTTAGAACAAGATTCTTTCCATATTTCCGTTTAAACTTTTACCGGCTACTTTAAAGTTTCTTCTTTAACATCAGAATTTCAATTCACAGTAAAAGGTCAAGAAGAAAAGTAAATAAATGCTATAAATTTTCTTAGCGAAGCAAAATTTACACGGAAACGCTTACGTGCTTTTATCTTAAATATTCTTTTAATGTTTTCGTACCACTTGTTAAGGTTTATGAAAATTTGTTTTAAAAGCAACACATTTAATAAAACACGGAAGTTGGGTATTAATATTTTCAATGTTAAAATACTTTAGAACGAACTACAGAAATAATTGTTAAAACAAGAATTACACTTCGTGGATTTCTTAAATATTTTAAATAATAATTAAAAGAAGTTTTTCAAAAACTGGATGAATAATGTTGTATATATATATATGTATATACATTTATTAAATTTGCCATTTTGCCATGTAAAGCGCCATCTTATGAACTTTTATTAAACAATTTTTTTTTTTAATCCATGAGCGCATACCATATTTGATGTATATCTGCTCACCTGTTTTAACTACAGGATGCTGTTTATAGTATAATTTTAATTATAACCACCTTGTTTATATATGTGTGTTTGTGTTTTCTTGTTTTTCTACTCATCATTTTTATGTTTTTAATTAAATAACTGTGGAAACAATGTATTTGAAATTATAAATGTGTATGTTTGTTTGTTTAATTGTTCTTTTCTAGAATTTTCAGAAAATCTGATTTTGCTGTTTTGCGTTAAAAATTTAAATTTCAAATATACGTGATTTTTTTAAAAAAATTCTTTTTGTCAATAATGAAGTATAGTTTGTTCATTTGAGTTTTACAAAAATTGATCCTTTCTACTTTCGCTATCGATTACCAATTTTGGCAAAACAGAACTATATTTATTCGTGTAATTATACAGCTCTATATATGAATCAGATACAATGAAATCATGAATTTATATTAATATTTACAATTAATGTACCAAAAAAAAAAAAAAAAAAAAAAAAAACTCGTTTCAAATTACATTTCCTTTCGATTAAAAACTGCTTTTATACGGAATCTCTTTTGAAAGAAAGACAAAGAAATGGGGCGATACTAAAAATAAATCATTTCAGCTACAATATTAAGCGTTCATTATCATTTGTTCAATAAATGCGTAGCTGTCATCATTTCGATTTTTAATCAAATTTACCGTATTTTCCGCGCTATAATCTGCATGTTTGTTAAATCAGTTTTATACCGAAAATTTTAATTAACAAACAAAGCTATTTTTAAACAAGCTTTTGTCTATTACAAATCTAGTCTTGTTTATGAATTAAATTGTCTGGTGTGAAACTGATTTATGTGACTTGTGTATGATAAAAAGGAAAATATGGTATCACTAATATTATTAAATTTAAATTTCTTACATTATTTTTTTTTACGATTAAATAAATTGAAACTTGTTACAGAGTTGCCAACTTTTATAATTTATTCCAGAGCATTGCTAGCACCGCCCTCTTTTCACATCGGAAATTTTAAAGAAGGATTTTCCCCTTGTTTAACCGTTGTCACATATTAAAAAGAAATATTCTATAAAATTTCTGGTGTGAAAAGAAGGTGGGGCTAAAATTGCTCCGGAATAAATTATAAAAGTTGGCAACTCTGTTGTTATAGAAAATTTCTGCTGTAAAGTTTCCCGGGAAAGAGAAAAAAAAAACTGATAGCTATGTAAATATAATAAACAAAGGATTTTTTAAGCACGATGAAGCCAGAGCTACTTACCTAGTAGTTCGCAATAGACGTATTAAATTTAACCCTTTAATTGGTAAATGGTGAAAATTTGTCCCAAATATCTATAAATATACCAGCAACAATGCAAAATAACAGTCATTTGGAGTTGTAGATATTCCGCAAGAACCAATGAAAACACATGTTGCTTCTTAGCAACCTTGTCAAATAAAGGGTTAATCAATATATATGGTCAATATATGACCAATATAAATTCTTATTTGATTATTTTTTTAAATGCTTCAAAATTAATCAAAAATACTTATTGAAGTAAAATACAAAGCTGCTAGTTTTTTAATTTTTTCCGTTGCATTGTTAGTACCCGCCTTTTTTTTTACACCACTTTCCATGCACAATAAATTTCTTCAGTGTGTAATTATGGTTAAATATGAAAAAAAAAAATAATCTTTTAAAAACTGCTATGAAAAAAGGCAGATACTCATAATGGTACCAAATAAATTTAAATGTTGGCAAATCTGAAAATGTAATTTCTTCGTATGCTTTATTCAATTTCGTCAAGTCTAGTTTAAATTTAAAAGCGAATATTTTGCTTAGAGGGAGAAAGAGAAGAACAGCAGAGCATTTTTAAAGAGTTTTACAAACAAACAAGCAAAAAAAAGTAAATCAATTAAATTCTTGTGCATTTTATTTGAGTTCTTTGTGGACATTTTTTTCTCTTCTTTTTTGAAATATGTAATTTTTGCATTGAGTGAAATATTTTGCTTAACTATTAAATAATACGTTCTCGTTATTAATAGTTTTCTAAACACAACTTTGACTGTATAAGAGTTTTATTCCTTCAAAGAAAATTTTGCGAGATTTGTGATTTTCTTTTTCTATTGGTATAATAAAGCTTACTGTTACTAGTATTATTTTGGGCGAAAGCACGAAAACTTAACATTATCTTAGTAAATGATTTATGGGTAATTTTGTACTGGCATTTCTGGAAACGGGATGATAGGTTATTTCGTCAGTTTCTGGTTTCTATTCTACATTATATGTTGTGCAGAAAGAAAATTTGCCTTATTTTCTATGCTTTCATAGTTTTCTTTCCTGAAAAAACTTTAGTTTTCTTTCCTATATTAAATATTAGTTTCCTTTCCTATTTTTTAAAAATTAAACTCTGTTAATAAACTGTTATTGTCTATGTATTAGGTCTTTCTAATTATTTACCGTTTATTACCTTAAAATTGTCCAATTGGAATATTCAGCGTTGTTCATTTTATTTTTTATAAAGAAAGAATGAAAGAAGAAAACTAATAACAGAAAAAAAGAAAAAAATTAAAATTAAGCTTATTTAAATCTAACAGAAATTCTACTAAAGACAATATTTTTCTAAATATGTGTGATAGGAAAAGTGGGATCATATAAATTAAATTTTGTATCTCCATATGTTTACAACCCCTTGTACGAAACTCTTTTAAATCCTCCGGAATATATATATACATATAATCACCATAGTTACTAACTATTATGCCAAAAAGTGTAAAAGTTGGCAACTACGATAATAAGCCTCACCTGTTGCACATACTGAAACAACCATGCTGTAGTTACATGTTACAGTAAAACGAGAAAGGAGACGAGAAGATTGAAAGTAGCATATAATTGCAAAAACAGGAATATATATATATATATATTGTTATCGTTAAAATGTAACTCAAATATGGGATTAAATTAAAATTTTCAAAATAATAAATTTTCTTAATTATTTTTTCTTAAATTTCAAAAATTACGTATTTATAGTCGCATTATTTAGAATTTAGGTATCACTGCGCTCTCTTCCCCTCCATAAACCCCCACCCACCCGACACCTTAAAAAAAAAAATGTCACACGCTACTCTTTAGGTGTATTTTTAAATTCTATTTTCATTTTTTTTTTTTATGAGTAACATAATATAATATATTTTATATATATAGTGAAGTCTCGTACAACGCGGTGGCAGAGACGAAAAATAAATAAAACAGTTTTATTTTTTAACACCACTAAATTTTTAAAGTACCAATATATTAGTTCATACACTCGATTTAGTTTTTGTATAAAGCAGTTGCTTGATAATCAATTAGTGGTGTTAAAATTTTGATATTCATGAGGCAAACTTGCACGCGCGTTGTACGAGACTTTACTCTATATATTTCATTATATATATTTTTTATATATATATATATATAAAATGAAACATGCTTCACTAAACAGCATTAAATCCTTTGAGATATTTTAAAACCATTTTAACTACTCAGTATTTAAATTTTAAAAAATGTTAATTTTTTGGCGTAAAATTAATTAATACATTGCTTCAGCTGATTGTTTAAAATTGAACATTTTTAAAGTCTTCTTTGTAACTTACTTTTCAGTAGATTTTTTATTCATACGTATAATTTAAATGATTCGATTTTTTTTTTTTTTTTAATTTTTCTTGTTTATGTTTAAAAAAAGTATAATTGGAATTTTTGAAGTGTATATTTTTCTAAATATTCAGATAACTCATAATTTGCGATTTACATTCATTTAAAAAAAGCATAATTCATAATTGAATGATAGATTTTGATAATCTGCTGACAAAATGAGTATGAAGCACTGCACTTTTCTTTTGCTTTTGTTTTACAACCGACTATTACACTTTATTACTATATTCTTATTTATTTTATTTTTTACGTTTAACTTTTTTGGACAGTGAAAAAACATATTTTCTGCTTCAATAAATTCGTAATTGCTGGATTAATATTTTTTTTTCCCCTTCAAGATTACCAGTTTAAACTTGCTTTTCTTTACATAGCAAATTCTATAATAACAGAAGCCTCTAAAGAAATATTTCAAAAAATACTTGCTAGTTTAAAATAAATAATAATTATTCGTATAAGAATATTCAAATTACAGATTATTCAAACTCCCAAACCTCCGGATTATTTCATACCACTACTTCTGGAAAGATTTTTATATTTTTTTCTCTTTATCTATTATCGAAAATTCTATGACTAAGACAAAAAAAAAAAAAAAAAAAAAAACTTTTGAGAAGTAATAGTATGAAATAAACTGGAGCGTTAGCAACTGTGAAATAATTAAATGATTTGTTTAACATTCATGACTCATACTTTAAATATTTTGTTTTTCGTTTGATTTTTCTTGAGGGTAGATGTGTGACGCAGATTTTACACCATTATTATAAATAATATTTTTTTTTCTTTATTGAAGAATGCTTAATTGCAAAAAACTATTATAAAAGGTTGCTATAAAAAAATAGTGGTGTCAAAGCTGCGCCACAAATTTCCACACCAATCTTCCTTTGCTGAAAAATTTACACATAAATTATTTTAGAATTTTAGAAGTCTTTGAATTAAAGCATAGTTGCCTACACTGTAATTTATTCTGGAGTATTTTTAGCCCCGCTTTTATTTCGCACTAATATATTTTAAGAATATTTTCCTGCAATATATAATTACTATAAAATAAAATAAAAATAATCTTAACACTTTCGCGACATGTTTTTGTCTTTTTGACACTAAGGTCTACCTGTGGGCGTTATTCTCCCAAGTTACAATATTTCAAAACAAAATTTTTTGTATTCATATTTATAATACAAATGGATATACATTATAATTATACTCTTTCTAATCGAAGTATCTGTATTCATAGTATATTGATTGTACAGTCAGCCAAAAAAAAAACGCCACCCCCCCCCCCACCTAATTTCACCGTAAATTATCGTAGAAACATGCGGCTGGTACCTATTGATCTGTAATAACGTCTAGTTTTTAATGGTGTAGTCAGATTTTGCTTAAGGGGTCATCTACATATTAAAACACGTATAAACTTCATTTTTTTCAATGACGACCCCTATTTTTGACCTCACATTCAGATTTCTGAGATCAAGGCAGTTTGGAAAACCTACCTATTTATATACTTTAAATCAATTCTAAACAGAGTTACAGGTGAAAATGTGTTAGGGGACCGTCTATACATTTAGAAAAAATAAATCGTGATCTACCACCCAGTAAACATTATTTATTAAATTTCACACCGGAAAAGAAGGTCAGAAATGTCGGTTATAAAATAAAAAACGATTCAAATTTGCAGAACTTTCTGTATTAACTTATGAATTAAAAGATTTTTATTGGTTTCAATTTATTAAACATTGAATAGTTAAATACAACACTTCATATGAAGAAAATTAAATAGCTTGAATCATATGAACCCTACAATGTTGAATTACAAAAATCTAGATACCAAGGTAAAAGAACAATAGTAATAATGATAATAATATTAATAGCGGTTAGAAAAAAAAAAGTGTTTAATATTTAAGAAAAAGAATTATCTACTTCTTAAAAGCAAAAACTGTTTTATTTAAGAGACAAAAATTTAAGTTAAAATACATATATAATAAAATATATATATAAAAACAATTAAAATCTACTAACTAACAATTATTATCTACGTCTTGTTGTGTATATTTTTATTTTATACAGTAAACCTCGCATGAGAGTATTACTATAAAGATTTACATTTAATTTTAGGCGTACAAACCAACAATAGATAATATATAAAAATATAGATAACAAGATTTAAACTAAAATCTGAGAAAGGATATTTAACATTTTCGCGACCACTGACGTAGTTTCACGTCATTTTGAAATCTGTAACTCCTTCAGTGGGCGTTTCTTTCACAATTTGTGTGTTACGATATTTCTTAAGAATATTCCTTATATTCATATATATATAAACAAAATAGTATAAATACAAATACTTTCACTAGAAAGAGTATAATTATTATGTATATCCATATGAAACGAAATATGGATATAGAAAAAACAGTTTATTATTGCCTAGAAGGAGTATTCCCCGTTCTGCAGTCGTCTACTGTACTTGAATTCTTAATTTTAAATGTGTAAAATCTATATCTTTAAAAGTAATAAGACATATTACTTTGTTTTAAATTTTTTTTCCGTGATAAATGTGACGCCAGTTTTACGCCGTGATTAGAATAATAGAAAATAAATAATATTGCGCTTTGTTTCAATAATCGATATTAAAAGCTTAAAAAAAAAAAAAAAAAAAAAAAAATCACTTTATTATTCAGTATTAAAAAAACATTTAATAAAAATTTTATATTTTATTATGTTACGTCATGCAATAAAATTTAAATAGCATAAACTGTAGAGTAAGCGAGTGCGAAAATGTCACAACAAGATTAAAACAGAAAATTTGTTTTAAAAAATGTGATAAAAATTAATAAAAATCAATTATATTAATTTTAAAAAAAGGAAAAAACAAAAGTATTGTTCCTTTCAAATAATAGTCCTCGTCTTACCGCGTTTTTTTACCGTCATGATACTTAACTTGAGGTGCACGAATCGTAGAATATTCAAGTTAAAAACAAAAGACAAAAGGGACAAAATAGAATTTTAACAGTGAGAAACTGGGAAACGTTATGTAATATTTAAGAACAAAGACTTAACATTTCAGAATCGAGTATAAACCTCTTTGCAATGGAAGCCACGCCTTTACACAGTTTTTCTACAACTTTACATTATAAAACAAAATTATTTTACATACTTCCAATTAAATCATTTAAATTTTGTCTTCAGCATTCTATATAGTAAATGTCATTGACATTTATGCATACCGGCGTCTCATATAGAGTCATATACGAATATGCAAACTATTTTTTTTAATATTGTTTCCGCAATATAGAGGCGGGGCTTCATTTCTTTTGGAATTTCTTCACAATCTCTCGCTTGCATTGCGATAATTTTATAAAAATGATCCAATTTGTATCATAAACATCGAAATGTTGCTTAGAAAACAATTAGAATAAAATTAAGGTAAATTAAAATAGTTTTTCGTCAAAATATATACAGATATTTACTCACAGAGGATACAAATTATTATAAGTGACGGCCCCCTAACAACAGTAAAAAATGAAATATCACTGTAACTCAAAAAATAATGTTAAGAACGAGCTGTAAATTTGGAAACCCATGTTTTTGATGATGCCCGTTCTATTTATGCAAAAATTAACATAGGTCATAATTCATAATTTTTTCAAATATGAAATTATTAATAATTTTCATATTTCAAAAAAAAAAAAAAAATTATCAAAAATATGCATGGAATATGTTTGGGTCACTTCATTCTATCATATAAAAAAACAGAATTTGAATATCATAATTATTTTGGAAGTTATGAATTAATATTTGTCACATTCATTTAACATTAGCGCCCTCATAGTTTGGCAGCTTATAACTCAGTGAAGAATTGAGCAAAATATATAAACTATACCATTTTCCGCGATGATTTTGTCCAAAGAATTCAAATAAATTATAAAAAATGGGGGTTACCATTGAAAAAAATGAAGTTGATGCCAGTTTTAATATGTAGACGACCCCTTAAGCAAAATCTAACTATATCATTATAAACTAGACGTTATTACAAATCGATTGGTACCAACCACATGTTTCTACGGTAATTTACGGCGAAATTAGGTGGGGGGGGGGGTGGCGTTTTTTTTTTTTTGGCTGACTGTACAAATTTGAATATCGGGTATATTCTTAGGAAATAAATACCATACAAATTGCGAATGAAACGCCCACTGGCGGAGTTACGGATTTTCAAATGACGTGAATCTACGTCAGAGGACGTGAAAGTGTTAACCCTTTAACGCGCGCTGTCCTCGCTGTGAGGACGCCAAATTTAAGATCCAGCTGCAAAAATTCATCCCGGAAATTTTTTAGCAAAAATTTACGTTTATACCATATCAGAAAAGGCCGGTTTTCTTAACCTTAAAATTTAAAATTTCTTTTAGTTTAATTTAGTTCATAAATTCCGGTGGCAGTATAATTTAAATGATCCGAATTGTTCTGCGCCGCAAAGGGTTAAAATAACAGTAGTATGAAATAAAGGCGGGGCTAAAAAAGTTCCAGAATAAATTTAAATGTTGGCAATCCTGGTTAAGGTCATTAATTATCACATATCAAAGGGTTAATAAATAACAACGTCCATTTTTTTATTGTCACAAAGGAAAAAAAAATAATAATAATAAAATTAAATAAATAAATAAATAAAATAAATAAATAAATAAAAACTACAATGTCACCATCTTAATATTTTGTGTATCTGAAATTATATTCGATTTCTCTTTTTTTTTTTTTTTTTTTTTTTTAATATAAATTCAATTATTTTCACTATAATACAGAAAATACATTGTTATGACGTCAATTATTTTTTTCAATTCTTTGCTTGTATATTTAGCTGGTTTACAGAAAATAATCTCTCTCTCAAAAAAAAAAAAAATCCATTTTACAAGCTGCATTATCAGTAAGTAAATATATTCTATTCCTTTACATTTATGTGTATTTTCACTCTCCTGATAAACATGAAATAAACTTTCATGCTAAACACCAGTATGAATCTCAGCTGAAACATCGTGTTAATTCCAAAAATAAGCACATAACTAAAGGAAAAAAAAATAATAATTAAGTTTTTCTTTTGTAAATGAACACTGGATATAGAAAGAATTGATCCATGAAAATTCTCATCGATTTTCACGGAAGCAAGTATTTTGCTATTCATTAGAGGGAATGTTACATTTATGAATCGCTAATAAATAGGGGATTAAATACCAATAACAGAAACTATTCTATCGTTGAATCCATGTTTTAAGACAGTGAAAAATAAATAAACAGTTAGAATGTAACAGTGAATAAAGTACAACCCTAAATATACTTATAATACTTTTAAAAAGTGGTTTTTTGTAGGAAGTTTTTCAAGTAAAATACATACTGAAATATTTAAAACACAATTTTGAAAAATTCCTATTCATTCATATATAAATAAATAATTACTCAGAGAAATTTATAATTAATGAAAATGCTCAGACATTAATTCTTTATCGATTAATCGTTGTTTGCAATGCTTTTACTTTTAATTTCATTAATTTGTTGCATCTTCCTATTCTCCTGTTTGTGTAAAAGTTTTACATGTGGCAACTCTGTTTTTTTCTAGTTTTCTCTCTGGATTCCTTGATGATTAAATTTCATAAATTATTTAATTTCTCATTCAAAATGGTTTTGCTGCCTCGATCGGGGCTGAAACAATATAAAATATTGCTATGATTAGCTATATCATACTTGCCAACCATCTCATTATGAACCGTGCAATTTTTAGTACCCGCCTTTTTTCCACACGAATAATTTTTTAGAGTAATTTTAGTCTTATTTAATCGTAACAACATTTGGAGAGAATTACTCTAAAAATATAGTGGTGTGTGAAAAGGGGCGTTTTTTCAGGGGGCGTTAACAATTGTACGATTATTAATGAGCTGGTTGGCAAGTATGCTATATTGTTTTACGAAATCGATGCAGCTTTCACAATTAGCTTCACCTGTATGTATGTTTGTAACCGCTCTGGGAGCAAGCAAAAAATCTATATTGTAAAAAAAAGACTTTCCCTACGTGAACGCTGTGGCTGTGAGGTAAAGCTCCTTTATGAACCTAAAGGTCTAACGATCGAGCCCAGTCAGGGGAGATTTTTTAAAAATGGTTTTTATTTAATTCTAAATAATTTTTATTAAAGATGTAAATATTATGGCGTGTCAGTCACACGTTTTTTTCTTACCCTGCATTTTAATAGTATAAAGATAGATATTTTGTGCTTTTTAGTTCAAATTTCAATAAAAGCGTGTTCTTTAATTTTTTAAAAGTATATTATTATTATTCATGTCGGAGAAAGTAATTTAAATTGTTTTTGTCTCTTATTGGTTCTTAATCTATATCGCAACACTTTTGTGTCAATCTTACCTATATGTTACAATCAGTTCTATTTTTGTTGTGTTGGTACTGTTTTGTATCTATTAATTGCTAAATCTTAAGGTTAAATTTTATTACGTACTATCATTTATGTATATATATATATATATATATATATATATATATACTCTTTTTATATATATATATAAATAGGAAAAACTAAATTTGTCAGACTATTTCATTTTGTTCCATTTTCTTACTTTTAAATAAAACGCGGTATTTCAGCAGATAACATATTCGAACACCAGAAACGTAATAGTAACTTTTAACAGTTATTTACACGGTTTTCCACCACTTCCTCTTCTCTAACTCTTTAACTTTTCACTTTAAATGGGCCAAACCAAAATAAATAATTTTAGTAGGGAAGAAGAGAAAAAGCAAACTTACAGAAAGTAATAACATAGCTTTTTGAGTTGTAATAGAAAAGGTTGGTACAAAATAAAAGTAAAAATCTTCTAGAGAGAAACTGTTCATTTATCAATGTCAGATCGTCCAAGGAAAGGAGTTACGTGGTGTTCAGTTTTTGCTTTCGACTGGGGGCTGGAAATTCAAGTCTGCAAAATCAGGGATTTAAGTAACAATAGATGGGAGGGATGCACAATTTTTTCTTCGACATTAGATAAAACTGTCGAGCTGCGAAGGGTCATTAATTTCGCGTTTCATTCCAAAGAACACCAGGCATTATAAACTCTTTAACTTTGAAAAAATTATATATATATTTTTTTTTTTTTTCGAGGAATTTGTTGTGGATTAGTTACAGATTACCTATACCGAGATCTTTATTAAAAAATTGTTACCCTAATAAAGTACTGACGTTTTACCAATGGAATGTATTATCATCAGTGTTATAATTTATACTACAGCCTTTTTTGAGGGGAGGGTGTGGAGGGAGGAAGGAAGAGAGTAATCCCCCCTCTTTTTTTTTTTTTTTTTTTTTTTTAATATATATATAAGTAACCTTTCTTCCTATCTGTACCAGTAGTTCTCAAACAATTTGATGTCGGGGTGGGTTAAGTATTTTACAAATAAATGTAGGCACAGTATATATAAATTTATAAAATGTATGTTTTAGTAATTAAGTTAAATATTTGAAAGGCACACTTTCATCTTCGCTTCAGCACATTAAGTAATTACTCTATTTTTAAACTTAATTGTGGTGCGAATAAAAATTTCTAATTCACTCAAATATGGCGTCAACAATAACCTTAATTTTCTTTTTCAGTCTACCGCGATTTTGCTTTTTTAGTGTCCATAATAGAATTGGTCAGTATAGCATATCTTTTTGAGAATGCTATGCATTTCATTTAAGTGTATTTATCTAAATAATATTTAATAATAATAATATTTATCTTAATATACGTATATAATATCACAGGATGCAGAGCCTGATTAAGGGGGAAGCACATATTATTTATACTTACACCGTTATTTTTAAGAAATACTTTCCTCCTATAATAAACAGAAAATTCTCATTAAAAATTATTTTAAAAGAATTCTGGTGTCTAATAACGGTGAGTAAATTGGATTGTTTTACACCGTTCATTTTTTATAAAATATATTTCCTCGTCAAAGCGTGGAATTTCTATGACATGAAGTAAAAAATAATTGTAAAAATATTCCAGTGAGAGCGGAGATAATGTGTGCTTCCCCCTTAATCAGGCTCTGACAGGCTGTCGGCAATCGAAATTTTTTCCTGATTCTTCCACCAGTATATTTATATAATAATTTTTTACTTAAGTAATCGTACAAACTTACTAGTAAAAGTTCCGACCAAGGCAAAAAAAAAAAAAAAAAAAACTGGTGTAAGAATCAAGGAAAAAATTTTAACTGTCGACACCCTGTATCAATTTCAAAACTTTTAAAATAAATAATAGGCAAAAAGGTATACCTCAAAAGGAATAAATACTGCTAATTGCAAGAAAAACTGCTGTTGATTAACATAATACTTATGTTTTGAGAAAATGTATTGTATATCCGTTGTGAAATTGCTTAAGAATAACTGTATTTACAGTATTTTGCTGCGTATAATCCGCAGGTCTGATAATTGAGTTTTACGCCAGAAATTTTAATAAATAGATAATCTTTATATCTACGCGGTATTACTTGTTAAAAGTATAGCTTTGTCTGTTAGTTAAAATATCTGGTATCAAGCCGAATTACCTGACTTACTAATTATACGCATTAAAATATGGCACTTTTATATTTGGACACATGTTTCTCTAGAATATCAGTGGGAACACCTGGAGAACTTCTGTGACACACAAGTGTACCAAACACACTTCAGACCGACATGTCAATATTTTAATTTATTCAGGAGTACTTGCCCTTTTTTCACACCACTTTTCTTGTAGGGTATTTCACTTTCTATTTAATTGTAATTAGATATTCGAGAAATTTTCACTAGAAATAAAAAATTGTGATAAAAAATGTTAGCCTCTCTGCTAAGACCGGTGGTCGCAGTGATAATATATTTTTACGTGCATTTTACTATATTGTCACCACCATTGCAGAACAGAAAATTCTTAAATATTATTCCTACTTTAAAACATTCGAGAAAAATTGCTTGTTTAAATGGTGGAGATAAAATAATAAAACACACATAAAAATATATAGGGGTCGTGCTCTCGGCACTTTTTTCAAGGCAGTGTTAACCCGCTAGTAGTCGCTAGTTGGTCGATTTGCCGCCCATCCTTCAGTATTGCCAGATTTTTTTTATTCAATAGCCCCGAAAAATTTTTAGAAATGGCATTTGACATACATAAAACGCGTATAAAATCGAAGAAACGTCGATCACATCACTTCTTAAAATTATTGGTGACAGTTAAATAAAAAGTGCGCAATTTGTAATAGGTGGTGCTGTCTATAGCGACTACTAACGGGTTAAGGAAGAAAATTTTTCATCTTTATTGCTACCACTAATTATATGCAATAATCTCAGTCCTGTTTAATCATATGACACATTACAATGAAAATGCCACAAATATTTCTGCATAAAATTAATGGTGACGAAAACGGCGAAAATATTTCATCTCTGAGAGTGTCCTGGAAAAAGGGCGGAGAGTACGACCCCTGAATATAGGAAAGTTGCTGCCTCTGGCAAAAGCACACAAGTGTACCGAACCATCTGAAGACGGAAATCTTACACCAGTATTTTTTTTATCAATAATTTCTGTCAAATTTGTGCCGCAATTTATTACGATTGAACACGATAGATGTTATTGATAAAATGTACAGGTGTTTGCGTGCCATATTGAAACGGAAACTCTTGCATCCCTGGTACCGACTAGAACACACACATATACACACAAGTGTAGCTTCAGAACCATTGATTTATTCAAAAATCATATGTGGTTGAATTTGAATTGATTAAAAATCTCTGTTATTGAATTAAAATACAAGTTTTACTCATATCCAAAAATAAAAATTTGTTTTGATGTTCAAATAAATTATTCACAATAAATTATTTATGTAAGCAGAGACTCAAAAACTCCTTTTTTTTTGTTCTGGCCGAATGTGTGCCTGTTAATGCATCCGTCATAAATCAGATATTTTTTGAAGATACAATAGTAGACAAATTTTCCAATAATTTGTTCAGTATTGAAAAGTCTCAGACTGGATTCATAGCGGTTATTTTATACATGCATAGGTGCCAATATTTTAATTTATTCCAGAGTATTTTTAGCCCAGTCTCTATTTCGCACCACTTTATTTATAGAATTTGTTTCTCCAATACATAACTTCGATAAAATAAAAAGAAATTACTCTTAAATAAAAAGTGGTAGGAATTAAAGTCGGGGCCAAAAATACTCCGGAATAAATTAAAATATTGGCAGCTATGTACATGCCACTAAGTAGAACGCAATTATGTACTATTTTATATAATTGCGTTCGAATTAGTGAAATATGACTTAATGAAACAGTAAGCAAAAAAAGAATATATATATATATATATATATATATATATATATATATGTGAAAAAGAAAATTAACAAAATTTTAGTTTAAAATAGCATTTTGAGTAATATTTAAAAACTTTTAAGTTTGCATTCTTATGTTAAACAAAAAAATATCAACAATATCGCCTGAAAACTATTAATAATCAAAATATTTTCTTTCATTTTCATTCCAGTGCTTTAAAAATGGAATTCATCGATGATTATCTTATCTATAATAACACTCTCAAATGACGTAGCTACTAAAATCATCCATCTGTGATATTACTAACTAAATCTCCACTCATGTATTCCTTTCCTTATATTGGTATAAATGATCCGCCACAATATTATATGCATAATGATTAGATGGAAACCAGATGCAGCTAGCTGTTCATTTAGTTTGGTTTGTGACACTACATGGCATTAAATATGGAAGTCATAGATAACTTGAATATATGGACATAGAAGCTCCATCGAATCATAAATTTTATTTCGTCTCTGTTCTAGAGATGCGCAAAATATACATATTTTGGAGATTTTTATTATTTTTCATATTTGTGTAATAGTTACAAAATACTTGAACTATTAAAAAAATGTGAAAATAAATTTTGCACAATCATGTAGAAGTTCCTTTTTACTATATTAAAGAACGTAATAATAATTAAATTAAAAATGCACATAGCTTCATAAAGTATTTTCACACATTTAATTTGCTGTTTTTTTTTTTTTTTTTTTTTTTTTTTTTTTAATCATTTTTGTCATTTTTGCAAAATACATACCTGCCGGCCATCTCATTAAAAAAATTGTAATTGTAAACGCCAGTAAAATTGTAAACGCCTCTTGAAAAAACGCCTCTTTTTCCACACCACTTTATTTTTAGAGTAATTCGTTCCAAATGTTGTTAAGATTAAATAAAAATAAAATTACTCTGAAAAATGACTGGTGTGAAAAAAAAGGCGAGTTCTAAAATTTTTACGCTTCATAATGAGATAGTTGGCAGGCTTGCATAATACATCTATTTCAGAAATGTATTTATAAGATTTGTATTCGAGAACAACCAAAACCGTGGTGATATTTATCTTTTGAAGATAAATCAATTTCATTTGAGTATTTAAAAAATAATAATAATAAAAAGATTATGAAAGGTGAGAATTCAAGCAAGACCAGCTATGGAGTATATGGTGTCTCAATTTACTTTCTATGATTAATGTCTTGTGTCACACTGGGATATATTAAAAGAACTCTTTAAAAACAGAAATTTCGTGTTCTAATCAATGCAAGTTGACCTTAAATAGTTAGCAAGTTAGATCTTTTTTTTATTGAGTTAGTATTCGTAGTGGAAATAATTTGAATTAGTTATTAAACTGGAAGTCTAACAAATGTCTTTAACATATCAGTTTTGAATTTTCTACACATTGTACTCCTTCGTGTTTATAAATAATTTTTGTTTAGATTACTGTAGACCTGCTAACTATGCCAGTTTATCCGTAATGGTATTAAGCCCCGCCTTTTTTTCACACCAGAAAAGTTGTAGAGTAATACTCAGCAATATGTTTTCATGATTAAATAAAATGACTGTTGCTCTACAACTATTCTGGTGTGCAAAAAAGGCGGGTCTTAATACCATTATGGATAAACTAGCATAGTTAGCAGGTCTATTACTACATTTGGTTAAAATTGCAAAATTAACTCACATTACCAAAATTCATTCAGAAATAATGCAGATATTATCCCCCTACTAATTAAATATAATAATTTTTTCAATAATTTTTTTATTATTAAATAAAAGATCTGTTTGAATAATTTTGCAGAAACATAATTAAATAATCATAACCAAAACACTGACAGATCTCTTTAGTTGTCACCCAACGTGAAATTTTGTGTTCTTAGTTTGTTTCGATGCCTGTCAATCAAATACATTTTTACCCTTAAAAATATCTTTGTGAAAAGCAATTTTTCTGTTTGATTGAAAAACGAACGAAATATAATTTATCTCTTTGTTTCTTTTTGTAAATCGAAAACATCTTTTTCATTTCCAGACTTTAAGAAACCAAAGATAAATTCTATTGCTTCAGGCAAATGACGGTCCGACAAAAAGTTTCATCCAATCCTCCTCCTCCAGGAATTTTGAAGAACGCCAAAATTTTCTTTAAAATCTTTTTCTTCAGAGTTACTTTATTGATTGAATTGAATTTAACATTGCATTTTCGGGATGCTTAAAATCGGAAAATGTGGTAATGATGAAAACTTGTCTCTGCATTCACTTCATGGTGAGATGGGTTCGTATCATGAAAGGATGAAGTAAATCTAAAGCTGTTTTATGTATGACTGTCACGGTACTGTGTTTCACACAATATATGCCTTTCAAAGGACACCGTTAGAGTGCAATGAATTTTTAATCGGTAAACTGGCTGGTATTAAAATGATCTATCATCAAAAGACATGAAAGCTCGGGACAGGGCAAGATCTTTTTATTTTATTCCTTAGCTTATATTTTTAAATTATTGATAAACTGCTTATTGTATGAAAGAAAAATATTTTTTTTTTTTTTATATATTTTGAAGTTTGAAATATATTACCGTCTTTAAAATGATTTTTCCGTGTAGTTTTTCATTGCATTTTAGTTTTTCTTCAAATTTGTTACTGACATATATCTAAAGGTCGATTAATCATTTTTGAAATACATAATTTAAAAGTTTATCGATTTTTGGTGTTTTTAATCATGCTTTTGTTTTATTTATATTAAATTTTATTTCATCGATTAATTTATAACCGTGATAGACAATCTTTTAGCCATAAATTTGCGTTGCTTTCACATTTTCTTTTTTCTTTTCACCATCTTTTATGTTATTGGGTGAAAAAACGAACTACTGTTTATTGAATGAACTATTGCATATTGTATATATCATTAAAATATTAATTTCATTTGTCGTCTCTTAAAAATCTTCAACAAAATGCAACATTATGTATTTATTTTTTTAATACACGGTAATTAATTGTATGACTTCTAATGGAAACACTTTTTTTTATAATTAGGCAAAATTAAAGGAAGACAAAACTATGAGATTATAATGAAAAAGTCACTATGCATTAAATTTTAATTATCTGTGTTCTTTGTTATTTAAATTGCCCTTCTCTATATATTTTATGTAACTGGAGATTTGTTTTACATATATATTTTCTAATTTATATACTGCACTGTAAATAGCTTCGGTGCACCATAATTATTACTTCTTTGAAGTATAATAACAACGCGAAAGCTGCTTTTCAAAGACTTTCTGTGCCCAACTAATATTAAATTATTATTTATTGTATAGATATTTCTGAGTTTTAAAAACGATTGTTTGACATATATATATATATTATGTAAACCATTATTATTATATAAGACTTGAATTGTAATTACCTTTTCGAGATAAAATGCACAAAAAGTGCATCAGACGGTACTTAATTATTTTTTTAGTAATTGCATGCTGTACATACAATTTGCAATAAAATTCGTTTATTATTGAGATAGATATTTTTAAGCGCTGTATTAATGATAAAATCTATAAGTTATTAAATATGCATGTACATTTAGCAATGTTGTTTACGTTTCATAAGTTAAAAGTATTCTGTTTTAATAAATGTTGCAAAATGAAAACTAAGATTTATTTATTTATAATTCAAATTATCGTGATTTCCAAATGAATGTGCTTATAGAATATTTAAAATAAAAATGTTATTAAAACGTTTTTCCCAGCATCACACTAAATTTTACAAAAAAGAAAAAAACAATAATCAAAACATTTTATTTATTTATTGTAACTGCTTTACATAATAGACTTAGAAACCAATAAAAAGGTACTTTCAGGCCTCGCAGCGTTCCTAAATTTTTACGCTCATTTTATTATATTATAACCACTATTTTATGAGAATACTTTTTTATAAAATTTTTACATGTATTTTAGCATTAAAACATTCAAGTAAAATCTCTTATTGACGATAGTGGTGGCATAATAATAAAATGTGCGTAAAATTTTAGGAACTCTGCGAAGCCTGTACGTTGAAATAATTATTCTTTCCATAATCTCTTTTATTGTCATTAAATAAATAAACATATATATATATATATATATATAACTATTATTTTATTTTTTCTAAAGTTTAATTTAGATTTCAAAAGTTTTTATTTTGAGAATTTATTCAAGATATAATACTGAATTTTCTTTTATATATATATTGACATTTGATCTTTATACATTGAAAATTGTGATGTCAATCATACTATATTCTTCCAGGAAGGTTATTAGTCCGTGCTGTCATTGAGCCATAAAAGCGAGTAAAAAAGCTTTACTTAAAGCTTTCGTGAGTTCATTTGCGACTCACGCAAACCCGCTATCCCAAGCCATCTTGGTCATTTGATGTCTATCTGACAAGGCGGGTTTTACTCAAAGGCGTACACTTCATTCAATTTTCGGACAATACCTTATGATCGAATTCACGCCGCTTGTCACCAGCCACAAGAAAGGAAATCAAAATGATAATTCGTTAGCGCCTCAAAAACCGAAATTTATTCCAGATATATTGGGTGGAATTCGCGTCCTTTTGTTGGCACATTAATGCACATGAAAATAAATGCTGCAAGCAACTCACCATATCCTTGCATCTCAATGATTTAAATTTGTCATTGCAAACGAAAAGAAAATGTTCGCTTCTCTAGACGATTTATGGGAGTATGGGATTGGAAAAGAGTGGGTTAGGAAGGCTTTGACTAGACGTTATTCTAAGAACTGGGAAGAAAAAAAATTTTTTCGCATGATCGATACCTCTACCCATCGCGTTATACTTTAACATCACTCAACGATTGTTAAGCAGCTTTTAACAAGCTTAGTTGATTCCATGCATTTCAGTAGCGGTTAAGTGTTCACTTATTCAAAGCTTAGAACGCTGCACTCAGAGTTGTTCTCTTATTTTGCTAAGAAGATACTTATCACATTGGAAAAGATTTTAACATTCTTCGAGTGCTCTGCCTTAAACGCTTAAGAATGACCGTGTTTTACTCTTATAGATTTTTTTTAAAAAAAATTCAAGATACGGTGCTTAAACTTATAAAATTCTTTTTCTATACCATTTGAATTTAAATGTCGGGAATTAAATGAATAATTTAAAATATATTAAAATTTAGAGTAAATATTTGTTTAAAGACTATTTAAAAATTTAGTGACTTTTTCACTTTTAAAAATATGTTTGATTAACTAATTAAATAAATATTTTCTAACAAATGTTTAATTTAAATGGCAGTAAAATTACTTTTTAATTTTGTAAATATTACAAGATTTTGAAGAATTATTTCGGATCGAAGTACAATTAATTTCAATCAAAATAACTTAAATTTCTTCTTGATGAACTGAAAATCTGTTGTTTTGGTACATGCTGTGCTTGTAGTTTAAAAAGTAAATTAATAAATTTTAAATTATGTTTGATAATTTCAACTTCATGAGTTTATTTTAATTTTATCTCACACGTAATATTTTGAAGATATATAATTTTAAAATTAGGTTTAAAACAATGTTGTCGGATTTTACGACTATTTTATTGGAAATCCACCACTAAATTTTAAATGTAACTGTTGCGTAATCACTACGAAGATCAATTCATCTGTTATGTACCGTAAAAACCGGTGTATAATCCGCGGCCAGTACTGCCAGACTGAGGAAATTTCTTATTCGATAGTCACCAATAATTTTTATAAGTGACATTTGATACATGTAAAAGAAGACTACTCTTCGAAGTGATTAGACAAACGTTATAATTAAATTTTAGCGGTGGCTGTTGAATAAAGCACCGAGTGCGGCTCATACGCCGGTTTTTACGGTTTATCAAATATCATTTGCCAAAATTACTGGCGATTAGTCAATAAAAATGTCGCAAAATCTGGCAGCACTGGTTTATAATATATTAGGGGGACCGGAAAATAATGTCGTTTTGAATTAAAATATTGACATCGGAAATGTATCCTGGATAAAATTTAAGACATTCTTAGGTAACTTATAAGATGGTTATTTGTAAAGTACCATGTAAACACTGTTAAACAAAAATTTCCGGTTTCATTTTATTAATTCAAAACGACATTATTTTCCGGTCCCCCTAATACTTATGCATAGCAAGATATACCCATCTCAACAATGTGTTGTTTGCTGTAAGGCAAGTGCTGTGGAAATAAATATATATATATATATATATATATATATATACTTCTTAGTGCTCAAAGCCCCAAAATTGTTTGTTGAATTTAACTCTTAACTACACGCGCTGGTGTAAAAAATACACCATTTATAGTAAACGGAATATAAATGACTTTGGGATCCCTCTCCCCACGCTGCGTGCACATCTAACCTATCATTGAAGTATTTATTCGAAAAAATTTCATTAGTTTTTATCAAAAGTTTTGATCATTAAAATTTATACAGTCGGTAGCAAAAGTATCCGAGCACTAGCCAATAATTCTTATTTCAAAAAAGTACACTTAATACTATTTTGTTAAATAAATCCTTGTCGAATCATGTTCTTAGACTGACTAGGAACATGGCTCGACAAGGATTTATTTAACAAAGCAGTATTAAGTGTACTTTTTTTAGACAGGAATTATTGCTAGTGCTCGGATTCTTTTGCTGAGTACTGTAGCTGTAGCGTACATATTTGTTCTCATTTAATTTATTTTATTTGGTATTTTGGTGGCGTACAAAATACACCACGCGTGTACTTGTGTTAAAATATCAAGAGCGTGTAAGAGATTAATAATAAAATTAAGGATCTCTTAAAATAATTACGATTACAAAAATTAAAGTATTCCAATTAATTTCTTCCAAATAAAATTTTTAATACCTTTTCTACAAATACTAGTACCTAAAACTGAAAAAACATCATTTTTAGAATTCCACTGGCTGTTAATGATTAACTCTTATTTAATATTTTATTTCTCTTTTATTTCTTCTTCTTCTTCTTATTTTGAATTCGTCTTCTTCTTATTTGAATTCGGAAAGGCAATGTCAATTAGGAAAGAAAATCAATGAATAACAAATGGATCATATATATTCAAAATTGAAAGAAAAAGTATTGGAAAGAATTAAGGGAAAATATGAAATAAATGTCGGGGAAAAACTAGTATGTCGTGGCCATCACAAAACTTTTTTCGATATTTTCCTATACGAATTTACTCCGTACAAATAATTTATTCAAATGATTATAATTCTTTTAATTTTCCTTCTATGATGAATGTAGATGATTTTTACAGCATAAAATATAACGCTAAATATACAAAGATGCTCACTTTTATGAAATGGCATCTTAAAAAGTGCGTTTTTTTTCTAGTACTTTTATGAAAAAAAAAAAAAGCAATAAAGCGAAAATATTGTTTTAAATTATCATAGGTCAATAGTTCCACCATTCGTTTGAAAGGTGCTGACGAGTTCTATTAAAAAATACCCAGGTTAAAAATTTGCTGTTGTGAGGATGCTCAAACATATACAGATTTTGTTTTCCTAGTTGACTATTATTATTTTAAAAAATTATTTTTAAGTTGATAATGTTTCGGTAAAAATAATTCTGATTGTAAACACATTCGGAAAAAAAAAAAAAAAAAAAAAAGTGACTGACATCTGGAAATTTAATTGCGGCTCTAGTAAAAATAGTCCCATGTCAACCTTATAAAGTCTAGTTGCCTTTCCTAGTGAGTTCTAATTCTAAAGCGTTTCCTTATATTGATGTGGTCAAACTTTTTTTTAAATCTCTGCAAATAAATTTTAACCGAAGAGGCGAGTTTTGGTAACTATAACTTTGATTTATGCGACTATAATTTTAATTTACTCATTCTGTTAGTCCTTTAACGTTTACTCCGAATCTTATTTTGAACATTGTTAAACTAATTTCAAATATGGCTATTAGACACATTACTGACCATAAATATGGAAAAAGAAAAAAAAAAAAAATGCATTTTTAATTTTCGAGAAATTTTTAGTTCAAACAATTAACCTGATTAAATTTAAATAACGATTAATTTAATAAATATATATCTTTGTAAGTAAACACAATAATAAAAAAAAAAAAAAAAAAAAAAAAAACTTGCAACAGTTGTTTCAGGACAAAATTATAGCACGACCAAAAGTTATGCATGGGTGCATCATTAACAGAGACTCCAACATACTAATTAATATTCCGTAGTATTGTTAGCCCCGCCTTTTTTTACACACCAGTACCATTTTAGAGTATTTTTCTTCTAATTTAATCGTAATTGAATTTGGAGACAATTACTCTAAAAATTTACTGGTGTGTAAAAAAGGGCGTGACTAACAACACTACGGAATATTAATTAGGATGTTGGAGTCTCTGCATTAAAACAGTAACTATGTGTTTGTGCCTACTAAGTAATTTAAAGTTTCTTCTGCATTTGGCTTCCTCTGAAACATTATTTGTTAAATTTCAGAGTGGTGCTGCTATCTTACGAACAAAGAAGAAATAAATGTTTAAAAATCGATTAAAACAAAGAAAACTTTTTGAAAATGGTCCATAGAAAATGTTAAATGTTTGGTTTCAGTCTAAAGTCAGTGCACATTCAAAGGTTCCGAAGAAATTTCGTTAGCATTTAAATCTTATGCATAATGCTTGAAAATGTTTAATTTTTTCTTTTTATTGAATTATTTTCATTTCAAAAATGGTAAAATAGATTGAATGAAAAAAAGAATTATCTTATCTTAATTTTAGATTAAACCAACTAACTTTAAAAAACTGCTCTATTATGTAATTATCAGTACTTTAAAACTCTCATGTGTAGCTTAGAGGATTTTGTAAATAAAATAAATATGTTTAACTGTGAATAATTCAATGTGAAAGTAGTATTAAGTCAATTTTTTAAAATAATTTTGCAGATAAATTCAAGCTTAAAATATTCCATTAAAATTGTGGATTACAATATTTTCATTATTTAAGAATACTTTATGCCAGACTCTGTGAAGTAAAACAAAATTTCAAATGACGCATAGGATATTTATATTATAAAATATCTGACATATCTATATAATAAAATTTCTTTCCGTGTGAAAACTAAATTTATTTTACTTAATTATAGATAACTTCTTTTTATCTGAACAAAGATCTTCAAGACATGTAAAGTGATTGGGCCGCCCATTACATGGCTTTCAATTATTGTTAGTCCTTTTTCGTGTTTTGTTACGAATCTATATTTTGACGATTACGAAACACTTTCCATGTGAATCTAAAATGATTGATAAAATATCAAGTTGTCATATGTTTAAAAATCGCCATGTTCATGGTGATAATAGATATGTGTTAATTACAAACTATTATTTTTGTAAAAATTGTTTATTTTAATATATTATAAAAAAATAATTAATTATTGTTTATTTCTTTTTAGGTAAGAATTTTTTGAAATTTGTCTTCTGGGAAATGCTTTAGATGGAATGTCTCTTTTGAATGCATAAGAACTTAAATATCAAAGTAAATTTTAAAGAATTTTTTTTCTGAAATATATATAGATATATGCAGGGCTGCCATAGGCGACTTTTAATATTATTATTATTATTATTATTATTATTATTATTATTATTTTCGTACCACTATTTCCATAACATAAAGTACACAATAAATTTATGCAAACAATGTGCAAATTTACCCGAGAAAATTTGGCACAAAATTGGCACCTATTATAAATTTGGCACGAAATAGTGGCACGAAAGGAATAAAAAATAAGGCGCCTGCGGCAGCCCTATATCATAGATGCCAACATTTTAATTTATCCCGGCGTACTTTTAACCACGTCTTTATTTCGCATCACTTTATAATACATTCCTCCAATATATAACCACGATCAAATAAGAAAAAAATACTCTAAAAAAAAAAAAAAAAGTGGAATGAAATAAAGGCGGGACCAAAAATACTCCAGAATAAATTAAAATGTTGGCAGCTATGCCTATATCAGAGCAGCCAACCTAATCCAGAAAATTGTTAGTACCGCCCCTTTTCCTACACCACTTAATTTTTAGAGTAATTTTCTTCAAATGTATTAGCGATTAAATAAAAAAAAATACTCTATAAATTAAGTGGTGTAGAAAAAAGAGCGGTACTAACAATTTGCCAGATTAGGTTGGCAGCTCTGCTATATGTGCACAGCTGCCAATATTTTCATTTATTCCGGAGTACTTTTAGCCCCGCCTTTAATTCGCACCACTTTATTTATAGAAATTTTTTCTTCAATACATAACTTCGATAAAATAAGAAAAAATTGCTTTTAAAAAATAAGTGGTACGAATTAGAGGCGGGGCTAAAATTACTCCGGAATAAATTAAAATATTGGCAGCTATGTATGTGTATAAATGAACATGGAGTCGTACATTTTTTAAATTATTATTTTTTTAACAATAAATTTTTCCGTATTTAATCGCAGAAATTCAGTGATTTATCAAATCAATGTTTATAATGCTATTAAAAATGTAGGACGCTCTGATCCCTAGAAATTATTTTGCTGATATATATATGTACTAATTGAAAACAACAGAACTTTCCGGTACACCTAAAATTATAGTATTATAATAATGGTTTTAACAAAAATATTAAAATTTACTAATACGAATATTAGACTTTTTTCAAACATATAACATTAAGTGTAAAAAATAAAATACGTTATGATATAAAATAATAGAAATATGATGTCTATTTTGTCTTTCTGATTACCTGAAAATAAATTTTTCAAACATTTATCGTAAGATAAAACGCTATTTTGCAATTTTTGTTGTATTACACATTTTATTTCTCGGCAGTACTCAAAATACTTTAAAAGATATTTTTTTTTTTTTTTTAATAATACTTTTTTTTTTTTTCTTCTTTTGAATGTTGCAAAAGAGAAAAAAAAAATCTTCGCATGTAAAGTTAAAAATAATTAATTTTAAATTAAATTAAGGAAATAAAATTATTTAATTTTATATTTAATTCTTCATTGGAAATAAAAAGTTCTTAAAGGAATTTATTAAATATCATTCACACTAAGCAATTATATAATGACTTTGAAAATTTGTTAAATAAAATTTTATTTTGATTATCTACTATATAAATTTGATAGAATTTTCAATATATATACAGTAAAATATCGTGCAACGCGGTGGTAGAGATGAAAAATAAATAAAACAGTTTTTTTTTTTTTTTTTTTTTTTTTAACACCACTAAATTTTTAGAGTACCAATCTATTGGTTCATGCACTCGATTTAGTTTCTGTATAAAGCAGTTGCTTTGATATAAAATCAGTGTATTAAAAAATAAAATTGTAATATTCATGAAGCAAACTTGCACCCGCGTTGTACGAGATTTTACTGTATATATACATACTTGCCAACATCCTAATTAATATTTCGTAATGATGTTAGTCCCGCACTTTTTCTCACACCAGTAAGTTTTTACAGCAACATTCTCCAAATGCAATTATGATTAAATAATAAGAAAAATACTCTAAAATGATACCGGAATGAAAAAGAACGCGGGGCTAACAGTACTACGTAATATTAATTAGTCTGTTGGCAAGTATGATATATATATATCATACTTGCCAACCTAACCCGGAAGATTGTTAGTTCCCGCCTGTGATATCGAAAATCGATAAATTTAATTCCTTTTCCAATTCATTTTCTATCTTTATAAAAAGAGAGTTAATATATGCGGTCTCGAATCTTCCAAAAAAAGCAAGCCATTCTATTCTTTTCATTTAAAAAATAATAATAATAATAAAGCAAGAAATGAGGTTTCAATCGCTTAATTCTGTGGAGGACAATTCGTTTCATCTCAATTAAATAAAACAGAATAAAATGTTTCCTGATGTCATTTTTGAACATTGAACAGAGCGCACATATGCTGCTTAAAATAGAAATAACGTATTCTTTTTCGACTAAAGTCTGTAAATAAGAATTTAACGATGAATTCTTGTGGTTAAGATTTAAGGTTAGTTCGCTTGAGTTCTCACGAAGTGATAACGATTTTTTTCGCTAAGAAATCAATCGCCAATATATTTTAAAAAGTTATTCTAAATTAGCTGTAACTGAAAAAGTTAGGTGTTGTTCTTGTCATCAAAATTCTGTGGTTTTGTGTAATGTATCCAGCCAACAATTTCATCACTTCTGCCTCTTCTCTGATACTGTAAAGACGTTCCTTTTGATTGCTTCTCTCCGCGTGTCCATCCCGTTCATTTTCATGCATTTATCCATTGTATTAGAAAACGAACACCATCTTGATTCTTTTCAAATGGATATTTCTGATGTATCTCAATAGTGTTGAATTATTTAATTATAAGCATTATTGTTACGAAGTTGAAGATAAATAAAATATTTTAACGTCAGCAACGAATCTTGGGTCATTGTAAACAGCGCAATGTTCACGGCCAGCCACCTCAACGACTTTGATCCTTTATCACTATTTTACCAGTGTAGTGCTTCATAATAAAATAAGAAATTTAAGCATCGTCAGAAAGTGCTAATATCGTCAATTCGTTTCTACAAAAATAGTGCAACAAACTCTATAGCACACCGCCCCTTTTTGTACACCACTTAATTTTTAGAGCAATTCTCTTGAAATGTATTTACGATTAAATAAGAAAAAAAAAGGTACTCTAAAAAAAGACTGGTATGAAAAAAATTGGCGGAGAAGGACGGGACTAACAATCTTCCGGGTCAGGTTGGCAAGTATGATACATATATATATATATATAAATGCAGCAAAGAAGATATGTGCAAAATATTATTAATTGCCTAAATGTATAAAGCTTTAAAATTAATCAAGTTATTTATCTATATAAAATTAAAATTAAAAAATACATATTTTGCTCGCTAATAATTTTTACTTGTGTTAAATTTTCTTTTTAAAATGCTTAACGTATGCTCATATGTTCCTTTAACGATATTTATAAACGATCCATTTTCTTTGGTTAACTTTTTGACGGTCTTAAAATACGTATATTAGTATGCATAGAAAAACCAAACCATTTTGAAAACCCAAACCCCTTTTTTCACTTTAGCATAGGTGTCAGCTGAAAATAATTTTCATACCACTATTTAGGAAAAGTAATATTAGTCTTATTTAACAGCAGATAATTATTACTAAAGAATATTTAAAAAAAAAATTCTGCTGGGAGAAATATGACAATCCGTAAAAACTTGACACATCTGTTTTAGTTTAAAAGCATAGCTGCCAATATTTTAATTTAATCCGCAGTATTTTTAGCCCCGCCTTTATTTCGTACCACTTATTTTTTTAAAGTAATTTTGTCTTATTTTATCGAAGTTATATGTTCGAGAAAATTTTTCTATAAATAAAGTGGTTCGAAATAAAGCTAAATGTACTCCGGAATAAATTAAAATATTGGCAGCCATATTAAAAGTACTTGAATCTTGCTTACATACAAAACTATATTAGCTATTACATGAAACACAATTATTAATTGGAATTACATAAACGTTCATTTGTGGTATTACATTTATGTGAAGTAAAATTTTCGAAAATGCTTCAAATGGGATAAAACATTCAGTTGTGATATCACGAAAATCGTTTTCATTAAGTACCTGATATTTTTAGTTTAAAAGAATCCGTTCATTCTAAATTCGACATTTGCAAAATTTTTAAATAGCGTTAACTCCTCTCTCATTTCGTTAGAAACATGCAATATACAAATCTTCAAATATTTTAAATCAAGCTGCTTAGCTATCTCTGATTTTGTCATTTCTGAAATATTTTATTAAAACATTATTTTTTTACAAATAATGTAGGTCAATATTTTTTAATTCATCAAAATGCCTCTCTTTCATTCATTATTACAAATATGATCACCTTTCTATTAAAACTATTTGTAATGCAGTAGTAAACTATTGTTAAATAAATACTTTTAAATAACTGTAAAATATTATATTAAAAATTTTTAATAAAATATATTTAAAAATCACATTCTCGTCATATTTATAATTTCATTTATAATATGCTGTGCATGTACATATGCGTATGCATATGCGTACTATACGTACAGAATAATTTAGTTCCTAATTTAAAAACTTTCATAGAAATTATTTTCCAAGCATTTAGTTATTTCACCTGTCTTTTCTTATTTTATTTAATTTTTTATGGATCCTTAATCGTAAACATGAAAAATAAAATATCATAGGCATCAATTTAGAGCCTGGGTATTTAAAAAAAAAAAAATCACTAAAAACACTGTTAAGGAAAATTTTATTAATTGAGAAAAATTTTGTACAGGAAATTTTGTCGCATTCAAATATAGCCTTGCCAGTAAATTAAAGATTTCGGTGTAAAACAGATTTATCTGACTTGCATATTATACCCAGAAAAATATTCTTCTTCTGGGGTAATTTTATTTAAGTCTATGCAGGGTTGCCACAATGATGCTACAATTTATATTTGTACACCACTATTTTTATAATAAATGTGTCTCTTTACAACAAAACGAAAAAAAAAAAAAAATTAATTAAACTAATCGACTTGTGCTTTACATAATTAATGGTGTTAAATAATAAAATTATAATATTCTTCTTTGCTACTCTGCTATTCTTGCCCCTGATGCTACAAAGTTTTGAATGTATTAGAGCTATATAAACAACAGTGAAGATGTTCTAACCATTTATTTTAAATGTTATTCTAAGCAGACCAACACTTTCAAAATTAAATTATATTTGTAAGCAGAGGAAGATAAGTCTACTTCATTTTGTCCTTCGGGTATTACTTCTTCTAATTTGCATAATTTCCTTTGCATGCTATCGGCGTTTCTAGCCAAGAGGACTTTTTTTAAAACTTTGATGGGGGAAAATGACTGTAACATCCAGGCCATCCAGGCAATGATCTGAATGAACATAAGGGGGCGCATTTGTTTGGCCTCCCTTTTATCTTCTGTTCCCTTTAAGTAACATGTAATTAATGGTTGCGAGCTACAGAGAACCCTTTTAACACTTTCTTTGTCCGTTAGATACGTGCTTTTACTTTTGAGTATTGCTCTATTAAAGAAATGATGCCAGCGGGAAGTTAAAGGTTCGACAAAAAGAATCAATCGTTCGTATGTATAGCACTTTGTTAAAAAGTTGAATTTCAGGGGTAAAGATATGCAAGAAATAGGTATAGAAGATATGGAGTATTCGTATTTCAACCGTTGAAAGTTGAGAATTCAAAAAATTCGAACTGTCATTATTACTGACTTTAAACCAAGATTTAAAAAAAAAAAAAAGAAAGAAAGAAAAGATCGAGGTAAATAAAAGTGTGATTTCTATATCTGTAAGAAATGCCAAAATTGTTAAAATGAAAGATTTTGAAATAATTTAATGGTTTCAAAAGAATTCAGTTCTTGACAATTTTTGGAAAAGAAATTTTTTTAACAAGTGACGGTTTTTTGGAAGTTTTTTTTCCTGCTTAGACTGACAATGTAATAAATTTTTAAAAAGTTTCATCCAAAAGTTTGTGGGATACTTTTGACATTGTTTTCTAATTAGAAGGAATGAGTGATTGGGATTTGATATTAAATATAAAATATGCACCAAAGTTTTTTTTTTTTTTTTTTTTTTTGAAAAGTGTATAAATCAAATAAAAGATGATCTTGTATAATTTTTTATCTTTCTAGAGAAAATGGTATTTAATCGGTAATACAATTTCAATGTTTGCCTTTATAAGTTTTTTTTTTTTTTTTCTCCAGCTAATATAAAAATATTTTATCTTTTCACTAAATACTGTAGGAGAGCGAGGGACTAGTTGTAACAGGTTTTAGAAAACTAAATATCTTTTTTAATGTACTTAAATTTTCTAGTTTGTAATTGCATAGAATACATATTTCTCTATAATATGTATAAATTTTGTTGATTTTCGTACAAAAAATACTTTTTCAATTTTTTTTTTTTTTTTTTTTTTTTGTCTGTTACAATTTGCCTCCGATCTGAAGCAAACTGTAACACACGTGAAACAAATTGTAACAGATGCGAAGGGAATACTAACAATAAAAACGACAATATTTCAAAATGTTTTTTTTATCAATCATTTATTAATTTAATAAAAAAGGCAATTAATAACTAATATTAAATTATACCTTCTTGGTATATTAACATTGAATTATATCAAATGGACTATAGTAAAATAAAGAGAAAATTAAATATGTAATCAACATAAAAGTATATCTTAGTCAGAACTGAAATTTATTCAAACAAATGATATTTTGTTCCCTCTCATACATTCAGCGTGTGCCCACATTTTGCAAATCAAGCATTAGGCCAATTCTTCTGAATCAGAGAGGCTGTAGCAGAGCTAGAATTCTCTGCCCTTTTTTCTGCACATTTTCATTAATGAGAAATTTCGGCTTTTTTTTTTTTTTTTTTACCACTATTTTTATGCAATATTCAGTAATTCGTGATAAAATCGTGATTAAATAATCAAGACAGTATAATTTAAAAACACAGAAAATATTTCTGTATAAATATGGAAGCCAAAAATCAAAAAAACCAAAAATTGTGCATTTATGAAAGTGTCCTGATAAAAGGGCGGAGACTTCGAGCTCTGGTGTAGCCTCTCCTCTACTCCAGAATCTGTATCTGGAATTATAGTCAGAGACTCCAACATCCTAATTAATATTCCGTACTGTTGTTAGTCACGCCCTTTTTTACATACCAGTAAATTTTTAGAGTAATAGTCTCCAAATTCAATTACGATTAAATAAGAAAATGCTCTTATTTGATACCGGTGTGAAAAAAAAAGGCGGGGCTAACAATACTACGGAATATTAATTAGTATGTTGGAGTCTCTGATTATAGTCATTTTCCGTGTTGCCAGATCTGACGTATTTTTTATTCAATAATCACCAATAATTTTGAGAAGCGATATTTGATGTACGTAATAGATTATTAATCGTCGAAGTGATTAAGCAAACGTTACAATTAAAAATTATTGTTCATTATTGAACAAAAATTCCGCCAGGTCTGGAAACACTGGTCGTTTTATTTATATTTTCAGCCTTTTATTATTATTATTATTATTTATTTATTTATTTGTTTGTTTGTTTCTCCCTATAATCTTTTTCTTTCTCTTTATGTTTGTGTTACATTTTAATTATCTCTGTAAAATATTTTTCAAATATTTTTCTTTCGAGTAATGGGTCTCTTGTGCCTTTCTCGAAGATTTCAGCTGTAGCTAAATCGTATATATCTTGAACCTTTGAAGCTCGGTTTACTTTTATAGTTTCTCATTATTAAAAAAAAAAAAAAAAAAAAAAAAAAAGCGTAGAATAAATAATTTGCTTGTTAACATTTAAAGTACAAGAATAAAACACAATGGATACACAATGGTTGTAACATGTTACAACTTGTCCCAAAATCTTGTTTCAACTTGCCCCATCGTATGATTTTGGACATTTTGTTTATTTATAAAAGAAATATATGATTTATACAAAAAAATTAAACATGCATTGTATTACTCAACATACAGACTAAACAAATAGCTATAAACATTTCTTTAAACTATAAATTAACATACCTTTAATCAAAATTTACGAAATAAGTTTTTTTCGTTAACTAGCTAAAATGAAGCACATGTACAGAACCTCTCATTAGCCATTTCTGCAGAACACTGATTGTGTTTACATAATAAAGCGCATCATAATAATTATGTTTATCAAAATATCTAATCAAAAATGTTACAAAATATTTCGTAAATTGCGTGTTACTTCTTACCCCTGTAATAACTAGCCCCTAGCTCCCCTATTGAAATTATTCTTGTTTATATAGTGTTTAAAATCGTGAAACATACAGTTTTTTTTTTTTTTTTCCAATTTGCAACTACATACATTTTTAGTTATTAATAATCATCTGGATATGTATATAAACAATGTTTACGTAATACAAGTATTCAAATCAGAAGCATACTTCTTTTATATCGTATTTTATATGTAAAATCCTTCACTGTTGACAATTATACATTTATTTTCAATAAAGCATCCATGTCGAGTGGCTATAATGTCTAGAAATATTTCCTTTTCTTTTCCTATAACGATTTTTTATTAACTACTAAAGGTTTCTTAGTAACATTAACATCACCTTTATGCATTATATCACGTATGCCAATATTTATAAATTACCCCGGAGCATTTTCAATACACATATTTATAGCACAACACTTTTATTCTAGAGTAATTTTCTACAATACTATTTTAAAAAAGTGGTGGGAATAAAAGGCGGATACTAACAATAGTATGGAATAAATTGTAAATTTTGGCTTGACTGATTATATGTATAGTATGCATTATGTGTGTTCAAAAGCACAGAGCAGGGATTGTACTCTCGCCTTACCTTCAAGACATTTTCAGGGAGGAGAAATTTCTCCCTTTTCTAAAATCAGTATTTTTGTATAATAATTTCTATCCTATTAAATCACAATAGAGTACTGTAAAAATACTATAAAGATTTCTGTAAGAATATCTTGGTACGACTACTGATAGAAGCTTTGGATAATAGTTAAGAGAATTCTGAATATTATGTTGGATTCAAAGAAGAGCAATTCATAAAAAGATTTGTTATTTAAATAATATTTTAAAGTGTATAAAAATGAGTTATTGTCAGTACACCATCATTATTTAAATGCAAAAAGTAAATTTTTTAATGATTCAGTGAATGTTTGAGCAAAACTTCTTTGACAGAGGTAAAATATTTCCTAATTTCACGATAGTGTAATATAAAAAATGTTTGAACAATTTGTGTATGTAAAATATTTTACACTTACCTACATTGACAACTGCATCACCACATTATTACGTTTCCCTTTATTTACTTACATAAAATTACATTTACTCAAACTTTTGCTGACATATTTTGACTTTTACTATCACAATATATGTCTCCAATATCTGAGCTTGTTATGCTTCAAAATCCATACCTGTAGAGTTTTTTCAGCTTTTTTATTTTTTTCTAAAATTTGTATTTTTTTAATAAAATCATTATTTGTTGATTTATTTCTGTTGTTTATTATACATGCGTCTTCTTTCAAAACAAATCCATTGTTAGGTTATGTTTGACAGTGAATTTTTTTCCTTGTTGAAATGTGCAAGTCTAATAATTAAAAAATGCTTTTTCAAAACATATGTTTAATATAAATTTAATATAAATTTAAAGAAAATGATCGATGTAACATGTTACTGGCAAAAATTCTTAATGATGAGTAAAAATGTTATTAAAATATAAGTTAGTTCGATATATTTTTGAATTATAATATAAAGACATAAAAATAATAATCGTGAATAAAGCTTTTTTTTTTTTTTTAACTCTGACATTTCAAATAATTTATATATACACTACCAACCGAGAAGTATTTGGACACTTTCGAATTTAGACGTTTTGTGAAGTATCTAGAATATTTCTTTAGGAATCCTCTTGAAACTTTGGGAGCATGTTACATCTCATATACTTTAGCAAAAGTTTTATCCTCAAGCGAAAAGGGGACTAGCAAAAATTTAAAGAAAAATCAAAATTTGTAGCATAACCCTGTAAAAAATGATGTTTGAAATGTATATTGACTGTAGTATATCATTATGAGGATTCCTGTAATTATTTGTATAATTTTTTATGAGGCTACACCTCATATATTCATGTAGATATAGTGATTTATTAAGAAAAAAAAAAAAGAAAAAAAAAAAAAACACTTTTTAATTATAACATGTAGGGTATTAGACCAAGTGCAAAGCCATTTTTAGGAAACTTCGCATAGAAAAGAGTTCCCAATTTTTATAATTTATTCACGAGCATTTTTAGCCCCGCCTTCTTTTCGCACCAGAAATTTTGTAGATTATTTCTCTTTAATATGTGACAACGATTAAATAAGAATAAAATCATTTTTCAAAATTTCCGGTATGAAAAAGAGGCGGGGCTAAAAATGATAAATTATAATAGTTGGGAACTCTGAATGGGACATTGGCAATTTCTAAAAGCCTATTGGCAACATCAATTTTTTTTTTTTTTTTATGTGACTCTAACATATAGATAACAGCACAGTAAAAGGCAGCATCAGAAATACTGAACACAGGACTTAGTGAGTGAAAGAAAATTTCATCGCGTAAAAGTAGATATTTCTGTCATTTTAATTTCAATTTCTGAACTAGTAATTGTAAAACTATACTACTCAATTTTAAATGGATACTGAACAGAAGATTTTTAAACGTTTTCGTTATGAAAAAATAGTGATACTGCATTTTGATTGACCACCATTTTGATTTTGTGTGTGGTGATTGTACCTTGGGACAGTAAACCCTGTTGTACGTTGGGACATGTTCTAAGAAACAACATATGTCATACACATAGTTCTCAATAATTTAGGTACTGTTTTAGTATAAATATGTTTTAGTATGCTTTAATATGGCATTCTAATAATAATAGTTTAATATAATAATTAACAATCTTTTAGTATAACTTCATATATATCCGATAGACCAATTGATTCAAATCAAGTGTTAAGTGAATGTGCAACAGTAAATGCGACGAAGGAGTTAACAGCTGTATGTGTAGCATGTTCATCTTCAGATTCTCAAAATGTGACATCACCAATAATAATTTGGGTGTTTCCCAAAGTTTCAGCTCGAAAAAACAATGGCAATAGAAGGAAAACAAAATCTTGCATTTAGCAGATTCTCCTGTAACATTGAAACTGAAACTGCATAGCAGAAAACTACTGCATCCAGAATGGCGGGAATGAATTACCTACGCCACAAATTAGCAGTTTAGAATCAGATATTGATAAACCAATTTTAACAAGTACAGATGGTGACAATACTGAATATGATCAAACCACAGATACGAATAAGATTTGAACTTTCATCTTTATAAATATTTGTGTAATGCATCTGCATTTTTTTTTTATGCCTTAAAATATATATATTTAATTATTTGCATAAAACTGGTTTAGGCTAAGACTATTGCATGAATTTTGAAGCATGTCCGAAGATCAACAAAGCATGTCCCAAGTTACAACAAAACATGTCTCAAGGTACAACATGATGTTGTACCTTGGGACAATTTACACTTCCTAGTTAAAATGGCTGACAATTTTTTATTTTCAAAGTGTTAAACGTAAATATATATATATATATATTATAGAGGAGAATGTTGGAGAATTTAAACATTTTCTTTTGAATATAAATCTAACTTTAACTTTAGAAGTTTAAAATTAAAATGGGAAAATGAAAAGTGTCCCGAGGTACAATACTTTCCCCTATTACATTAGACAGAGCATACTGCAATCCGAATGCAAAAATGTTAAATATCTGACGAAATATGAGCACTTTTACTAAATAATTTTTAAATACACATTATATATATTATTATTATTATTATTATTATTATTATTATCAAATGTATATATTTCAACATGTATGTGGTTCTGAATGTCTTTCATGCAAAATGTATAAACTTAAGATTTCTAAAAAAAATTTCTGGTGGCTTAAAACATTAAAAACATCACAGGTAACATTAAATTGGTAACATTGGTAACATTAAAAACTAATAATATAATATTTTAATTGGTAACATTAAAAACATCAGAGATTGCTCGAAAAGTGTCAATCACTGGAGCACTTACCCTATATATATTAACTTAATACAATGAAACTGGTACCCATTTAAAAAAATATTCATAATAATAGCTTTATATTTTATTCATAATATATTTAGTTTAAAAGGTCTTACTTAAAACTGAAGTATCTTATTTATACTATGTATTCGTAAGGAGCAAATTCTGTATTCGATTTATTAACATTCGATATGCTGCCGATGAAATAATGTAAATTTAAACTTAATAAATTTTTCATTGGAATGTGGAATGTGATGAGGAATTCAAATGACGAACAAATGATTTTCTTTACATTAGAGCTTCTCATGACTACAGATTTCTGGCTTAGTTCCAGTTACTTTAAAGAATTATCTATTGTTACAAGAATTGTGAAAATACTTCTTTGTTTTTCATTTTAGCTTATGAACTTAGATTTTATTTTGCTACGGAGCCTTTATTTCGGTTATTTTCCGTTTTAAAAATTTCTTCATTCTTTGAAAAATTTTATTGCGAAAATTTGTTTTATGCAAATAATCGATAGTCAAGATAAAAGATTTTATTAAAAAAGTTACAAAGAATTGAATATTTATTATATATTTCCTTAGACTTTGAATTGAAAAAGAAGAAATTTTTTACTATTGAAAAAAATGACAGAATTTATTTATTTATTTATTTTTCGAAAAGACTTTTAAAGTTACATATATATAGAACAGATAAAATATATTATATTCGAAAAGTTGCAACAAAGTAAAAAATTATATTCAAGTATTTCAGTGAGCTTTAAAGGAGAAATATATATATATTGTGTGTCAAAGAAAGGTTACATTTTTAATTTTCAAGGATTTCAGTTATAAATATGAATGCTGACATGCCAACATTTTAACTTATTTCGTAGCACTGTTACTACCCACCTTTTATTAACACAACTTTATTTGTAGTGAAATTTTCTCAAATATGTAATTACGATTAATCCCTTGCGCAGTGTCCTCACCGGGAGGACACAATTATTATAGTCCAACTGCAAAAACTCACCTTTTTTTTTTTTTTTTCTTTTAAGCAAAGTTTTGTTTTTAAAACTTAGTGAATATACCTTGTGAGTCAAAGAGTTAAATAACTAGAAAAATACCCTTCAAGAAAAGTGGTGTGGAAAAAAGGGAGGATACTAACAATGCTCCGGAATAAATTAAAATGTTAGCATGTATGTGGATGTAACTTTTTGAGTAACTTTCTGAAAGTATTTATATGTATCGTATATATTTGTTTGTGTATTTATCCGAGTGTATAACAGAATTTTAGAAAAATACATTTATATTATACTTTTATAAAATATTTAAAAATTAAATGATAGTTTGATATAGAAGATTCGTGGTAGATTTTAAAGAAATAAACAAATACTTTTTTTTTTTTTTTTTTTTTTGTAACACTTATAAGAAATATTACCGAATTGAAGTATCTCTTAAAATTTTGCATATATAATTGAATAATTATTAACATTAGTAGCATTTTATGCATAGTTTTTAACCTTTTTTCTCACATTGTTTGAAAAAAAAAATGTGTCTTCTTGTTAATGAACAATTAATGAGTAAATAATTGATAATTAAATTTATCTTCAGTTTAATATTAATGTATAAAATAAATATTTTTTTTTTATTATTATAATTACTCCTAAAACAAATAGTTAAATATGTTTTTCTTGCCATTAAAAAATGTCTCTAGTATTTATACTTCGTCTACCTTTCGAAATACTAGTTACGAACTGTTATTTAAAGAAAAACTATAGCATTCAAAAAAATTTTGATTTTTTTTTTTCGGTTAATGGTTCGTGGTTAATGGTTGAATCTTTTTTCCATAATATGTAGATCGTAGAACTTCGTATTGATTCCAGTTTTAATGCATTGGAGCCAGATCTTCAATACTTCTTTTCCCTTGATGTATGATCATTATTGTAAGCACTTTCTAACTATGATGAAAGTGTGTTATTAAGTTACGCAAAATTCTCACTTGAAATCCTATTTGCATCCTCAGAGAATTGATTGATTTCGATGTTCTCTAGATATTTTCTTTCTTTTTGTTTTTTTCTTTCTGTTTTTTCTTTCTATTTTTCTCTTCTTTTTCTTTTTCTTTTACTTCATTTAAAGATAAATTGTAATGCATGTACACACGTTTATATTTTATCTCTGTATTACAAAAAAAAAAAAAAAAAAAAAAAACTATTCTTTAAAAACTATCCCCTTCTTTCAAACTTTCTCTCTTTTTTAAATAATGGCAAATTTATTAAAAAATCAAAAGAAAATTAATTAAATATTTCTTTTTCTTTTTTTTTTTTTTTTTTTTTTTTTTTTTACGAATTAATGCATCAGTCACTGCGTTAAATCAGTCTAACCCGCATTCGATTTTTTCCCCTGTTGCTCTTTCTCTTTCATCTTACGATGAATTTAACTCACGCCACTTGAATAAAAGGTTGATAAAAAATCTGCATAGCAACATATTGTAAAATAATTGAAATTATTTTAAAAATGTTATTTTAATGTTTCTACTGAAAGAAATAGCTGTGGCGTAGTGAAATATCGTTGAAAAAAAAAAGTATTTTTTCAGCAAACAGTTGACTTTTTTCACATGTAAATTAGAAACATAAATTTACCAAGTTTAATTTTAATTTGTAGCATTAAAATAAAAGAATTTAATGTTTTTTCTTTTTTTTTTTTTAAACTTAAATGTATTTTAACTTTATTAAAAATATTCTAGTTAGTAAAACTTTAAGGGGACTAAGACGTTTTCGACTACTGAAAAAGACTAATATTTCACCATTATTTGCAGCCCTGTATCTCCTTACACGCTTAACAAATCATTATAATTTTTTTACTGCATGTTTAAAACACATTCAAGAATATCTTTTTGATAATTAAAAAACATATTATTGAAAAATATTTTTCATATGACACAATAAAGAGGATGATGTATTTTCTCGAAAAAAAATACTATCGAACACTTTGGTACACTTAAAAAAAAAACTATGTATCGCCTTACCTTGAAATCTTCCATGATTATCCAAAACACCCTGCTTGATACAGTGAACCTGTTTTTATTTTATTTTCAAATATAATTTTTTTTTTTTTAAATTATGAACTTCTAGATTAAAAAAAGCCTATATTTTCCAATAAACATTGACCATCACAAAAAAATATACAATGTTAAACTTTTAAATTTTAGGTTCACCAGTTGGAATTTTATATCATAAATATCTCTGTAAAATTTCAAACTTGTACTGCTGGTAGATTTTTTACAAAATGTACCTAAACATTGAAAAAACACAATTTCAGAAAAATGAAAAAAACACTTTGAATGAGTATTAAAGATCAGAGCTGTACATTTAAAACATTCCTGGACCGTAATCAGATTGAGATTTCATTTCTGCATTATCTAATTGTTTTTTTAGTTTCTTTTTTTGTTTGCGAGCCTCTTTTGATAGTTTTTTAAGTTTCAGTTCTGCATCAGAGATTCTACGAAAATCTATTTTCCTCAAGGATTCACACATATTCTGACCCGGAACAATTCCCATGCTTTTAAAAACATTTGCCCGACTGCTAACACCATCGTTAAAACAGATAACAGCATCCATCACTCCCATTTTTAAAGTATTCATGCCAATGAATTTAGTTTTTGGCAGTCTTTTCCAAATGCAGCTGTTGAAACTTTCATTAGGGTTTTGTGTGCGTCCATGCATACATTTTTCCAAAAGTTTTCTATCCGTTAGGCTTCTAAAAACAGGTTTTATTGCAAGCGCTATTGCTTCAGGCAAAGGATGCTTATGACAATACTTTTCCCCAGTTTCTTTAGCTCGATTGTAACGACACCAAGATTCAGGACCTGTAGGACAGAGACCTGTAGGACAGAAAAATTGCAAGCAAACCACGAGCACGACACGAGATAAACATAAACAAACGAATGTTTCTTTCTGTGAGTTGTTGGAAGGAAACACACAGCTTGGGGTGAACATTATCAGTTAATTATAGTGAAGAACCAGGGAGTCTCCTAACCATGGTACCAGTAAGAAAGATAAGATATCTAGTCTAGAACTGGAGGGCAACCTGCTTTGTTTACACTTTTCGAAGCTCTTTAAATGGGCGTGGTATGTCCTTTTAGCTCTTTAAATGGGCGTGGTATGTCCTTTTAAATTTATTTATTCTAAATTTATCAGCTTTTTTTTCATTGAAAGGGCATAAATTATACATTTTTAGAAAGAGCAGAAAATACGCTATTTTTTTAGACAAAAATTGAAAAATCGACTTTTTTGAAGCTGTTTCATGTCTTGGTCCCCTTAAAAAGACAAAAAGATTTAAATGAATTATTTTGCAAAAATATCTGTGTTTTTTAACTATACTTATCATGTACGGCTCAAAACGTCTGATATTTTAAGTCTTACTATTTTTTAATAATAAACTTTTCTTTACACAATCCTCGAATTTCTGTAGTTAAGTAAGGATAAACCAATTTAAGTGTAGTATTTAAACTATAGGACAAATTGAAACTTAAACATTAAATTATATTTTTTAAATGCTAGGTAGTTTATATTAATTTGAATTAAATATGTTTAAATAATGGCTGCGGTTAAACCGAACACAAAAGCTATTTTATAATTTTTTATTATTTTGAAATTCGTATCAAGGGTGAAAGTTTTCCGTCTTTTCACGGAAATCTTCCACCAGTATTTTTTAGCAACAATCGCAATCCTATTTAATCGGAGTATATTAGTTTAAACATACACTCAATTTTTCTAAATAAAAATAGTGGCGCCGATGATAAACTTTCACCCCTGTCGTATTAGTCATAAAACTTACTGAATTTTAATCTAGTGATGTTAAATTAAGAATTTCTTTTTCTTTTTTTTAATACTAGGAAAAAATGTATAGTAATTTTAATTAAAAATGTTGAAATTTTGACTGTGGTTGAACAGAACACGTAAGCAGATTTCCGGAAATTTTGAAAAATGATTTTATTCTTATTTAATCATTGTCACATATTAAAGAGGAATAATCTACAAAATTTCTGGTGTGAAAAGAAGGCGTCGCTAAAAATGCTCGTGAATAAATTATAAAAGTTGGGAACTCTAGTCATAAAGCTTACCGAATTTTAATCTAGTGCGATGTTAAATTAGCTAGCGAGTGCAGGTGCATAAATGCCAACGTTTATGCTTTTTGCCTACCGGAAAATTTTCCAAAAGCTTAAAAGTTGGCAACTATGCAGATATAACAACATCTATAAATTATTCCGGAGCATTGTTAGTACTCGCTTTTTTTTTTATTTATTTATTTTCACACAACTGTTTTGTAATTTTCTCCTTATTTAATTTTGATTGCATATTGACCTAATTGCCAAATTTTGTGCTTTAAGGCCACCAGAAAATTTTTACATGAATTTTTTATATATTTCTATAACAGTTTTCACATTGAAAAAAAAAAGTTTCACTGAACTTTAATAAAATAAAAATTTCCAGTAGTCAAAAAGCGTAAAAATTGGCAACTATGCATTGGACAAAAATTACTTTGCAAAAAAGTGGTGCGAAAAAAAAGTAGATACTAACAATGCTTCGGAATAAATTAAAAATGTTTGTAATTGTAATCACGGCGTAAAATTCAAATTTATTATGGAAAAAGAATTTAAAGCAAAGTAATTCGTCTTATTACTTTTAAAGATAATAGATACTGATCTAACACTTTTAAAAATTAAGAATTCAAGTACAGTAGACTCCTGCATAACGCGGGATATTCGTTCTGGGCAATAGGAAATCGTGTAATGTGGGACATATATTATCATACCAATTTATGCAAGTTAAATCCAATACTGAAAAATTTCATTTCATTTTATTTTATTTTACTGTTTTATTTTGTTTTATTTTTCATTGTTTTCTAAGTAAGGTTTAGATGTTTACGATGCAAATTAACCTATTTTTGTGAAATTAACGCACTGCAGGCGGGAAATTTTGATGGCATTCCAAAAGAATAATAAACCCCACCCTCTGGCTTTTTCTGAAACAATACTTTACTTTAAAAAATGTCTATTCTTTCCTTAATTTTATTTTGTTTGACTCTTTATAGAAATCTAGCATATATAAACGGATGAAATTTACCGTTTCGATTGTTGATGACATAATTTCAGTTATTTAATCATGAATTTGTTAAACAACAGAAAAACCTATAAAGGCGGGACTAATTACTCGAAATAGGAGTGCTTTTGAACAGTATCTCCTTCAGAGTTCCCAAATTTCATAATTTATTCACGAGCATTTTTAGCCCCGCCTCTTTTTCATACCGGAAATTTAAAAAAAATGATTTTTTTCTTATTTAATAGTTGTCACGTATTAAAGAGAAATAATCTACAAAATTTCTGGTGCGAAAAAGAAGGCAGCGCTAAAAATGCTCGTGAATAAATTATAAAAATTGGGAACTCTGGCCCAATACCTTCTGTAGACCATCTTTGTTTTATTTCATAATTAATATTTTTGTACTTATTTTACGGTATAAATATTAATGAATAATGCCAATTCTGTGGTAGATCATAATTTATTTTTTCTAAATGTACAGACGGACCCCTAATACATTTTCGCTTGTAACTTTCTCAAGAACTCATAACTTTGAATATGAGGTCAAAAATAGGGGTTGTCATTGAAAAGCATGAAATTATGCCTGTTTTAATATGTAGATGACCCCTTAAGCAAAATCTAACTATACCATTATGAACTAGACGTTATTACTAATCGATTGACACCCGCTGCATATTTATAGGACTATTTGCGAAGAATTAGTTTTTTTTTTTTTTTTTTTTTTTTTTTTTTGCTGACTGTGCATTAAAAATACACAAGTCATTGTGCCAACCATCTCATTATGAAGCGTAAAATTTTTAGTATCCGCCCTTTTTTTCACACGAGTAATTTTTTAGAGTAATTTTAATCTTATTTAATCGTAACAACATTTAGAGAGAATTACTCTAAAAATAAAGTTGTGTGGAAAAGGGTGCGTTACTAATTTTACGCTTAAATGAGAGGGTTGGCAGGTATGCTTAATGCGCAGGGTCTTTGCCGCGAGGACACAATTATTAAATTTCAACTGTTAAAATTCACCTGGGGATTTATTTATTTATTTATTTATTTTTTTATTTATTTTTTTTTTTTTTTGCTTTTATAATATAGCGAAGCGATTTAATTTTGTTCGCAAATCCTTGTAACAGTCTAATTTAAAGGAGTGCAAATGCCTTGCGCGTCAAAGGGTTGAAAAAGGCATTAAGATTAATGACTGTAATAATCCGGTAAATAAAAGGAATAGTGATTACACATTGCATAGTTGCCAAGTCTCGTGTTTTTCAAGGGAGGCATAATACCGGAAATTTTGTTATCGGTTTCTTCAATCGCCAAAAATATGTATGACAGATTACATTTTTAAAAACTGGTGGTAAAACCGATTTAAAGGTTAGAAAGGTGGGTAGCTAATATATTATTGCAATTGTTAACTTTATTGTTTTCGTGATGTTTCACAGGGACTGAAACAATGTCTTTTTGCTTTTATATAAAGAGAGGCAAAAGCTTTATTTTAGAGTTTTTTATTGATTTCTTTCGTCTGATGTTTTCAAAGTTAGGTAAAATTGACTGGAGAAAATCCGGGTTAAGTCTGGAAATAAACTAAGATTTTTTTTTTTTTTTCATTCTTTGCAGTACTAGAGTTAGTATGTGAATAAAGAAATCTAAATTCAATAAATGCATTGGTATGATTTTATCTTCTTGTTTCAGAAATTTAAAAAATATTTTTGATAGCGTAATATTTTATTTTAAACTGTTTACTCAGTATTTCTCTTACACTTTTGTTGGGATTTTTGGTTTATTTACATTCCAAACAGTGAAATGTTTCCAGATCCGACAAAATTTCTAATTTATTCCGTAGCATTGTAAGAACCTGGATTTTTCACACAAATTTTTTGTAGACTAATTTTCCCCAATATGTACTTACAATTAAGAAGAAAATTATTCTTTTAAAAAAAAGTGCTGTGAAAAAAAAGCGGGTTCTTAACAGAATAAATGAGTAATTTTGGCAGATCTGTATTTTATTTGAAATTTAAGCTTTGCGGACGGCACATTTTCCTATTTCCTCGCCTTTTTCACTCCTCTAAAACGTCACTATATTTAAAAAAATAATTTTAAGAATTCGAGTTCAAATCATTTAAATTTTACGCTTCGAAATCGATGCAGTAAACGCCACTGTCGTATACATATACGCCAATGGAATTTAAGGGGTTAAATGCAAATATACAAAAACTTTTTTTTTTAAATAGTGTATTATTTAAGGAGAACGTCTAAATGCAGCTTGAAAAAATATTTACCATAAAATCGGCCTCCCTCGATTAAACGCCTCCCTCTGCTTTTCATACGAATTTCGTTTGGTCTTAAAATACCGATCTTTACGCTCAGCGGTAAACACTATCCGAATAGGCAATAGTGTTTTTTGTTATTTATTTATTTTACAACATTTTCCTTTGTAAATATAAGCATTAATTTGTATTATATTAAATCGGACCTGATTATTTGAAAATGAAATCCATATAAACTCCCTAAATTTACCGTAAATATTTTTAATCAATTTAGTGGAAGGGGGGAAAAACAAAGTTTTCCTAATTTTTCTGATTAGTTGAATGCAGGTTAACCAAGAGTTTACTGTATTTCAGTCTTTTTTTTTTTTTTTTTTTTTTATCCTTGCAACTTAAAAATATATATGTATGTTTTGTTTAAAAATCATCTTTATGCCCCTTAATTTTAGCAGTAAAATATGTGCCAATTTCTTCATTTTTGCATGTTTTTACCGTTTATCCACCGCCTTCTAATATATCCCGATTTTACTTGAAAACTAAAGGGAGGCTTGAACCGTATTTCATGGTAAACGTTTATTTGCCGACACTCGATCGCAAAGAATTATTTAAAAAAAATTTTATTACTTATGTATTATTAAAATGAAGTTTCCTTAATAGATATTGTCGTTAATTTTCAAAAATAAAAACCAATGAAGCCAGTAAAGCGGAACTTTGTTTAAAACTAAATCTTCCGTTTGTCCCTTTAGATTTTATCTTAACAAGCTTTAGTTCAATTTTATTTTCTGGTAATTTGTGCAGTAATATTACTAACATTCATAGCTTTTTTTAATCCTTTCAGATTTAATGTTCTAATGGATAAGTCGATCTAATGGATAATTCGTGTAATCTTTAAAATAATTAGTTAGAATGTTAGCAACTGTTTCACTTACTTCTGTTCCAGTAAAATGCACCACATAACTGATATTGATTTATGAACGATAAGAACTTTTATTTTTAATGGACTGAGAATAAATATATATATTAAAAAACAAACAAACAAAAAATGAAATTTGAGGCGAACAATAAAAACCTTATTATAGACAGAGCAATGTTTTATCAAAGAACTACATTTCATTTGTGAAAGAAAAATTAATAACTTTTTGCAAACAAGAAAAAGTCAATATGAAAGGTGCAGCATTTAATAAATACAGCATAAAAAAAAAATATTTTTTTTTCATTCGGTAGATCTGGCAATAGGATTACATTTTCAATCGACGAAGGATCTTGCAAACACATGGCAGCTTGGCAGGGTGAAAAAGCCGCACATTTTCTGCCACCAGTTTTTCTATACAGAAATTTTTATCATATTTTTATAATTCTGATTTCCCCCCCCCCCCCCTTTTTGTGACATTATAGGGTAGAAAGTTTCGTAGGGAAATAATGGTGGGAAAATAAAGCAGAATTCTTTTATTCATGGCTTGGGGATGACTTGAGCTCATGTAGACCCAGGTAACTTTTCGGAATTAGTAAGTGAAATCTTGCAACTAGTTTTCAGATAATATTGATGAGAATTTGGCGCAGATTTCATATCATTTTTCTCGAAACAAATTTTTTTATATACTGAATCTTGGATTGTGCTAAAAGAAAAATTTGTTTCACTAACAGTTTTATAAATTTTGCGCCAAATTCCATTCTTGAGAGGGGGGAATTGAAAAATACACACACACACACACATATATATATATATATATATTAGCATGTTCATCATTCAATTAACAGAACTGTCAACCTTCCTAATTCATTCTGTAGCATTATTAGTACACACCTTCTTTAAACACCACATTCTTCAAGAGTAATTTTCTTCTTGTCCAATCATTGAGCTAAATTAAGTGATGTGGAAAAAAGAAGCGGGCATTAACAATGCTATGGAATACATTAAAAATATTAGCAGCTCTATTCTATTAATGACACATACCTGCCAACAATCTCATTATGAATCGTAACATTTTTATTATCCGCTTTTTTTTTTCACGACAGTCTTCTTTTAGAGAAATTTTACTCTCATTTAATCATAGCTACATTTGGAGTAATTCACTCTAAAAATAAAGTTGTGTGGGAAAAGGGGCGTGTTTAAAAATGGAGTAACAATGTTATGATTATTAATGAGATGGTTGGCAAGTATGATGATATATTACAGTTGATATATTGGAACATTTTAATTTGTTCCGAAGCATATTTAGCTCTGCCTTTATTTCACATCAGTTTATTTATAGAATAATTTTGTGTAATATGTAACCAGAGTTCCCAACTTTTATAATTTATTCACGAGCATTTTCAGCTCCGTCTCTTTTTCATACTGGAAAGTCTGAAAAATGATTTTCTTCTTATTTAATCGTTGTCACATATTAAGGAGAAATAATCTACAAAATTTCTGGTGCGAAAAGATGGCGGGGCTAAAAATGCTTGTGAATAAATTATAAAATTTGGGAACTCTGTATGTAACTACGAAAAAAAAAAAGCTTCTCATAAAATAAAAATAGTATGGAATAAAGACGGGGCTAAAAATGCTCCGGGGTAAATTAAAATGTTGTCAACTCTGTGTACCTGTTTAGAAATGACATTATTCCATTATTGATACAATTATATAGGACAATAGATGCAATGTTTCATAAATCATAATATAGACGAATTATTAACCTTAGCTAAATTTGCCTTTACAGTGATGGTTAATGTATCATTTTCAGATTTTCTTTTTTGCTTGATCATAGCCTCCTAAACTAGATGCCTGTTGCGTTACTCGTAAACTTGGCAACAGTTCAAGCAGTAGGCAGCGCCACCTGGTACAGATTGTGCGACTTTTTTGTTCAACAGACCCCAATAATTTTTAAAAGTGGGAGTTGATATGCATAAAAGGCGAATATACTCGAAGAAACGTCGATTATATATACCATATATCACTTCTTAAACTTATTAGTGACAGTTGAATATAAAAGTCGCGCAATCTGTACCAGGTGGCACTTTCTACCGCTTGAGCTGCTACCAAGTTTACGAGCAACGCGACAGGCATCTAGTTTAGGAGGCTATGGTTTGATAAATGCAGTTCCCGCAGCAGTCCTAAATTTTTACGTGCATTTTATTGTTTTCCCACTACTTTAATCAATCAGTATACCTTTACATATTGCTTTAGATTTAAAATCTTGACAAAAAATGTATAAAAAAATAGTGGTACTAAAATAATAAAACACACGTGAAAATATAGGACCGCTGCGGGCACTGTAAACGGATTAATTAAATAGTTTTCATTTTGTCATAAACGGTATTCATTTATATAACGGTATTTATTTGGCCATAATTAAACGCTATTCATTTTCGAAAGTTAGATTTGTTTGAGTGCAGTTATTTGCACATGATAATATACTCTTTCATGTAATACAACATAACATTTTCATTCTCAAGTGAACCGCTTGAACACTGCATCATTATTCTCAAGAACTCAAAGCAAAGAGATTCTAATTAAGAAACATAATTTAATATCGAGATAACAAAATTACTCTGTCAAAGGATATCTACAATTATCATTGAATTTATAATAGGACCAAGAAATTCAAATAAATGATTTGTTATTAAATACGTAGAACAGAAAACTATGCATCATGTTATTAAGAAAATAATAAAAATATAAGGGAATCGTATTGTTTATAGATTGTTTTTTCTATGCGACACTTTCGAACTGCTTAGCTAGAAATATTTCTATTTGACATAAATGTATTTCGTAAAAAAGAGAGCAAAATTATATTTACTAAAGATATTTACTAATGGTATTTACTAAATTATGAGTGTAAAATAGTATGATAACATTTTAACTTGATGTCAAAATTTTACTACTGTTAGAAATATTTTTTTTTTAAATATAGGGTTCGTACTAACTCGCCTTTTTTCAAGGACTCTTCCGTCAGTATTTTATTTCTTTTTTAATTTAAAGGCTCGTTTTTAAAACTGCTGTACAAAGTTAATGGTCGAGAAATTTAAAGAATTTCAATGACCGTACGAACTCTGAAGTAAGAAAATTTTAGCACGTTAGTAAATTTTCAGTTAAAAGAGATTGTTCTAAGACAATATTAAACGCTCATGTAAAATCACAAAAAAAGAATCGGTTACAAATGCATATCAGCCAACATTCTAATTACAGAGCTGCCAGCCTAATTCGGCAAATTGTTAGTACTACCCCTTTTTCTACACCAGTCATTTTTTAGAGTTTTTTCTTCTTAATTCATGGTAAATCTATTTTAAGAAAATTGCTTTAAAAATTAAGTGGTGTAGAAAAAGGGGCGGTACTAACAATTTGCCGGATTAGGTTGGCTGCTCTGTAATTAATATTCCTTAAAATTTATTGTACCCGCCCTTTTTTCACAACCACTTTATTTTTAGAACACTTTCTAAAATGTTATTACGATTAAATAAGAATAAAAATACTCTAAAAAAAGATTGTTGTGAAGAAAAAAAAGGCGAATACTAACAATTATACCAAAAATTAATTAGAATGTTAGTAGCAGAGCCTGATTAAGGGGGAAGCACACATTATTTATACTTACACCGTTATTTTTTAACAAATACTTTCCTCCTATAATAAACAGAAAATTCTCATGAAAAATTATTTTAAAAGAATTCTGGTGTCTAATAACGGTGAGTAAATTAAATTGTTTTACACCGTTCATTTTTTATTAAAAATATTTCCTCGTCAAAGCGTGGAATTTCTATGACATGAAGTAAAAAATAATTGTAAAAATATTCCGGTGAGAGCGGAGATAATGTGTGCTTCCCCCTTAATCAGGCTCTGATTAGTAGGTATGTAAATTGTACACTTACGCGGAATTAAAAAAATGAATAATTAATTAATTAAAAATCACAACACTTTTGAACACTTTAGTCTCTAAATTTAAATGCATTGAAAATTTGTCGTTAATTTACGAATGAAATCAAAAGTGTAAATACAAAATACAATCAAATGTAATGCATAAAGCAGATAGTTTATACTAATAATTATTTATAAATCGCAAGTTTGAATCATTTTTTGTACTGTTTAATCTTTAGTGGAGTTGTGTGTGGGGAGGAGGACTTACTTTTAGATTTTGCGGTATCTGAATTTCTCTTTTCTACGCTTATAATAGTAAAAAAAAATAATAATAAAGGATTGTGTATATAGACAGTATCGATTTAAAAAGAGTTTAATGACTATATAGAACTAAACAAGAACTAAACAATATTTAAAAAAGAAGAAAGAAAAAACAAAAGCCCTCAATTGAGATTTCAAAAGTCTTAAATTTGCATTCTTCAATGTTGTAATATTTATTAAATTCTTCCACTTTAATTATTGTATGTAAAATATAATAACATATTTTATAAAATATGTTTTTTCATTTAAAAAGTTGTTCGTAATGTATATTGTTATAATTTGTTCAAAATAACAAATGAATATCTGAAAGATATTTGATTAAGATTTTATAAATATTGTGTATTAATTTTCATAAAACACAGCCCGCAGAAATAACTCATTTGCCTTTTGGAATAATCAAAATGATTGTAAAATGTATCAAATATTTTCCGTTTCGATATTTGTATTGGAATTTGAATCTTTTGGAGGAAAATTTAATTAAAGTCACCAACATATTTTATAAATATAAATAATACATTCACAAAAATGTATAATCAAATAAGCGGATTTCTTCCTTATAAGTATTTCTTTAATTATTTATTCCGTGAATATGAAATACTAATTATTACTTTACCGAAAAAGGAAATTCACAACTTACACATCCATTGTTCTGCCTTTATATCTATATATTTATCTTCTGAATTTTCCATTAATTTAGAAAAGTTAATACAAAAAAAGTCAAAATTCATTTCCTTTTTTAAAAATATATAAATTAACACTGCTGTTCAGGAAATCCAACTACTATTGAGTTTACAGCGGACATCATATGACTTTTTTAAATCTCAAATTAGAAACCGGACTTTTTACTCACCTTTCTTTGAATTTTCTTACTCTAGTGCATTTTTCTGACTCTTTGGTAAAAGAGCTTTTACTTCAAATCCTTTTACAGTGGAATTTCTAATTTTCCACTCGACGGTCTCAAAAAAGAAGGAATTCTGTGAGTATAATTATGATATTCGTCGCTGATCTTAATACGATTTTAAGGCGCACAGCTGGGCTGGTAATTAAAAACCACATTCTGAGATATCGCACTAGCAATTAAAAAAATTAAAGTGGCGATTTTTTCTAGATTTTGGGGGGTATTACCCGCACATTTAAGTTCCTAACTTAGCACTTTGCGAAATGGTTTTGCATTAAAAGTTAAATGAGACAATTATATTTTTTCGAATCAGCATTTTTATTCCTATTAATAAACTTCATTTTTGATTTTATAATAGTGCCTTTTAGGGACTTTCTTATGTATTTTCTTCTTTAACAATTAATTTAAATTAAAAGATCCTCTGACAGCCTATAGCGCTTGCTTTGTAAAATTATATTTTTCTCTTTAAAATCTTTTTATAAGCAGTATGATTAAAGTATCCAATTTTGACATTTTTTAGACGGGGGGGGGGGTCTAAAAACATATATATATATATCACAGCTGCCAATATTTGAATTTTTGCCGGAGTATTTTTAGCCCCGCCTTTTTTCGTACCATTTATTTTTTAAAGGTAATTTTGTCTCATTTTATCGAAGTTATATATTGGACAAAAAATTTCTATAAATAAAGTGGTGCGAAATAAAGGCGGGGCTAAAAGTACTCCGGAATAAATTCAAATATTGGCAGCTATGATATATATATATATATATTAATTTTGCATGCTTTTGAATTTTGAAGTTACGAAGTGCATCATGAAACTACGAACTGGCATAAAAATAAGCAGTTCATGCTATTCTTTTACATATGAATGTTATTTTTAATTGTTTAATAAACAAAATATCTAAAAAATGTTCATTTTTCATATTCGTAAATACCGTATTTTTTGGCGTATAATCCGCAAGACAGTTCTGCACCAGAAATTTTAATTAGCAAATGAGGTTCTATTTGTACGAGCTGTTTCTTCAAAATAATATAGATTTTTGTGTTAAACAAAATTTGTGTTTGAGGAATATCATATTTTATATGCGGATTATACGCAGAAAATTACGGTAATATTTTGCAATTTACTTTATTTCATTTCATGCTAAATTTTTCTTAATAAAAATCTGATGTCCTTTTTTTTTTTTATGTACAATTTTGATAGTAAACTTTCTTGTAATCGCAAGTCATTGTACCTTCAATAGACCAAGCATCTTTTTTGTAAAAAAATAGGCAAAATATCGATTTTCCTCTTAATGAAATTTTTTGGTATAATGAAATTTCGAGCAAAACAGGAAAAAAAAATTAACATAATTTGAAAATAATTACACATGTGTATAAAAAGTTTTAAAATCGCACATACCATCCTAAATAACCAATTTTCGCTTTTCCCATAAAAATTTTAGAAATGTATATTTAATTATAAATCATTATCTTATCATTAAATATTTCCAATTATTCCATTACAGAAAATCATTTTTAATTCATAACTTGTGAATATTCATAAAATGTGTCTGCATTAAACTAGAATCTTTTCTCACATGAAATCGGAATTTGATTGCCTATGATTAAAATTATTTGGTGATAAAATTCAGGATTAAGCGTAGTCTTTTTTTTTTTTTTTTTTTTTTTTTTTTTTTGAAAAAGGAGAAATATTTAGTAATCGTTTGAAGCATTTTTCTTCTATTTAATTATATGCATCTAAAAAAAGTGACACCACTGAGCTCTAAAAATACAAACTATTTCATATATACATTTTTTGAAATAATAAAAATATTACGAAAAGTTTAATTGGAAATACTTTTAACTATGGAAAAATACACTACTAAGAAAATAGGCGTCAAAATATTTTTTATATAACTTCAAAAGTATATTTTCTACGGGTTGATTGTCCTATTTCTTTAAAACATTCTACTATACTAAATATGGATTCTACATTTTAAAACATTGTATCATACAAAATGTGAATTTCACATAATTTCTGCATTTATATAAATTTTAGCTACTCGCATTGGCAGCATAGTTGCCAACTTGTAGGTTTTTTTCCTACCGGAAAATTTTTATAGACATTTTTAGAAATCGTTTTAGCAGCTTTCTCCGATTAATCATATATATATATATATATATATATCTACAAAGAAATACCGTGTTAAAAACCGTACAAGTTGGTACCTATGTAGCAGATTGCATACCTCTCTTTACAACGGACAAAAAATTGTTACACTGTTCTTGTAACCATACTATAATTATGTATTCTGTTACAAAAATTTGTTACTTATGATTATTTATTGTAAAAAATGATAATCTCAGTAACATTAATTTTTCAAATATTATCTTAGTTACATTATAACAGATTAAGGTTATTCATAATGCGCCTTTCTCATAATTTATTTACTCATTCAAATAGCCACATTCGAATTCTTACTATTGCTTTCCCCTCTTTCTCAGTCTTCTTACTTTTTTCTTTTTCTTTTTTTTTTTTTTTAAATCTTAAATCTCACTATCCGATAATTACTATCTTTTGAATTCTAGTCTCCACTAAATTCCGTGTTTGCGCAAAGAGACTTTCATTAATGGTTTTAAATCTTTTAAAGTTAATTACCGAGTTCTTAGTCAAGACGCGTATTAAGGCTTCGTTTACTGATGAAATTTCATTGAAGAAATGCTGCGTTCCGTGAATGCGTCGATTCTTAAAAAGTAATCTTGAAAATTCCAGACATTTCGCTGAAAATGTTTAAGAAAGTGGTAGCTAAGAGAAGAAAAATAATGATTTTAACGCGTCTAGACGAACATTTGAAATTTCTTAAATTGTTTTCATGATGAAGCATTTTTTTCACCAAACCAAGTTAAGGAAAGGTAACGTCGAAAAATAAACAAACGTTTGTTTGAGGAGTAGACGACAGAAGGAACTTAACTTAATGAAATTTCAACTTATAAAATAGCAGAAATAGGAAAATCCTATTTTTTAAATATAACTTAAAGCGGCATTAATTCTTAAACTCTTTTCAAATTTTCTAATACATAAGCATAAATGATTCAGAATGCAAAGAATGTTTTATTCAGCAAGTTAGCTCTACTGTTATAAAGTTTTCTTTTTTCCTTAAAACTATTTCCTGTTATAGTAAACTAGAATAAAATGTTGCATGGTTGTGTTCCTTAACATACGTTATATAAGTAGATTTTTGGATAAGTTTAAAATTCTTCCGAGAGTTTTTGATTGATTTCGTTAAAATATGAGATATTTTATCTAATCCTATAAAAATATTAGGCTACGTAAATAACTTTCGTATTAAGCTATCACATTTTTCTTATTTAACAAGTAAACTTAAAATCAAATCCAAAATTTTAAATAAATTTTATTCACGTATATTATATCTAGACTATCAAAACTTACACTTGCACTAACAATATTAATTTAAACGTGTCAATTTTATTTGAGTTCAGAAAAGCTCGTTAACGTCCTACTAAAAACGTTTTTATATATTATGAAAATGTACCCATTTTATTCCTGTAAAATTATCTAATGGCTCTACATTTATATAATTTTTATGATGCACAAAATCCTATCTATTGAAATTCAGTTTCGTCAGAATATCAAAACATTCAATACGGTAAAATTCAAAACAATATATTAATGCCTAAAGCATAGCTGCTAAATTCTACGCTTTTCGGCTACCGGAAATTTTTAAGGGAAATTCTTCATATATTTTTGTAATAGTTTTCACTAACTATATAAAATAGAAAATTCTATTAAATATTTTGGGTAGTCAAAACTATAAAACTTGGATTCTATGCATAAAAGAAAAAAGAATTTTTAAGCTATTGCATAGCTTTTATAGCGGGCTTTGAGCGCGGCGACCGAATCAAAAAATTCCGTAACGAAAAAAAAACCTAACACAGTTCGGCAGACTTCGGTAGACTTCGGCTGTACGAAGCTCGCACGGATCGAGACGAGCTGCTCCGAAATCGGACGAATACGTAAGCAGCTGTTTGTGAGAAAGTATATAGGTGTATAGGTATCTATCATCTATGTACAACAGTGAATAGCTGTACGCGTAAAGTTTGTGTATAAAGTAGATCAGATAAAACTTGAATATCCCCATTCGACTTGCAGACCTTTAAAACCTATTAAATACCTTTTCTCTATTAAAATTTGTTTTCTTATCGGTCACCACGCTCAAAAAGTGTAACTTGAATTAATATCAAAGAAAAAACTTGAATATCCCCTTTCGACTTGCAGGTCTTTAAAACCTATTAAATACCTTTTCTCTATTAAAATTTGTTTTCTTATCATTATTGTTATCTTATCATTATTGTTATCTTATTCATTAATATCAAAGAAAAACCTTGAATATCCCCATTCGACTTGCAGGCCTTTAAAACCTATTAAATACCTTTTCTCTATTAAAATTTGTTTTATATCGGTCACCACGCTCAAAAAGTGTAACTTGAATTAATATCAAAGAAAAAACTTGAATATCCCCATTCGACTTGCAGGCCTTTAAAACCTATTAAATACCTTTTCTCTATTAAAATTTGTTTTCTTATCGGTCACCACGCTCAAAAAGTGTAACTTGAATTAATATCAAAGAAAAAACTTGAATATCCCCATTCGACTTGCAGGCCTTTAAAACCTATTAAAATACCTTTTCTCTATTAAAATTTGTTTTCTTATCATTATTGTTATCTTATTCATTAATATCAAAAAAAAAAAAAACTTGAATATCCTCATTCGACTTGCAGCCCTTAAAACCTATTAAATACCTTTTCTCTATTAAAATTTGTTTTCTTATCGGTCACCACGCTCAAAAAGTGTAACTTGAATTATTATCAAAGAAAAAACTTGAATATCCCCATTCGACTTGCAGGCCTTTAAAACCTATTAAATACCTTTTCTCTATTAAAATTCGTTTTCTTATCGGTCACCACTCTCAAAAAGTGTAACTTGAATTAATATCAAAGAAAAAACTTGAATATCCCCATTTGACTTGCAGGCCTTTAAAACCTTTTAAATACCTTTTCTCTATTAAAATTTGTTTTCTTATCGGTCACCACGCTCAAAAAGTGTAACTTGAATTAATATCAAAGAAAAAACTTGAATATCCCCATTTGACTTGCAGGCCTTTAAAACCTATTAAATACCTTTTCTCTATTAAAATTTGTTTTCTTATCGGTCACCACGCTCAAAAAGTGTAACTTGAATTAATATCAAAAAAAAAAAAAAAAAAAAAAAAAAAAAAAACTTGAATATCCCCATTCGACTTGCTGGCCTTTAAAACCTATTAAAATACCTTTTCTCTATTAAAATTTGTTTTCTTATCATTATTGTTATCTTATTCATTAATATCAAAGAAAATCCTTGAATATCCCCATTCGACTTGCAGGCCTTTAAAACCTATTAAATACATTTTCACTATTAAAATTTGTTTTCTTATCGGTCACCACGCTCAAAAAATGTAACTTGAATTAATATCAAAGAAAGAACTTGAATATCCCCGCTCAAAAAATGTAACTTGAATTAATATCAAAGAAAGAACTTGAATATCCGCATTCGACTTGCAGGCCTTTAAAACCTATTAAATACCTTTTCTCTATTAAAATTTTTTTTCTTATCGGTCACCACGCTCAAAAAGTGTAACTTGAATTAATATCAAAGAAAAAACTTGAATATCCCCATTCGACTTGCAGGCCTTTAAAACCTATTAACTACCTTTTCTCTATTAAAATTTGTTTTTTTATCATTATTGTTATCTTATCATTATTGTTATCGTATTCATTAATATCAAAGAAAAAACTTGAATATTCCCATTCGACTTGCGGGCCTTTAAAACCTATTAAATACCTTTTCTCTATTAAAATTTGTTTTCTTATCGGTCACCACGCTCAAAAAGTGTAACTTGAATTAATATCAAAGAAAAAACTTGAATATCCCTATTCGACTTGCAGGCCTTTAAAACCTATTAAATACCTTTTCTCTATTAAAATTTGTTTTCTTATCGGTCACCACGCTCAAAAAGTGTAACTTGAAATTATATCAAAGAAAAAACTTGAATATCCATATTCGATTTGCATGCCTTTAAAAACCTATTAAAGTACCATTTCTCAAAAAAATAGAGTTAGATCATTCAAATTTTGTACATCGAGGTTTTCGATACCTACAAATCGATTGCGGATATTTTTGATATATTCTCATTGCGGATATATTCTCATTTATTCAATAAAAGAAAAAAATTTGTTTTCTTATCGGTCACCACGCTCAAAAAGTGTAACTTGAATTAATATCGACTGTAAAATTTACTGCGGCAGTCCTCGAGTGCCACACGTATATATATATATATTTTTTTTTAATAATCTTGAATTAGGAAATAATAAAAGCGCGTGAAAAATGTAATAAATGTAATTATAAGATTAAAAAAAAAAAACTTTATATGTACCATGTTTTTAATTTTCTGATGAATCATAGAGCTCTTATCAATGTGGATAAAATTTTTAAAGTGATAATGATGTCAATTTTTGTGAGATGCATAATTTAACTTTTTATAATTTTTTAATGTTCACGTTTAATTAAATGTATTTATCTTTATGTCGAAAGAAAATGAACTCGTATTTTTTTTTTTTTGTAGCAGCAATTAAATTATAGCTAATATTTTTAATGGCTATTATTATTGCTCTTAGGCTGTTATTATTTTCATATTTTAATTAATTATAAGACAACTAATCAAAAATTCGAAAATTGGACATTCAAGTATTGTGTTGTCACCATGTTCTGAGCAATCCTGAAAGTTTCAAATTTCCAGCTAGTCGAGAAGTTAGTTAAAAATCGATTGCAAGATATGTACAAGATATATATAGGGAGAGTGTGAACTAATAGTAAGAATTGAAAAAAGTAGAATTAATACTGTTTTGTTAAATAAATCCTTGTCGAATCCTGTTCTTAGACTGATTAAGAACAGGATTCGACAAGGATTTATTTAACAAAACAGTATTAACTCTACTTTTTAAGCTATTGTATAGCTTTTATCGCGGGCTTTAAGCGCGGCGACCGAATAGAAAAATTCCGTAACGAAAAAAAAACCTAACACAGTTCGGTAGACTTCGGCTGTACGAAGCTCGCACAGATCGAGACGAGCTGCTCCGAAATCGGACGAATACATAAGCAGCTGTTTGTGAGAAAGTATATAGGTGTATAGGTATCTATCATCTATGTACAACAGTGAATAGCTGTACGCGTAAAATTTGTGTATAAAGTAGATCAGATAAAACTTGAATATCTCCATTCGACTTCCCGGCCTTTAAAACCTATTAAATACCTTTTCTCTATTAAAATTTGTTTTCTTATCATTATTGTTATCTTATTCATTAATATCAAAGAAAAACCTTGAATATCCCCATTCGACTTGCAGGCCTTTAAAACCTATTAAATACCTTTTCTCTATTAAAATTTGTTTTATATCGGTCACCACGCTCAAAAAGTGTAACTTGAATTAATATCAAAGAAAAAACTTGAATATCCCCATTCGACTTGCAGGCCTTTAAAACCTATTAAAATACCTTTTCTCTATTAAAATTTCTTTTCTTATCATTATTGTTATCTTATTCATTAATATCAAAGAAAAAACTTGAATATCCCCATTCGACTTGCAGGCCTTTAAAACCTATTAAATACCTTTTCTCTATTAAAATTTGTTTTCTTATCGGTCACCATGCTCAATAAGTGTAACTTGAATTAATATCAAAGAAAAAACTTGAATATCCCCATTCGACTTGCAGGCCTTTAAAACCTATTAAATACCTTTTCTCTATTAAAATTCGTTTTCTTATCGGTCACCACGCTCAAAAAGTGTAACTTGAATTAATATCAAAGAAAAAACTTGAATATCCCCATTCGACTTGCAGGCCTTTGAAACCTATAAAAATACCTTTTCTGTATTAAAATTTGTTTTCTTATCATTATTGTTATCTTATCATTATTGTTATCTTATTCATTAATATCAAAGAAAAAACTTGAATATCCCCATTCGACTTGCAGGCCTTTAAAACCTATTAAATACGTTTTCTCTATTAAAATTTGTTTTCTTATCGGTCACCACGCTCAAAAAGTGTAACTTGAATTAATATCAAAGAAAAACCTTGAATATCCCCATTCGACTTGCAGGCCTTTAAAACCTATTAAATACCCTTTCTCTATTAAAATTTGTTTTCTTATCGGTCACCACGCTCAAAAAGTGCAACTTGAATTAATATCAAAGAAAAACCTTGAATATCCCCATTCGACTTGCAGGCCTTTAAAACCTATTAAATACCTTTTCTCTATTAAAATTTGTTTTATATCGGTCACCACGCTCAAAAAGTGTAACTTGAATTAATATCAAAGAAAAAACTTGAATATCCCCATTCGACTTGCAGACCTTTAAAACCTATTAAATACCTTTTCTCTATTAAAATTTGTTTTCTTATCGGTCACCACGCTCAAAAAGTGTAACTTGAATTAATATCAAAGAAAAAACTTGAATATCCCCATTCGACTTGCAGGCCTTTAAAACCTATTAAATACCTTTTCTCTATTAAAATTTGTTTTCTTATCGGTCACCACGCTCAAAAAGTGTAACTTGAATTAATATCAAAGAAAAAACTTGAATATCCCCATTCGACTTGCAGGCCTTTAAAACCTATTAAAATACCTTTTCTCTATTAAAATTTGTTTTCTTATCATTATTGTTATCTTATCATTATTGTTATCTTATTCATTAATATCAAAGAAAAAACTTGAATGGCCCCCATTCGACTTGCAGGCCTTTAAAACCTATTAAAATACCTTTTCTCTATTAAAATTTGTTTTCTTATCATTGTTGTTATCTTATCATTATTGTTATCTTATTCATTAATATCAAAGAAAAAACTTGAATGTCCCCATTCGACTTGCAGGCCTTTAAAACCTATTAAATACCTTTTCTCTATTAAAATTTGCTTTCTTATCGGTCACCACGCTCAAAAAGTGTAACTTGAATTAATATCAAAGAAAAAACTTGAATATCCCCATTCGATTTTCAGGCCTTTAAAGCCTATTAAATAGCTTTTTTCTATTAAAATTTGCTTTCTTATCGGTCACCACGCTCAAAAAGTGTAACTTGAATTAATATCAAAGAAAAAACTTGAATTAATATCAAAGAAAAAAAAAATACTGCATAAATAAAATAAATAAATAATTATAATTGCATAAGTTGATAAAAAATGCTATCCAATAGCTTTACCGCGGCATTCCTCGAGTGCCACACGTATTTTTTTTTTTTTTCTTACAATAAAACCAAACAGCTCAAGAGGTTAACTCACGATCAAATCAAGCTATAATTAACCCGTTAACGCCCGAATTAATTTTGCAAAATATTATTATCTGATTATTTCACTTCTGAATTAATATAGACAACTGACAGTAAAATATATTAACTTAAACAGTTCTGATAGTTTTAAATTTAAAGGCTATCCTCATTTATTGACGTTTGGTGTTCTAGCGAGAAAAGATAGAAAATCTAGATAGAAAATCTAGATAGAAAATCTTTGAGATAACAGATCAATTTCCTATTATATGCTGACAAAGATCTCGAAAGTAAATTATTATAATATATATTATTATTCAACTTGATTTAAGTTAGTATACCTGCGCAAAAACCAAATATATTTGCGACAAATGAAAAATCATGAAATGACTATCCAAATTATGAAATAATAATTAATATTAGGCACATAAAATTTTCAGGGATCATTTAGAGCGGCGCTATAAACTGTCACTAAAAAGCAGAAATCATTTCAAGAAACCACAAAAAATATACGCGCCATTTTATTAGCTATCCTCAAATGAGGACACTGGGTGCTAACGAGTTAACATAAGCTAGTTCAGGCATATTAATTTGATGTCATTTAAAAAAATTAAAAATAAAATCTTAACACTATTTCAAAATTTGCTACATTTTTCTGCTTAGCTTTAAAAATAAACAAATTATTTCTAAGATCTTAAGACTCATTATATGTGAAAGAATTTATTTCTTAAGCCATCAAATCTTTCCATAAACATTAAACACCTAAATTTAAAAATTTTATAAGAAATCCGGAAAACTCAGATATTTTCCAGTAGACATTCATTTCTCCTATAGATCTTTGATATTTGAAGAGTAGTACTTTTATTATGGTGTGAATATTTGTTTCTATAAAAATATGCTTCTTCGTCCTTACTTAAGTGCATATGAATGTCTTAAAGTTCGATTCTTCTTTTTTAAAACCACAAAAATTTTAACTGAACAATACTTAATTAACTTATCTTTCTTTATTAATTCAAGTTTTCAATGATATGTTTTGAGAGGCATGTATTTTTATTTTCTTAAAAAAGGAGACCAAGATTGTCCTGTAAAATTCAAATAAGGGAAATAGTTCACAAATTACATGCACGAAGTAATTTGCCCAGAGAGGCAAGAAAGAGCATAGCCCAACATTTGACATTTGACATTTCTTTGACATTTATTGAGATCTATAGTTACAATGACTTTCATCTCGATTGCTCCATATTTTTACAGAAATTCACAGAAATACGTTTACACAATATTGTTGAAGACATAGGACAGCACAAACATCCATGCCTGCACCGAGATTCGAACTGGGAACCTGGAGACTGAGAAGGCAGCGCCCTGCCGACCAAGCCACCAGGCCGGCAAGAGCATAGCCCAATCCTGTGCGGCTAGACTTAACGAGTTTTTTTAATTCAATTTTTACCAATAATTTTGAGAAGTGATATTTGATATACATAATAGACGATTAATCGTCTATTATGTATAGCCAAAATATCGCTTTTTAAAATTATTGGAGATTATTGAATAAAAAGGTCGTACAGTCTGGTAACAGTAGCCCAGGCGTTAAGGAACATGTGAATTTGCAGGTTGAGCAACCTCGATCAGAGTCAGTACATTGGCTGATGACCCGTCGATTCTTCAGAGGGCTTACCACCTTAAAGGGATTAGTCGAAAAATGACGATGATGGCACCAGGAAGGGCGAACTTACTGTCCTGCAAATACTTAAAGATCGAATTTACGTGAAACTGCTGTGAAGTGATATCATGTATGTGTGACTGTAGTAGACGCAATTTATCTAGGCTTTACACCCAGTGTTGCCAGATAGGGGACATTTTTATTCAATAGCCACCAATAAATATTAATTGTGACGGTTGCCTAATAACTTCGAAGATTTAGCATTTATCATGTGTATCAAATATGGGTTCTCAAATTTAATGGGAACTGTTGAATAAAAATGTCGCCAATCTGGCAACATTGTTTACTTCCTATTTGCGTTGCAACTAAACGTTTTCCTACGGATTGCTTTAAGGGTTTTGAAAACTTACCGAATCATCTATCAAAAATCATTAATAATTTTAATATTATAACTTATCTTAAACCTGTTTAACACTATTTAGTCACTAATTTTATTGCATTGAACAAACATGCAATACTCGTAATTAAACAAATTATTTTTTCATGCTATATAAGGGTGTTTACTGACACGCTCTTTTCCGTGACTTTCACACCACTATATTTATATAATAATTTTGTTATTTAATTAATATTGGAAGCATACTATAGAAGTTTTTAATATAAATATAATGATGGAAGAGTCACGAAAAAAAAAATGTGCCGATAAACACCTTGTATATTTAATATTTTGTATTTGTTCTTTATGTCTGTAAAACCTTTACTTCTGTTTCTGACGCCCCTCTGAATACGCTTCAGTTTTATCCTTTCCGTTGCACCCTGCATCTGTCTTATTTTCAATTTTGTATTTTTATTTTTTAGATTAAATATTCTTTTAAAGTAAGAAATCATATTTGAATATGATTTTATATACAACTATGGGATACCAGATTTTATGATTTCAATTAAAATAGTTCAACTAAAATATGAGTGTTGAAAAAAAATGATGTGACGGAACTTTTATATTATTATTTTCGGTTTCAGTGTGTAAAGGAACAATAAAAACATCCTTTACAGTTTTTTGGTGACCGACCTGTGTAATTCCCATTGTGTACATTTATACAAAATTTTGTCCTTTACTCTCATATTAAATATTAGGATAAAACGGGACGACAAAGCCACCTGCTGAGGGGTATGCGACAAAAGTTTATAGACACCCATATATGTCAAGATGCAACTAAATGCAATTTTTTGTGAAATTCTATGCATTATAGTTCTGGAGCTGGATTTGGCGGAATATTTTTGTCACAAACAGATAATTTCTAAAAGGGTCAAATCATATTCAGAACTTCTCAGAACGTGCAAATACATCAAAAGCGAGGTGTCGAAATTTTTTATGAATCCCATACTTTCTTTTATTGATTATAGAATAAAGTAAAAACATACTTTTGCTATAATTCTTAGAACAAATTTACTTTAATAGCATCTTTGTCGCAGCAAGTGTTAATCCACATACGATCATTTTCGTATTGTCAAACATAATCTTTAGTATTGTTCATCAGGCTGGTACTTTGCCAAGTACAGATCTCAGTTAATTCCTCTAAAACTTTATGTCTTTTGATCAATGGTCAGCGTATAGGTTTAAAGGTATTTTTCTGTTTGCTTGACGACCAAACGCTCGTAAAACGGTTTCATGCCAGGAGACGAAATGGATTGCATCTCTCCCAAAATGTCCCATAATACGGAACGCAGTAAAAAGATATTAACCAGAGATTGGAAAAGACAGGAAGGCAGACTGTCTGGCGCCCTCTTAAAGTTCTGATTCGCCAATAGTTTGGCGGCATCGTGGACAACATAAATTTCTGTGCTTCATAGAGACTGTCTTTACATAATTAAGTGGTTTGTACAATGTTTCATTTTGTCAGAACCAATAAAAAATATGAAATATCAGAGCTATTTTCACTATAAAATATCTGAAGACCTAAATTAACGTAATATGCGCATTAAATACATCTCAAGTGTTTTTGTCTTGGATCTGTACCAGGCATTTTGTATCAATAGAGAAGTATACGAATATAAGAAGATAGAAGTATACAAATAAAAGTATGTTATACGAATAATTAGATAACGTTATATAGTTTAGTTAAATAAATTATTATTATTATTTTTTTTTTTTGTTTTGATAACTGCCAAAGTATAATTTGCATTATTATAGGAATAAATAAAGCATTATATTTACAACTTCATTATGATGAGGAAGTAATGTTTAAAATTATATTTGAAAGAACTATAGCAGAATTTTTTCGAATGTACCTTTTTAGAAATTTTTTAAAAAGAAAAATATATTGTTAAAAATATGAGGATATATTGTTATAACATGAACTTTCTATAATAAAAAATTAACAGTCTACGTAGAATTTTTTTCTCACCCTATTTTATTCAACAATCAAAAAACTCATTTTATGAAAGAACTATAACAGATTTTTTTCGAATGTACCTTTTAATTTTTCTTTTAATTTATATATATATATATACATATATTTATATATATATATATATATTTAAGAAAAATATATTGTTTAAAATATGGGGATATATTGTCATAACGTGAACGTTTTATAATAAAAGATTAACAGTCTACGTAGATTTTTTTTCCCTATTTTATTCGACAATCAAAAAAGTCTCATTTTATAAAATTATTTACATTAAATATTATTCCGTTTTCAGTACACTTTAGTTTCTTTACCTTTCAATTTAATAAACGCATTCAAAGAATAACGTATAATTGTATGTATTTGAAATATACTATTTTGTACATTTTGTAAAGTTATTGTAATGAAGAGTTTTCAAGTAAACAATTTTCCTAATTGTGTTTTATATTTGAAGATTACGTATGTCTTTCGAGCCGTAGATTACGGTTATTCTTTTGCGTCTTTCGATGAACTTCGATTATTTCATTATATTATTTATTTATTCATTTGTTTTACATGGTAAAATATTTTAAAGCTATCAAATTTGAAATTCGAATATTTGTCATTTTTATACAGTAATCTATTATAAAGTAGCGAGCGTGAAATGTTATTATTATTATTATTATTATTATTTTTAAGCATTAGTTAAATATTGAAAGTAATTCCACCTTTATGTTTCCTTTAATTATTCATCTTCAGAAAAGAAATCGTTTGAAAATTCTAATGCTCAGTACTGTAATGACGAAATTCTAAAATTCAAAGGTGAAAATAAAATACGACCCCTATGTAAGATATAATAGTACATTATATATAACAAAACCTAATAAATTCTTCATATATTTTCTCCTATTATTCTTTACTCAGTCAAGATTCGAAAGCTAGTAAAAAGCTGAGAAAAATATAAACTATTTTTATTTGAACTATTTTGTTCAATACAATTATTCACTTATAATAGATGACGTAAATATATATTTAATATTTGTCTCTTCCACAGCTGTTAATGCATGTAATTAAGACTGAAATTTCTTATACTTGACTAAAATAGTAATTATAACGACAGCAAGAATGAAAATGCTTATTAAAAATCAGTGTGGAAAAAAATATATATTTAAAATGATAGGCTTTAAACGAAAATGCAATTTTAAATTAACTTTTCTAACTTTTCACGAAGGAATCATAATTTATTGTAATTTAATTTAAAAAAAAAAATGTGATTTTGTAACAAATGACAATATAAAAAGCTGAATAATCTATATTGGCAAATTAGAATATAAAATATAACTTGTAATATCTGCCATGCTTATTAAAAATCAGCGTTGAAAAAATTTATATATAATTAAAATGATAGGCTTTAAACGAAAATGCAATTTTAAATTAACTTTTCTAACTTTTCATGAAGGAATCATAATTTATTGCAATTTAATTTAAAAAATTGTGATTTTGTAACAAATGACAATATAAAAAGCTCAGTAATCTATATTGGCAAATTAGAATATAAAATATAACTTGTAATATCTGCCGCTTCTAAACAAAGTTAATTCCTCAATATGAATGGTTCTTTTTTTTTTTTTTTTTTTTTTTTTTTTTAATTCTTTCGGTTATTATATCTACTTTTTTAGTCTAAGCAACAATCCATATTAGCGTTTTTTAATTAAAAAGGAATTAACTTTGAGCAAAAGCAATCTTTTTTCTTTTTTCAATTTTATTTTTTAAAAATATATCTTCGTACCAATATTAAGTTGGTGAGTGATTAATGGGAATATGGTGTAATTACAACAGATTATTTAAAGATCTTCTTGATTAACTGTCGCGTTCGGTGTAAAAGAAAGTAGAGATTCTATATTTAGATAAAGGGAGCGAAATCCTTTGTGAGCATATGCAAAATGCAAGAATAAATATCATGCATGAGAAATTATTTTCTTAATGAAACTTATTAGATTCTTCTTCTTCTTCTTTTTTTTTCAATCAGGAATATTTTATAAATATGCATATCGTTTTATCTAGAAGGAAACTATTAATAACTGATATGGAAACTTGGCTATGTATCTCAAAAAAAAAAAAAAAAAAAAAAAAAAAAAGCTTTCTTATACACACTTACACACAGAGACACCCATATACTAATGTTTTATATTGTTTTAAATCAGTAGTTTTTTTTTTTTTGTTTTGTTTTTTTTTTAAGCATACTTTATCATCTTTTATTAGGCATTTACTTTATTAGGCGCACTTAATCGTAATTTAGGCATACTTTATATTATTTAAGTTTATCATCAAATATTACTAGGAATCAATTTTTTTAGATGAATAATTTACACACTAGTATAACTTTATGTACAGTCGTTATTAAAAATACTGAATGAATGTTGATTGTATGAAAAACGTATTTTGTCTATTCTTAAAAGTGCGCTACGATTCCACCATTAAATTAAATTTCACATGTATAGCGCTCAGGTTATGGTCGACTGTCTACGCTAGGGACCTAGACAGTTTAATTTTACTTTTCAAAATTATGTTTACATGTATGTGTATGCAGAGTGTCGTAAAAATTTTGATTCGCGGTTTATTTCTTAACCTATTAACCCTTTAATGGACGAAATATTTTTTCTTATTTAATTATTAGGCACCAGAATTTTCTCATAATTTTAGTAGCTAAGAAATAAATTATAATTTTCCTGTAAGTTGTAAAAGTAAAATTTTATTAAAAAACATTTCCGGGGGGAATTTTTGCAACTGGGAATTAAAACATGGTGGGATATGTTTCACTGCCCCCTGCTTAAAGATAAGTGGGCAATGTAAATCCTAAAAGTGTTTTGAATAAGGTACAATGTATGATCACGTTAATTTTGAAAACGCAAACTTTGAATTTATATTTACTTCTCTGCTCAAATATGTCAGTTAAATATTGTTCAATTTTAATTCAACACTGTCATTCCAAAAACTCAACATATGTATCTTGAATTAAGAGCCATTGAGAATCAAGTCCGAAGATTTTAACTGCATGTGGAAAAATTTTATTTGCTAAGATATTTTTCCTAATGCACTAAAAATACTTTGAAATAAAATTAGTATGTTTCATCTTAAACTAGTAAATTTAGTATGTCCAGTTGTAGCAAGAAATTTATACAAAGTTCAGAAAAACGGTACATGTATATAGAAAAATGTATATATTTATTTATAGAATAAAGCTAAAAATTCTTAAAATTTGTATAACAAAATACTGGTATTCAAAAATACTAACGATTGGCAGCTATGTGCGTATTCAAATAATTAATATTTTAAGTCGATATCTGCAGTTTAGGGAGCTATAAACGCATTCTAGCTGTTTTCTAAAACAATTTTTCGTTTACTTTCTTTTGTAAAATTTGTTTGTCTTTATTCTTATGTACCAAAATTATATCATTTATTTGAACTTTTTTTAAAAATATTTCAATTGAACGGAAAATTTATATTATTTTTATCTTTCGAGTGATTTATCACAAAAGTGATCTAAATTCTTTTAGCTTTTCAGGCTTACTTTGATAACGTCAGAAATGATGAAAATTTCAAAGTAACATTTCATCAACTGTGGAGAAGAACGTGATATGAGGCGAATTTCTCAGATACTTTTATTCTACCTGAAAAGTACTTCAACTTTCTACAGAAAATTAATTCTAGTTTTAATATATTATAACTTAGGATGAGTTGAAAAGATATATAATGAATTGTTTAAAATGCAGCTCGCTCGAATTAAGTTTGGTGATAAAATTCCTAAGATGATAAAGTATGTGCATTAAAGCGGGTCAGTTACATTCCCACTTAAAATATACTTTATCAGTGCGCTTTTCGTAGTTGTGGGTAAACAAGAGAGGTTCAATACTTAATTATAAATTTATGGAAAAATTGTAATTTATGTGTTATATGTTCCAAACACGAAAATTTCCGGTTAATTTTACATACTATACTGATGTAAGTTTTAAGCAATATTGTTTGCACAGTTCTATCTATCATGTTAAACTCTGTAGATAAAAAAATGTCTATAAGAAAAACATGTTAAAGTTATTTACACTTTGTAAATATAGGTGATAAATTAAATATAAATAAAGCATTGTGTAATGTAAAATAATTATTGTGTGGAATCTGCTATGAAAAATAATTTTTGCTGCCAATTCAACTGAGATTATTATATTTATATCTTAATATATATAAATCTCGTGTCACAATGTTTGTCCTCAATGGACTCCTAAACCACTTAACCGATTATAATAAAATTCGCACACCATGTGCAGTTCGATCCAACTTGAGAGATAGGATAGTTTAAATCTCAAATTATAGTCGCAATTTTAATTTATTGCTAATTATTTGTCTGTTATTATTTGACAGTCACAATTATCTGTTAACTCCAAATGATTCTAACAGATGTCGATACCTTTCGACTGGGTTGAAATGAAAGCTGAAATATATTTGGTGCTGCCATCTACACAAAGAATCTTCAACTTTTTAACCTATTAATAAATTTCGTATAATTCAATTATTTCCACTTTTTAAATTTTTGGTGTTAGCATAGCCGGCCACGTGTTACTTAGACTGAAGTGTAAATTGAATTCATATTATAATGAAGATAATACAGTGAAATTAATCCTGTTTTTTACTTATTTGTGCTTCATTGATCAAAACTTTATAATTTAATCTGTATATATATATAAATTACGTGTCACGATGTTTGTCCGGGGTAAACTCCTAAACTAAGGAACTGATTTTGATGAAATTTTGCACACTGTGTGCAGTTTGATCCAACTTGAGAGATAGGATAGTTTTTATCTCAATTTATTGTCACAATATTGTTTTATTGCAATTATTTGTTAATTATAGACCTTTATTAAAGTTGCTCCAAAATATCTGTGAGTTCCATTAATTTAATTGTTGCCAAAAAAAAAAAAAAAAAAAAAAATACGAGTTCATTTTCTTTCGACATAAAAATAAATACATTTAATCAAACGTGAACGTTAAAAAATTATAAAAAGTTAAATTATGCATCTCACGAAAATTGACGTCATAATCAATTTAAAGATTTTATACATATTGATAAAGTGCTAATGTAGTTCTATCATAGATATAGTAATATATATAGATCTCTCATCCCCATGTTATCGTAGAAAGATTTTTGATGCCGAAAAAAGATAAAAAATAAAAGCTTTGGAAACAGCCATTAAGTGGTATTGAAAAAAAAAAAAAAAAAAAGAAAAAGAAAAAGAAAAGAAAGAAAGAAATATGAATTTGAAACTGTATCTGGAGTCTTCCATTCCCCTTTAGCAAATAAATTATTCATAAATTTTATTTGCTAAAATATTAGTATGTATTCCCGTGTGTATTCACTCGGGGAAAGACGGCCATATTTTGGTAAAAACGTCGTCTTTTCCCAAATGAAAAGGAATAACTTTTTTCTCCCCAATGATCACTCTATTCTATATATGCTATACTATATCTATGAGTTCTATACGCAAGCGAAGTGTGACTCACTGACCGTCTGTGCAGCCAAGAAAAAGATTTCCTATGTTAATTGCCCACTGGATTTTTTGTAAGAAATTATTAAAAATCGAGGAAATTTATTTCCCGATTTTAATCCTTATATTTGGGTATAGATATGTATTAGTTATCGCGGGTGTTAGATTGAATTATTTTGCTGTCAAATTGACAAAATTTTAATTTTAAATTTTTAAACTCTGTCGCCCTTGGCTTTTATTATTATTATTATTATTATTTGGCGATCAAAAGCGTAACACGAAAATATACATGCCAGATGTATGCATTGTACGAAATGTAATATGTATTATTCATTGTACGTATGTATGACATGTACTATGTATTGTACGAAATATTGTTTCATATTATTCATTACTCTTTTAATATAAGTTGTTAAAATAACCATGATTTTTGAAAGGAATTAAATATTTTCGCCAGATAATTTGGCGATATTCTTTTTTTTTCGCCAAGGATGACAGAAATGAAATCTATTCCGCTGCAAAATATTAGTATCTTACATCAGATATTTTATTTAGACATTTGAAAACAAATTTGACTTCAAACTATGATAGAATATTTATCATTTTCCTTTTAATTTGTATATTATTAGTATATTAAAATTTAAAAGCATGGTATATAAAAAGTTTTTTTTTTTTTTTTTTTTTTTTTTTTAAATCTTATAATTATTCTTATCTTAATCCTCAATGTTTCCCATCTTTATTGACTTGAATTTACTATTAAAATTTTAACATACTCAAAAACTTCTCATCACTTCGTTAAAATACACTAAACTTTTCCAAAATCTTTTTGTATTTAAAATGATACATGTATTTACTTTAAATGTCCAATATTTCATAAGATTTCCAATTTTAAAGTTTTAAAATATTTATCAAATTTACTTATTTTTCTGGTTTAGCCTTATTGTTTTCCCTTTTATAACTACAGCTGTTGCCCTCTTTAAAATATTTAAAATGATGAGGTCATTTAATAGTAAAATTATCCATTATAGCATATATTATATTTCACTCCACCATAAAAATTGATTTTATTTATTTATTTATTTATTCATTTATTTTTGGGGGGGGGGGGGTGGGGGGGGGAATAATTATTTAAAGAGATATGATTTTAGTACAATTCTATGAAATTCTATTTGAAAGGTACTTCATACTTCATAAATTTGTATTTTACCTGCAATTTTATGTTAGTACTTGTGTAGAATTTGATTTTAATATTACTATTTTTATTTTGTTTCAAACAGAAAAATCTTTAAACTTAAATTTTTATCTTATTTCAAATACAATCAAGAACGAAAAATTATGGAATTCACTTAGATTATAAACACTTTTAAACTGTATGTACATGTTGCATCGTTTAACATTCTATGTATCTTGCTTCCGTGTTTACACCTTAAAATGTATATATATATATATATATATATATATACATTTTATTATTATGAAATACATGCTACTATTTATGTAAATGTTTGATCATTTTTCTGCCTTATCCATATAAGTTTTTGTCTTTTCCATATTATTTTATTCATTTTATTTTATCGATATTTTATTTAGCCATATATGTGCTTTTTTTTTATTAAACTGTCTGCCTAGGGGGAGAGTTTGATCAATAAAAGCATGCTTTAACCCCACACATATGTCTCAAGTCATATGGGGCATTTTAAATCAGTTAACATCATGTTAAATCAGTTTTGACAGTTTAAATCATTTATTTTATGTTTTTGCAGTTAGTTTTACTTATGAATTGTTTCACAATAATTAGTTTTCTCGTAAGTTTTTCTTTAGTTATTTTTTTTACTTATTTACAACTATTATGACTGAAAACATATATTATAATTTCATATATATATATAATATATATATAAATAAATATATATATATATATAATATTTAATGAGGAAGAATAAATACTACATTTTTTTCACTGAATATATATATACATAACTTTGTAATAGTGTAGCCTTTGTGTAACCTTCATGTAGTGATTGTTTTTGTAATATATCATGTAATATCAGAGAGCCTATAAAAGAATTTTTTTTTTTTTTTTTTTTTGTTCTTAGCTATGCATTAAAGAGTCTCATAAAAGCATCTTTATAGCGTTACTTCTAAAGAAAAATTATTAAAAATATTGCTTTTATCATTTTATATTATTTAAACGTTACGTATATACGATATGCTGTACTAAAAAATCCCCCAAAACACTAAAAATTTATATTGAACAATATTTAATGATTCAGAACTACTTTGTGCAACCCTGTAAAGGAATTATTTACCCTAATCACATTTTATTTTAAAAGAAAAAAACTTTTATGTATCTTTAATATATGAGTACCACCTTTCGGTAACATGAATAGTCGCAAGTGCGACTAATCATGGGGAATTTGGGAAAATCATAGGGTGAAACGAAAAAAAAAAAAAAAAAAAAAAAAAAAATTCTTTTTGGTAACATCTTTTCTTTTTTCTACAATTAAATAACTGATATATTAAAAATGTGTTCATTATAATTAAATAGTTTATTAATTACATTTGAATAATTTATAAATATTAAATTTAGTATATATAATATACTAGGATTTGGTTTACCTTATCGCTATGGTCAGGAATGTTCAATTTTGTTAGTTCTATGTATATTATATTCTGTCCTCCTCAACACTATAAACTGCTATTGCAACTCAACTCTTTATGAGATTTCATTGCATGTTAGCATGTGACACGACATTTATAACTTTCTGTAGCTGTTACTCTTTGGATATTTTTCTTTCTTTCAATTATTAAGATTTGTCGCAAGATTGGACATACAACTATGGAGTTTTGGCTTAACAAATCTCTATTGTTTTCGAAATATTTCGATTTTCTGTTGTTCCCGGAAGAGAAATTCCTCTATTTTTTCACTTGATATTTAATTTGTCAACATTCATTTTAACGTTAAAGGTTTCAGTATGGGTGAACATTCTTTCCTCTTGTCGATAACAGTTTTAATCTTTTTCATTATTGACGTGAGTAAGTATTACCTTTCACTTACGAATGAATATTGTGGTTTAAATCATATTAATTTTAGCTATTCCTTGTCATATTTATATAAATCTCATGGTTGAATTGAGCATTGATACCGTATTTTTTGTTATTTAGTATACACTACCTTTCCATAAAAGACCGGACACTTTCGATTAGACGTTTTTGGGAAGTGCAGTGAAGTGTTATGTACACTATTCTCATATTTACTATTAGTTACCATGTGCTGCAACCATTCGTTATAATTCATATAGGGAAATATTAGAATGATTACTATAATGATGGAAAATGAGATTTTGATCTTAAAAGAGCTGAAAACACATATGAATTGTTGAGAATTTTTCTTGAAATTCAGGGCAATATTAATCAGCATCGCTTTTCTGCGGATGCAAATATCCACAAAATTGTCCAATCTAAAACATTGTGCATCAAAAACACCTAGCAAATTACTTTTTATAAGGTATATTAATAAAAATGTTATTTGAGGCCTTTTATTTTATATATTTAGAATATAAAAATTTCTTTTTTTAGCTTTTTTTTTTTTTTTTTTTTTTTTTTTTTTAACTTGTATATCATGATTTTTTTAAATCTCTGAAAAAATTTCGATATTAACAAGTTCTGCTGCACTTCTTACAATACTTTAATAATTCCATGTTTAAATTATTATATATAAAAACAAAATATGTTTTAGGAATTTGTCAAACAGATGCTTCAGAAAAATATCTGGTTAAAACTTAATAATAAGTAAATAATTCGTCTTAATTTTTTGTTAAATATAGTATATAATAATAATTTTGTTAAATATATTTTTGTTAAAAATTTATGAAATAGTTATCTTGTATAACTATATCTCTAAGAGAGATTTTAGAAGCTCTTAAATACTTCTCGAAATAAATTATGAATTCGTTAACTTATTTATAATCTATTATTTTAACTAAAATAAATAAAACAATTAAAACTCGACCATTTTAAAAATCATTTATACATTTATTTAATTTTCTTAAAATTTATAAACAAAAAATCATACCTACACGTGCATACTTTTTAAATTACAGAAATAACAAAATTCGTTATTTCTCACTTTATAAACACTGACAAATACTTTTTTAGTTGGTCAAAATGTTGTTTACATTTTCTGAAAGTTAGGGGACTCCTAAATAGTGTTCTAAATGAATGCCTACAATTAAGCATCATTGATTATATTTCAATTCACTCAATACTTTATTTAGTTTCCTTTCTTTTGTATTATATTTTATTTGGCTTAAGCATAGGAAAATAAAAGATGAAGATAGTTTTCTTCATATATTTTTCTTTTTTTCATACATGTTTTATGTTAATAAAGAATTTTTTGCTTACGTTAACAAACTTACATAGAACATCACTTTTGTTTGTTGACTAAAAACGTAATTATTTATAATTAATATCTAAAATTCAAATTTGGTATGGTTAAAAAACACCAATCTGAAAAGTAAATGTTGATAAAATTTTATTTTAGCTGATACATACGTTTTTTGGTGTGTTGAAACAGAAAATGAAGGCAGATTTTCTCTATCACGTATAGATTACTACCAATACGGGGGTGTCTACAGACATGAATATTTCACCAATGTAATTTTAATTATGATAACTTTTATAGTATGTTTCCATGATTAATTAAAATTAATTATGGAAACATACTATAAATTTTACCATATAATTATATTGGTGGAAGGATCTCGGAAGAAATTCTGTCGGTAGACACCCTGTATTGGCGAATATATATACGTGAGAGAGAAAAACTAGCTTCATTTTCGGTTTCAACACACCAAAATAAATATCAGCCAAAACTATGAAATCAAAATTTTACATATAGACCTGTGTAATTAATGTTAAATTTCCTTCCGTATTCAAGTATTAAATTGTTAAAAAAAAATACTCACAAAAGAAAAACCAGTTCGACTAAAATTAACATATAAATTGAAAATAGTTTGATTGTATGATAACGTAAGCATAACTCGAAATTTAAATATAAAACTGTTTTGCAATTACATGTAAATAAAAACTAGTATGTTGTGGCCACCACAAGACTTTCTTTTATATAATTTTGCATAAATTGAGACAGTACAAATTATTTTTTTAAATTATTATGTTTTAAAATTATTTTCCATGATGAATGCAGACGATTTTTATCTCACAGATTTTTTTTTTTTTTAATATATCGATAACTTTGTTTTAAAATATTACAGATCTACGGTTCAATCGTTCGATTTAAAGGTATTCGCGATTTCTTCCGAAATATACACATATTAAAAATTTACACTCCCTTCCCCCTGGGGGAGGGGAGCAATGATATGCACAAACATTTTTTCTTAGTTTACTATTATCAATAATTAATTTTAGAATCACTCGTTAAAAATAACTCTCATTACATACATTTATGCGAAATTTTGTTCTATACTGCCATGTTAAGAATTAAAAAATAAAAATAAATAAATAAATAAAACAGCGCCACTTGTTGAACAATTGATCCCGAAATCTAAATCAGCACCAGCTTAGGTCAAAGTCCAGCTAAATACTAAGTTTGGTTAAAATTCGTTCTTTGGTTCGTGACATACTGTTTCCACAAAATTTGTGATACACACACTGATAGACAATTTCTATAAACAGTTAAATCGTGTTCGAGACATCTCAAAACGTGTAAATCCATCGAAAACGGAAGTTCGAAAATTTTTACAAATCCAATACTTTCTTCTTACATATTTATAAAGTAGAAAGTAAAAATCAATTACTTGAAATTGAGGGAGCGGACAATACCTAATCTCGCCGGCAGCCTTGGCCCATGTTATTCTATGGGAAAATTTGTTTACATAATTACTCATTACCTAATGAATATTTTTCAATTCTATTTTCACATTTAGAAAATTCATAAGCATTCAATTAGTACTTGTTTTCCAAAAATAGATTTTTTAAAATTTTAGGATTTCATTTTGCGACTAGAAAATGAGAAAAATGCATTTTGTGAAAAATCGCATTTTTGAACTCAAAATTAAAATGTAAAAATTAAAAAAAAATGAATTTTTCAAACGAGTACTCATTTAACGGTTATGAATTTTCTGACTGCGAAAACAGAATTAAAAAATGTACATTAGGTAATGTGTAATTGTCGCAACAAATTTTCCCATAGAATAACATTGGCCACGGCTGTTCGCGGGATTAGGTATTTTCCACTCTTAACCCCTTAACGCGCGGTGTCCTCGCCACGAGGACGCAAAATTTAAGATCCAGATGCAAAAATTCATCCCGGAAATATTTTAGCAAAAATTCATTTTTATAACATATCAGAAAAGGCCGGTTTTTTAAACCTTAAAATTTAAAATTTCTTTTATTTTAATTTAGTTCATGAATTCCGGTGGCAGTATAATTTAAATGTTTCAAATTGTCTTGCGCCGCAAAGGGTTAACGATCAAGTCTATAAATTTAGAAAAGTCGAAAAAAATCTTTGCTTCATGTTACTAATGCATTTGTTAAAAAGGCTTCTCATTATATTCAATACTATATCGTCTAAATGTTCCGTTTTTTGAATATTATTTTTTGAATAGTTTATTTATCCTTATTCTTATCTTTATCTTAATATTATTTAATTGCCAAAAATAAGTATTAATATATATATATACATATATATATATATATATATATAAGGTAGTCAAAAAGCGGAAGATATGGCAACTATGCAATACATATAAAAAATAGTACTAGTTTCCTAATGGTATTTATAATTAGATATATTTTGTCAAACATTTTTGTTATGCTCTCATACTTTTCTACTTTTAATATTTGTCATATAGTTTTTTTTCTTTTAATAAAACCATATTTTTTTTTTCTCTGCACTGCGACACTAAAAATTTCAATTATATTTTCTTTACGTAATGTTTAAAGTAATCTAAACATAGCTTTTGAAGGTTTCCTAAATTTTGCGGTATTTCTCTAAAAAAATATATTGTTTAAAACGTTATTTGTGGATGAAAATATAAAAATATTGATTATCTATATTTTTCCCACTTCAGCGTTACATTATCTAAAAACTTAGTATTTCTAAAAAAAAAAAAAAAAAAAAAGATATACTTGTAGATAAACAAATAGATATATATATATATTTTTTTTTTTTTTTTTTGTACAAATTATTAGTGGTTTTAAATACAAAAGTGGATGTTTTGAAAAATCGAAAAGGAATTCTCCAATAAATAGAAAGAAAAAGAGAACCCACATTTTAAAAAAGAATAGCAAAAGGAAAAAATACACATAAATAATTTAAACCTTCACCATCAATATATCTGGTTGGATACTTTTTAATTTTTTTACGAATGATATATGAAAGCAATATTTCTTATATGAAACGTTGCTAGGTTCCTTTTTCGGGCATACGTTACGAAGGAATTCAGCAGTATTTTGTTTTATGTTGGTTTTATTTTCAAATTTCTGTTGCTGCAGATTATGTATAAATTTATCTTTCGAGTTTCAGATGTAGAAAGAAAAATGTAGTATTTTTTTTTTTCTATTCACATTTTTACTTTATGCATTTAATGGCATGTAAAGTTTCTCATTTTTTTTTTTTTTTACAATTTTCTTTAACCTTTTTCTAGCTTTTTTGCTAAATAATTCAGAATTTAATTCAAATGAATTTTATGTTATTTTTCTGTTTCTTTGTTTATTTATCTGAATTTTTATTTATTAATCAATCTAAATATGACTATGCATGTATATTTGTCATTTACACTTTAGATTCTATAACATTGTATACTTAGTAGTTTTCTAAAATGTTATCGATGAATGCGATTTTCCATGCGGTAGATTATCTCAGATTGTGTTTGTAAAAAAAAAAAAAAAAACGTGGTTTAATATTCACAAATTCAGTGATTTCCAGCTTAAACGCCGCACGTCAGGGGAAATTGTTTCACATCAGAAATTTTATTTAATATGCATATTTTATGCGTACTAGTTACTAAAACACAATATATTATCAAAAAAATTCCTGGTGTGAAATGGACGACCTGCGACGCTTACGCCGAAAATTACTTTAATTAGTTAACCCGTCAGCAGTCGCTGCAGACAGCGCCACCTATTACAAATTGCGCACTTTTTATTTAACTGTCACCAATAATTTTAAGAAGTGATGTGAACGACGTTTCTTCGATTTTTTATTCGCGATTTATATATATTAAATGCCACTTCTAAAAATTTTTGGTGGCAGTTGAATAAAAAAATCTCTCAATACTGACAGATGGGCGGCAAATCGACCAACTCGCGACTACTAACGGGTTAATAAATATGTAAACTCATCATTTCTTATATCGTAGATTTTACTTAAACATACAAATCATCAAAAGTTAGTCTTTTATAGTAATTTATATGCAGAGCTGCCAACCTAATCCGGCAAATTGTTTGTACCGCCCCTTTTTCTACACCAATATATTTTTAGAGTATTTGTTTTCTTAATTCATCGTAAATATATTTGAAGAGAATTACTCTAAAAATTAAGTGGTGTAGAAAAAGGGGCGTTACTAACAATTTGCCGGATTAGGTTGGCAGCTCTGTGTATGTATATACGTGTGTGTGTGTGTATTTATGTAAATCTACTTTAAATACAGTGTGACCATAAAATAACTTTCACTGTTTTGAAGTATATAGAACAAAATCTAATGAACCGAATAAAGCTAAATTTCATCTACAGATTGTAGATGGTTACTGAAAAGAAATAATTAGCACCAAAAAATGTTTATAAGGGATATTTTGGCGTTTTTCTCATGTAGACGCTTTTGAATTTGTACTATGGATATAAATTGTGCAACTTTCCTAGCGAATATGTGATTTTGGAGCTATTAAAAATGAAATAAGTCAATATTTTGCATAAATGCACGAAAAATGGATTATGTAAGATTTTTTAATATTCTAATAAAAACGCATATTCAGAAATGAATAAAATACTTTTAACACTTTCGCGACCGCATGTTTTTGTCTTTTTGGCAGAAAGGTCCGCCTGTGGGCGTTATTCTCCCAAGTTACAATATTTCAGAACAAAATTTTCTATATTCAGATTCATATTACAAATGGGTATACAATGTAATTATACTCTTTTTAATTAATGTATTTATATCCATAGTACATTGGTTGTACAAATATTAATATTGTGTATATTTTTAAGAAATAAATGACATAAGAATTGCAAAGGAAACACCCACTGGCGGAGTTACAGATTCCCAAATGACGTGAATCTACGCCTGCGGTCGCGAAAGTGTTAATACTATACATCACTCTTTACATAGTCAATTTTCAATGGATTTTGTAACATTTATTAATGTTCGAATAAATATGCACGTGGAGAAATGTTAAGATGAAGAAATGATGAAAAAATGCCGTTAATGTCATACGTCACTCTTTAAATAATCCATGTTCCATGGATTATGTAATATTTATAAATGTTCGAATAAATGCACATGCAGAAATACATGACATACCATTAATAACGGTACGTTGTTCGTTAACATAATCCATTTTACGTGCAGTTTTGAAAGTTATTTCGTTTTCAACAGCTCGAAAATCAGACATTTTTTGGGAAAGTTGTTTAAGCTAATTTGACAGCACACATTTAATAAAACGTATGTAACAGCAGCGGTAAAATCTTTTTTTTTTTTTTTAATCATTTTTTCGTGTCTTCTATAGTCTGTAGATGAAAACTGGTTTTATTCGGTTCATTAGTTTTTGCTGTAGAAGTCTCAAAGCAGTGAAAGTTATTTTAAGTTCGCCCTGTATATCAATTTAAAAATAAAAAATAAACTTGAATCTACGTGCTGTTTAAAACATTCCTAAAGAATTTCTTTAAGACCTAGTTAAAATCAATTATAACTAATGCATTACTTATTGATTTATACAAAATCAATTAACATTAAAGAAAGTACCCACTTCCTTAATGCATCTTTTTTACAAGTATTCGGTTTTTGATTCTCAGCTTTGTACAAAATACATTTCTGAACTTGAAGGTAGTTGTGGGAACGTATCTAAATAATGTAAAGTTCTTGAAAATAAACAAAACTGAATAAATGTTCGTTATTTATTTATTTTTTTATTTATTCTCCATTCTTCATTTAGTTCTCATTATTTCGGAAAATTTCTTGCATTATTGGAGATAAATAAATGAACAATGTGCTTCCATTTAAATTAAGAATGAGATTTTTCTTGTTTTCAAATTATCAGCTAACTCATTTTTCTTTTTAAATCTTTTGTTACAATAAAATAGAATTTGTAATTTAACCCATTTAAAATATCATGAAATCAATGTTGAATAATAAAATCAATGTTGTTGTACAGATGCTTCTTCAGTTTCTTTCTTTCTTTTTAATACAGCGCATGATTCATAATATTGCTATCGCAAAATCATCATGATGTTCGAATTTCACTTCAAGGGATTTTAATCCAAGAATTAATTATAAATAACTCTTTTTTGTGAAATGAAGACATGTAAATAAAAATAAAAGTAAAAGTAAATAAAAATAAAAAATCTTCCACTCTGACAAAAAAAAAAAATAAATAAATAAAATAAAATAAAATAAAATCTGCAGTATATTACAGCATATGTTCTGGTGAATGATTAAAAAAAATTCCAATGCCTTAAATCAATCATTGTCTTTAGAACTTAATATACAAAAATTTTCTATGTATCTGTAAAGAAAAATAAAAGCTCACTTACTATAAAAAGGTACAAAAGGTAGATGAAGATACCAACATAAAATTAAATTTAGATTTATTTCGAATAGAAATTGTATCATATATATATTTCAAGAATAAAACTATTTTTTTCTATGAGTTAATGTAAATATATGCATTTGAGTATCTTTTAATTTAAATTATGCAAAATTTTGCTACTCGAGTAACCTTCACAAAATTAAAATTTCTTATATGTATTTCGACTGTTTTATCGAAATTTTTCTAAAACGATCCATTTTTTTTTTTTTTTTTTTTTTTTTCTGTGAGTGTCAGTTTTAGTCAATATTAAAGAACAAACGTTGTAAATTACAAGGAATAAAAAACTTTTTACACATGTATGTTTAATAAGTTCCTCAAAAAAAAATTTAAATTAAAGTTTAAAAATTAAATGTCAAGTACAAAGCTTTTCACTGCAAATATTGCAGCCGCATTAGAAGTTAAAAAAAAAAAAAAAAAAAAAAAAAAATGCTGACAATCATTAATTACACAATTCTTCATCTAAAATTTTGATTTCATAATTTTGGCTGATTTTTATATTTTTTAGTGTGTTGAAACTGAAACTGAAGCGAATTTTTCTCTATCACGTATAGATTTTTGCCAATGCAGGTTGTCTACCAACACAGTTTCTTTTGTGACTCTTCCACCAGTAGTATATGGTAACTTTTATAGTATGAAACTACTGAAAGTGAAGAAACTGTGTTCGTAAACACCCTGTATTGGCAAAAATCTATACCTGATAGAGAACAATTGTTTTCATTTTCGGTTTCATATAACATATATATCAGCAAAAATTACCAAATCAAATTATGTCAATATTATTCTCGTAGACCTGTGTTAAATATACATTACAGTATCAGTGTGGTTGAAGTTCACAAAATTACCTGCAATATAAATTATAAGCAATATTTAAATTATGTTATTCTTTAAAAATTATCTTTAAGAGTATATATAACGAGAATGATGAAAGTGTTTCGGCTTTTTTTTCTACCATTATTTTCACACAGAAGTCTTTATCGTAATTTTATATTTAACTTTATATTTTATTTATTTATTTCTTCTTATTTTTTCTGTTAAATAGGATAGAAATTATTGTTCCAAAGTAGTGATAACAAAAATGTGGAACTTTTTCACAGCTTAATTTTTACTTATGCTTTCGTAAGTAGAATTTATAATTGGCACTTTAGCATAATTTCATAGTTCTATACTTTAAAATATTTGCACACCGTATTTTCCTGAGTATAATCCACTGGTCTCATACACGTGTTTAACACCGGAAAATTTATTTAATTAAATATAATATAAATGAAATGAAATGTACCTTGCATAGTTCCAAACTTTTACACTTTTTGGCTACCGGAAAATTTAAATAGAAATATTATAAATAATTATGCAACAGTATGTCTATTAAAGTTTTCCGGTATAGCAACTAAGCTTAGTTGGCTACTAAGTTGGCAATTTAAATTAGCAACTAAGCTTTGTCTGCTAATTAAAATTTCGGAATTAAAACTGATTTATATGATCTGCGGATTATACGTAGAAAAATAATTTGCTTTATGAAATACTAACTAGAAAATCCATTTTTTTGGTCAATTATTTTAGTTTAGAGAGAGACCCCTTGGAGGGCATTCCCCCCCCCCTCCACGCCTTAAGCCCAGATCCCTAGTGTAGACAATTGGCCTTAACCCGAACAGCAGCACCATCGATTTGTTTAGCAATAAATATTTCAGTGAAACCTCGAATAACTGAACACTGAATATATTAAATAAATTATATTTTGAGTTCATTTAAACGTATTAAAAATGTTATTTTATTCACTCACTCCTTAATATATATTTCTAATCTACTTCCTTCTTCCGTGATACGTCTATATCCCTAGAATTAAACGACAAAGTTCATATAGTAGATTCTCATATAATGCACACAATACTTCTCTTTTCCGTGTTGAAAAGAGTTACTTAGTTTTCATTTTTATATTCTTTTCTTTACGCAGTTTCAAACGAAAGTCAACTTTCTCCCTATTCCTTTGGAGATAATGGGATTTGATTCTCCTCAGCGTCGTACCATTCTAGATTCACGCACCACCATTTTGATTCTTTTTAACTTCCCGCAAGACTAATAAAAATGTTTATGTCTTTCATTTTTATTTATTTATTTTCTATTTTTATTTTTTGCTGTAAAGAAAGCAATGTAAGAAAACAATGTTGGTATCACCTGATCAAACAAGAAATTTAATGGAAACCTTTCTTAGATAAAGTGTACTATGATGTGTACTATGTCAGTAATTTTTGCGTACGCATCCAATATCCAACACTCGGCAGGCAAGGGGGGAGGCATTCTACATAAGGCTTTAAGCGAATTTTGAAAATTAATTAACTTTCAATTATTATTATTTATATGCATTAGGAGCTATGCTTCACAGATAAATTTTTATTCAAGTATTTGCAGTTTTTTTTTTTTTTTTTAGCCATTATAATATTAAAGAAGTCTAGTTTTAAAATAGAAAAGAACTATATTTAATAAAATAGGTAAAATTTTATTTTTTCACTTTTTTTCTTTTCAAATACATAAAATTAAGAAAGAAAAGATTAAAATTTAAGATAAATGATATGTCATTTTTTTTTTTCTAAATATAAAGAATGTAAAGTAAGAAGAGAATCTTAGTTCTACTTTAGAAAATAGCAAATTGTATGGAATCCTTTCTTAGCAAAAGTGTACTATAAGATGTACTGTGACTAGTAATTTTTACGTATGCATTCTTCTAACAGCACTTGGGAGACGAGAATGGTGTTATTCTATATAGATGATTTTAAGCTAATTTTGAAAATAGGTTATCTTTCAAAAGATAAATTATTATTTACAATAAAAAATATTTGAAATCTGCAAATTTTTATTATACTTATTTGTTACTTTAATAATATATACAAAACATGAAGTATTTGTATTAGCGTCTATATTTTTATTAGTCCATATTTATCATGAGTTGTTGATTAAGAATGAAAAAAATTAGAGCGTCAAAAAGTGTATTATTATTATTATTTTTATTATTAAAAGGATTTTTTGATAACATGCACTTCTTGTATACAATATCACAAAGTACAGGGTTTTCAGTAGACGCTATTTTGAATACCTCATTTTATATAAAGCAATCTTTATATTATTCTTTTAACGATGCGTTCTATAAACGATTAATGAAGACTTCTGTATATATAATATAAAGTGGTATTCAAGGCAGTGAATGCTGAGAATTCTAAAACATATTTTTCTTACAAAATGTACATGCACTGTTTTTGCGCTACATCCTTTCTCACTTTTTTTTTTTTTTTTTTTTTTTTTTTTTTTTTTTTTCGCCTCATGAAGGATCATTTTTAATAACTTCAACTCGAAACAATTGTTGCAGTTATTTATTATTTTTTTTTTATGATGTTTGTAAATTAAGTAATTTAGATTAACGGTGTTTTGTTCCTATTTCATAGCTGTCAAATTTTGTGCTTTTCGCCTATCGGAAATTTTCAAAAGAAATTCTTTACAAATTTATGTGACAACATTCACTGATTAAATAAAAGAAAAAATTCTTTCATATTGTATTCTTAACTTCTTTGTGAAGACAAAAAAAAAAAAAAAAAAAAAAAAAAAAAAAAAAAATAGGATAACTAATCAGATAATAACAAAATCTTTTAAAGAAGTGTCTTTTTATAAAATCGTCATTTGAATTGATATCTTTAAAAGCGTTTTAATTCCAGTGTCATATTTTTAAATGGTCATTACATATGTTACGGGATAAAATTTTCCAAAAAAAATTAATTTTATCCATTAACTATCCATGTCGTTTAATAAATTCTCCTTAAATTAAAACCCCGCAAAAAGGATCTAATTAAAAACTGTCAGTTTTAGTTGCCTCAAAATTTCTCTGGGCGATATTACGCAGACATTTTTCATAAATAACAACGAAAATTTCACTTCGCTTATTGAGTTTTGCAATTCTTTTTTTTAATAAAATCTTTTATTTTTATTCAACGCTGAAAAAAAGCTTACTGAACAGCAGCTAAAAAAATAAAGAAATAAAATAAATCTCAAATGTTTTTGCCCAGTTTTTATTAAATTATTTTTCCATTTCAGAGATTTTTCTTATTGTTTTCTCTGAATTATTACATTAATTAAAATAAAAAATAAAGGAAAGAATAACATTCTTTTGTTAAAAATATTTTTGTCAGCTTTTAATAATTTAACTGACTTGGTTAAAAGACTTCTTTGAACTTTAAGAATTTCAAAGCCAAATGTCTTTCCCAAGCGAGCACATAATGGGAGACTGGCTTAACAGATAGTTTATATCTATGCTTATTTTTTATTCATTTTAATTTAATTTATTTTATTTTTTGATGATTGAGAAACAATTCCCCTTCTCCATTAAATCAAACTGATATCATTACAAGCTAAAGATTTAAAAAATAAATATTTCACTGTAATATGTTTCTTAAAATATACAACAAATACAATATCTTTTATAACATGCTTAAATTTTCTTGTTTTGAAATACCTCATTTACACATTGTCATCGGAGTATTTTCCAGTTTTGAACAGTGAGGTTTTTGGTGTTCTTATTAAATATTTTATTACTTAACAAAATGATTTTAAGTATTGGAGATTAAATAATTTAAAATTTTATCCTCAGAATTCGATGCAGTAAATGCCACTGGCGTATATATACGCCGGAAGCACGCGAAGCGTAAACACAAATATGTAAAATCGTTTTTTAAGGTAAAGTAATTTTTTAGAATAACGTCTAAGGTTGAAGTTTTTGCTTTTATACCTTACTAGTTTTTTCTAAAATAGTTGTTATTACCAATACAGAGTTCACTCAGTCCTTATTTTTCGGCACCAGTAAAATTTTACAGCAGATTTTGTCAAAAAATAAGCTTATGATTCTAACCAGGAAACCATCCGGATAGTGTAATAATAGAAATCAATTAAATTATGTTAATTCGAAAGGGCATAATCTAACGCGATTTTTGACACATAAAGTATTAGCCCTCATAAGCTCGTTCTCGAGATATCTATATTTAAGTTTGAGTAAAAACGTAGTAACGAGAAAAGAGTGGGAGGAGTCCCGTCAAAACTTGCCAGAACCATGACTTTTATCAATATTTAGATTCTATTTTAGCGAATTTTTAGGTATTGTATCTCGATTGAATATATCTCAAAGCTGAAATGGGCAACTGATTAATGCATGAAAGAACACGTTTGTCTACGCTCTTTCGATTTCTGCTTGTTTTGGATTTCATTCATTATTTCAGTAAGGTGTGGTGTTGTCGATTTAGGCGTGGTTGCACCGATTATTAGCGAACTTTCAGAATTTATAACTCGGAAACGAGCTGACGAGGGCTATTGTTTTATGCATCAAAAAACATATTTATATATGCTCTTGCGATTAATGCTTGTTTGGAATTTTTTTTTACGATTACAGTTTGATTTCTGTTATCATTTCTGGTAAGAAAAACTTTATTATATAAATAGTATGGTGGAAGAATCCTTGCAAAAGGGCGAGTTCATAGTAACCCTGCAATAGTTGAAAGAAAAAAGAAAAAGAAAACGTACTTTTCTATTTCTTTCTGATATCTGTTGAGAGAATAAATAATACAGGGTAGTTATAATTAAACTTCCCCTATAAACATCATCCTACAGCGCAAACGGGTGAACGGAATGCAACGAAATTTGGTATATAGACTATACACGAGATGAGCTCATGGAATTTCGGAAAAGAAAAAAAAAGTTTTCAAAATGTCCACCAGAGGGTGCCTTTTCCGGAAAAACATTAAATTTAACACAAACGACCAAAACGAAATACAGACACAATATTAACAATCCAGAACAAGAATTATGAGTAGTAAAATGTAAAACCGGCAAAAGCTGTCAGTTCTAGGAAAAAAATGTTGAGATTTGCATGCTTGCGAAGAAGAGGAAGCTTTATGCAAAACAGGTATTACTTAATGTGGTTCGATGACGAGGTGATCAGAAACTAGTCAGTAAATGTTAATATTGTTTCTGTATTCCGTTTTGGCCGTTTATTCAGGGTTCGTACGGTCCTTATTTTTTCCCTGAGTCTTATACCAGTAAATGTTTTAGAACGATTTCCGCTATAAAATAAGTCTTCCTGATTAAGATTAATTTTATTGTTTCAGAATACTGGTGTGAGACTCAGGGAAAAAATAAGGCCCGTACGAACCCTGTTATTGTGTTAAATTTAATGTTTTTCCGGAAAAAGGGCCCTCTGGTGGACATTTGGGAACTTTTTTTTTTTTTTTTCGAAATTCCGTGAGCGCTTCTCGCGTATACCAAATTTCATTGCATTCCGTTCACCCGTTTGCGCTGTAAGATGCTGTTAATAGGGGAAGTTATTATAACCACCCTGTATATCTGTTATGCTAATTAAGTGATTATACTAAATAGGATAGTAATTATTGCTAGAAAATAGTTGTAGCACAAAGAAAAAGTAAAAAATTCCCTGTGTGTGACTGACATTGCATTTACCATGGTTTTTCACTGGGATAAATGAATCACTTTTTGGAAGGAATCGTGAATATAATTGATTAGTGACAATAATTTTTTTCACACTTGACATTGTGAGTTTTTTTGTTTTCGTCCCATGCTTTTCTTCTATGGAATATTGACTCTTTTTTTTTCCGTGTTTCTATGGGTTTTTAGCTTTTTTTCCCATGTATTTTACATTCTAAAGTGCGGTGGAATACTGTATTTACTTTAGGTTATTATTTAACATTACAAAGGCACGTGAAAAAAAATTGTAAGAGAAAAATAAAATCATAAAGTTCAGTTTCATAACTTCAACAATGAAATCTCATTTTTCTAATTTTTGTTCAGATGTAACAAAACCTTACCGCCCTTTCACTCAATGTAAGGCGTAGGAGTGGAAATATTGTCCTGAACATAACTTGTAAATTTACTAAACTAAAGACGGTTAAAGAAAGTTATTTATGGTACCTAGAATTCAAGAAACAAAATGTTGGAAGAAATCGTGTCTAAAATTTATATTTGATTGTGCATTTATGTAGAAGACGTGCGTGATTATCAGTGGGTGGGTGTATCTGGATGCACGCGATTTCAGGACGTGCTCCGTTGATTCCATTGTCGGATGCATCTCTTGGAACCGGTTTCCGGTTCCACATTCCGAGACGGTTGCGTCACGTGACCGTCTGCCACCCCCGTGACGTCACGTGCAGTGCCGGTTGCCATTCTTTTCTTTAATAATTCTATCTAGTAAGTTTGGGGAATCCCATTTCAACGAAAGAGAGGATCCGCTGTTTGTCTGTCCTACTGACACGCAGTTGCTAATGGATGGACGCCGAAGCATCATGCTTCATAAACTTGTGTGCTAGTGACGCAGTCCTTGAACCATGCATAATCCGTTAGCGATATGAAAAGGCGAAAATAAACTTTTGAACCGAAAAATTTTGAAAATAAATCTGACCATGAAAAACAAGTGTTTTGAGGGTAGCGTTCTAATCCGTATTTGAAACTAGGAAAGAAAGAGATGCGGAGATACATGGGATGGTTTCCTTGAAATCTAAATACCAGTTTCCTGTTAGTTAAAAAAAAAAAATCCGGTCAAGGGTTCAAACAAAGTATTATTTTAATGTATGAAAAATTGGGGTATTTAGATAAATGAGAACGCTAGCTCTCTTTGTTATTTTATTTACTTTTTTTTATGGTTATAAATTACCTTGCAAAATTTTGAACGGTTCTTCGACTAAATTTAGATTATTTTTCTACTTCAATTTTCAAAAAAATATATAATGAGCTTTTATTTACTTTTTGTACCATTACGATTCACGACAGCTTGTTCACTTAGCAATTGTCGTTGCATTTTGCAAAAACAGCAACAAATGTCGCCAAGTCCTGCAACAATTGTCGTCAGCAGATATCATAAATATGTACACGTGGATGACAAATTTATCATCTAAAACATTTTTAAATAGCTACATTTATTATTATTATTATTATTATTATTATTATTATTATTATTTATGTTTTTAAGAAATTGAAACTAATACATTTTGATGTTTGCAAACAGTCGAAAAAAAAAGTCTTAGAAATATGAAATTACTGACTTAAATTAATCTTTTTGAAAACGATTTTCGTTTTTTGTTTAGTAAACAGCACTGATATTAGCTCAACAGTCGACGTTAATACTCTCTGTCAGAGCGACATTTAGTCCACTATACTACGTTCTTACATCATACCCACTTTTTTTTTTTTTTTTTTTTTTTTTTTTTGCCGGTTCAAGGGTCGGATTTATTTATTTCAAATTGAAACAATTGTTGTATATTTTTAAAATTTATAGTGCTTGCTGACTATCTTCGTCGTTAAAGATCAATTTTTTGGTGTATTTTACTGCAAATTGTCTAAAATCTGTCATGCGTAATTCATATGTTTAACCTTTTATATCACAAATTATTGAATTTTTGGAAAAATAGTTTGAAACATTTTTTATTATATTTCTTTATGCATGAGAATCATCTCATATTAACACTTTCGCGACCGCATGATTTTGAATTTTTGACAGTAAGGTCCACCTGTGGGCGTTATTCTCCCATGTTACAATATTTCAGAACAAAATTTTTTGTATTCATATTTACATTAGAAATGGACATACATTATAATTATGTTCTTTCTAATCAAGGTATTTGTATCCATAATATATTTCATTGTAAAAATGTGAATATTGGTTGTATATTTAAGAAATAAATAGCATACAAATTGCGAAAGAAACGCCCACTGGTGGAGTTACAGATTTTTAGATGACGTGAATCTACGCCAGCGGTCACGAAAGTATTAAATTTAGCTTAAACTATAGCTTAACTATAGGGAATTAATTATCTCAATTATTCATATTTAGGATTTTTTTTTTTTTTTTTATGGGACTTTAAAGTCCCGGTGGTATACAAGGGGTTAAATTCCTTACTGAAATTAAACTTTTCTACATTTGCGGGAATTATTATTCATAAAAGAGAAAGAAATAAAACTGTTTTTGTTTAGAATATCGTAATACTAAAGCAAACATGCCAACATTTTAATTTATTTCGCAGCACTGTTAATACCCGCCCTGTTTTCACATCACTTTATTTGTACAGAGCTGCCAACCTAATCCGGGAAATTGTTAGTAACGCCCCTTTTTTTACACCACTTAATTTTTAGAGTAATTCTCTTCAAATATATTTACGATGAATTAAGAAAACAAATACTCTAAATATATATTGGTGTAGGAAAAGGGGCGGGACAAACAATTTGCCGGATTAGGTTGGCAGCTCTGTTTGTAGAGAAATTTTCTCCAACCTGTAATTGCGATTGAATGAAGAAAAATACCTTTGAGGAAATGTGCTGAGAAAAAAGAAGCGGGTACTGACAATTTTCCGAAATAAATTAAAATGTCGGCATGTCTGATTATTGTGTTGTGCAGGGATGGAACACGGGCGCAGAATTCATACCGGAATGTGTTTAAGAAATTTCTCTACCTATAATATCGTCGATTTAAGAGGTAGAAAATTTTCTTACATTGATAGTGGTATGAATTCTGCGCCCGTGTTCCATCCCTGGTTGTGTTATTTGCTTAAAGAAGTTACAAAACCATAAAATATGTTTTAAACGTGTGTATACATTTGTCTACTATCAAAAATTTTTGGAACGCTGAATCCTAACCTAGGTGATCGTTTTGGACCATTTAATTTTCATTGGATTATTGACGTGAACCCTAGTTGTAACCAAAGTGCACTGTAAAAAATATGTCCTTTTTGCTGCCAGAAATTCTCTGTATTTTGAGAAAATACGCGTAATTTACGAAAAAATTACGTTGTCAGAGCGTATTTTCTGAAATTACAGAGAACTTCTGGCAGCAAATAGGACATATTTTTTTCAGTGTACCGTAATTTCCGATGTATGAGCGTTTCCAACTTTTATAATTTATTCACGAGCATTTTTAGCCCCGCCTCTTTTTTATACCGGAAATTTTGAAAAATGATTTTCTTCTTATTTAATCGTTGTCACATATTAATGAGAAATAATCTACAAAATTTCTGGTGCGAAAAGAAGGCGGGGCTAAAAATACTCGTGAATAAATTATAAAAGTTGGGAACGCTGGCAACAAGTCAGGAAAATCAGCTTCACAACAAAAATTTTAATTAACACTTGTAATTATATTCGTACTAAGAACAGGAGTACTATATTTAATTAAATATAATTTCTGGGGTAAAACGAGTGTGTCTGACATCAGTGCTGCGAGATTGCGGGAAATTTTTATTCAATATCCACCACTAAATTTTTTTTGCAATGGTTAGCTAATTACATTAACGATTTCTTTGCAAGATGCTTCAAAGTAATAAGTAAAGCATTTTATTTAAAATTTAGTTGTGGGTGTTAAATAAAAATTTCCCTCAATCTGGCAGCACTGTCTGACATGCGGCTGATACGCGAGAAATTAAGGTGCATTCAAGATAATAAAACTGCGCCAGATTTCCACACCGGATTTAATTTAGAAATTAAATCTTTTTGTATTTCAGTCTTTTTATTAAACTGTGAAGATTTTTGCTAAATTTCGAAAAAGAAAATTTAATTTCTCATTGAAGATAGATTAATTCTTTTTAAAGATAAATTAATGCAATGCTTTTCATGCATATAAAGCTTAATTAAAAGAAAAAAAATGTTGGATTTGGAACTTAAAATATATTACATATAGATTAAAAAAAAAAAAAAAAAAAGACAAAATATCTTTATAATATATCACAAATATAGAAAAATAAACTAGGTAATTTGATGTAATAGTATATATAAATGTCTCATTTAACAGTTATTTTCACAACTTTTTTTTTTTTTTTTTTCTGTACATGATATAAATGTATATAGTAGGATTATTGAAATAGTTACAAAATTCAATAGATAGTCACCAACCATAATTGAAAGCTATTTAATATGTTTAAACGTATTTCTATTAACACTTTCGCTACCGCATGTTTTTGTCTTTTTGACAGTAAGGTCCGCCTGTGGGCGTTATTCTCCCAGTTACAATATTTCAAAACAAAATTTTCTATATTCAAATTTATATTACAGATAGATATACATTGTAATCATACCTCCAACATCCTAATAAATATACCGTAGTATTGTTAGTCCCGCCCTTTTTCTCCCACCAACAAATTTTTAGAGTAATATTCTCCAAATGCAGTTGTGATTAAATAAGAAGAAAAATACTCTAAAAATATACTGGTGTGAAAAAGAAGGCGGGGCTAATAATACTACGGAATATTATTCAGTATGCTGGAGGTGATGATTATAATTATACTCTCTCTAATCAAAGTATTTATATCCGTAGTATATTGGTTGTACAAATATGAATATTGTGTATATATTTTGAAATAAATGACAAATTGCAAAAGAAACGCCCACTGGCTGAGTTACAGATATTCAAATGACATGAATCTACGTCAGCGGTCGCAAAAGTTTTAATTAAATTATTAAACTGATTTTAACGCTTTCCATAAGCGGTTTGTTGGTTCTCTTTAAAAAAAAAAAAAAAAAAAAAAAAAAAAAGTATTCTTATCCAATTTTGCCGCAAAAATTACCGCATCTTTCTAATAGCATAAATTAAATTCAAATCAAAACTCCAAAGTAAGTTATTGGACGAGAATTTGGTTAAGACAAGCATAGTTTGCTGTAATTCAGTTTTTTTTTTTTTTTTCGATAAAAGTATGTTTACAAAAGTATAATAACATTAGGCTCTCATTTTGAGCATAATTAAATCAATAAAACTAATTTACGGAATGTATATTCTATTTTGTATGTTCATTTGTGTAAGATAATATTCTTTCCTTTTTAAATTGTGATATATTTTGATATCGAAACATAAAGCTTTCTAAAGATCGATTAATGTCTATACTTATGCTGATGCATTTTAATTTTCAATATTATATTTCGTTCTTTTAACAATTTAAGAAAATAGTTAAATTATCGCATTATTTTGATATAAGAGCATAAAGCATTCTGAAATTTAGTTAAGACGAATATTTACAGAAATGTATTTTGCATGAGTTGGATTTTAAGTTTTGGTTCTTCTGTAGGTATTTAAGAAAATAAAACATTTAAAAAAGAAATGCCTCATTTCCTTATAAATATATAGGATAATTCAAATTTTGGCCACTTAGATGAAAAAACTATCTGTTCCACCTAAAAATAATTTCGTCCGAATATTTTCTTTGCTATATAATTTTTCATCTTTAGAAAATAATAAAAGTAATAAAAATAAATAAAATAAATGTTTCCATTTATTGTTTCAAAATGGCTCTGCAATCCAAAATATACCGAATGTTGGTAAAATAATAATAATAATTATTATTATTATAATAATAATTAAAATATAGCTTACACTAGGGTCCTAGACTTTTCAATGATTCTTAGTCTGTATCTATGCGTTTTTTTTTTTTTTTTTTTTTTTTTGAGAAAACCGTGAAAAAATTCGAACGGTTCGGGTATGAGCACGACCTGAGTTCTCACCTCTTCCGTCTGCTAGATTTGAGAGCATAATCTTTTAGTCACTGATGAGGCATAGATGCAAAATAATAAAAAATAAGTCTTAAAATTGTAAACGATAGTTATCAAAGTGTATAACACAAGACGAAAATGTTAAAGTTTTAATTTTAAAGAAGGTAACAGAATGGACATTTCAAAAGCAAATTGACTTATAATGCTAAAACTGTACGAATTTTAATACATTTTATTAATAAAATTAGTTTTGTATTCAAAAATAATTAATAGATCTTGAAAAAATATATTTTTTTCTGAACCATTTAAAAATTAGAATTGTAAAATTTTTGGAGAATGACTCATATATATATAAGAGAGAAGCCAACATTTTAATTTATTCCGGAGCATTTTTAGCCTCGCCTTTAAACCATACTACTTATTTTTTAAGACTGTTTTTTTTTTCTTATTTTATCGTAATTATGTATTGGAAAAAAAATTTCTATAAAAAAAAAAAAAAAATTGCACAATAAAGGCGGGGCTAAAAATGCTCCTGAATAAATTAAAATGTTGGCAATTATCATATGACATGCAGACATATAATTATGCAGATATACTGTTAGATCTCTATTTTGTCTTTTGACTAAGGAACAACCCCTTGATCAAACGGCAATTTCAACAAGAATTGAAATAATTAAAGTATGATATACTTTTAATAATTTGTCAACCAATAATTTCTTAAATTTTTAAGAATTTGTTAAAAAATTTGTTTTCGAAAATTTTGGTGCAGAATTTTTCTTTAAATAATATCGTGTGAAAAAGAAAAAAAAATGTGGGCTAACAATATTCCGAAATAAATTAGAAATTTCGGCGCATATGTATAAGTGATATAATTAATTTGTGTTAGTTTTTAATGCATAGCTGTGATTATTTTAATTTTTTCCGGAGTACTTTAAGCCCCACCTTTCTTTAGCACCACTTTATTTATAGAAAATTTTTCTCCAATATATAAATTCGATGAAGTAAAAAAAAAAAAAAAAAAAAAAACAAAAAAAAAAACAACTTTTAAAAAATAAGTGATAGGAAATAAAGGCAGGTATTATTCAGTATGCTGGAGGTGATGATTATAATTATACTCTCTCTAATCAAAGTATTTATATCCGTAGTATATTGGTTGTACAAATATGAATATTGTGTATATATTTTGAAATAAATGACAAATTGCAAAAGAAACGCCCACTGGCTGAGTTACAGATATTCAAATGACATGAATCTACGTCAGCGGTCGCAAAAGTTTTAATTAAATTATTAAACTGATTTTAACGCTTTCCATAAGCGGTTTGTTGCTTCTCTTAAAAAAAAAAAAAAAAAAAAAAAAAAAAGTATTCTTATCCAATTTTGCCGCAAAAATTACCGCATCTTTCTAATAGCATAAATTAAATTCAAATCAAAACTCCAAAGTAAGTTATTGGACGAGAATTTGGTTAAGACAAGCATAGTTTGCTGTAATTCAGTTTTTTTTTTTTTTTTTTTCGATAAAAGTATGTTTACAAAAGTATAATAACATTAGGCTCTCATTTTGAGCATAATTAAATCAATAAAACTAATTTACGGAATGTATATTCTATTTTGTATGTTCATTTGTGTAAGATAATATTCTTTCCTTTTTAAATTGTGATATATTTTGATATCGAAACATAAAGCTTTCTAAAGATCGATTAATGTCTATACTTATGCTGATGCATTTTAATTTTCAATATTATATTTCGTTCTTTTAACAATTTAAGAAAATAGTTAAATTATCGCATTATTTTGATATAAGAGCATAAAGCATTCTGAAATTTAGTTAAGACGAATATTTACAGAAATGTATTTTGCATGAGTTGGATTTTAAGTTTTGGTTCTTCTGTAGGTATTTAAGAAAATAAAACATTTAAAAAAGAAATGCCTCATTTCCTTATAAATATATAGGATAATTCAAATTTTGGCCACTTAGATGAAAAAACTATCTGTTCCACCTAAAAATAATTTCGTCCGAATATTTTCTTTGCTATATAATTTTTCATCTTTAGAAAATAATAAAAGTAATAAAAATAAATAAAATAAATGCTTCCATTTATTGTTTCAAAATGGCTCTGCAATCCAAAATATACCGAATGTTGGTAAAATAATAATAATAATTATTATTATTATTATAATAATTAAAATATAGCTTACACTAGGGTCCTAGACTTTTCAATGATTCTTAGTCTGTATCTATGCGTTTTTTTTTTTTTTTTTTTTTTTTTTTGAGAAAACCGTGAAAAAATTCGAACGGTTCGGGTATGAGCACGACCTGAGTTCTCACCTCTTCCGTCTGCTAGATTTGAGAGCATAATCTTTTAGTCACTGATGAGGCATAGATGCAAAATAATAAAAAATAAGTCTTAAAATTGTAAACGATAGTTATCAAAGTGTATAACACAAGACGAAAATGTTAAAGTTTTAATTTTAAAGAAGGTAACAGAATGGACATTTCAAAAGCAAATTGACTTATAATGCTAAAACTGTACGAATTTTAATACATTTTATTAATAAAATTAGTTTTGTATTCAAAAATAATTAATAGATCTTGAAAAAATATTTTTTTTTCTGAACCATTTAAAAATTAGAATTGTAAAATTTTTGGAGAATGACTCATATATATATAAGAGAGAAGCCAACATTTTAATTTATTCCGGAGCATTTTTAGCCTCGCCTTTAAACCATACTACTTATTTTTTAAGACTGTTTTTTTTTCTTATTTTATCGTAATTATGTATTGGAAAAAAAATTTCTATAAAAAAAAAAAAAAAAAAAAAAAAAAAAAAAAAAAAATTGCACAATAAAGGCGGGGCTAAAAATGCTCCTGAATAAATTAAAATGTTGGCAATTATCATATGACATGCAGACATATAATTATGCAGATATACTGTTAGATCTCTATTTTGTCTTTTGACTAAGGAACAACCCCTTGATCAAACGGCAATTTCAACAAGAATTGAAATAATTAAAGTATGATATACTTTTAATAATTTGTCAACCAATAATTTCTTAAATTTTTAAGAATTTGTTAAAAAATTTGTTTTCGAAAATTTTGGTGCAGAATTTTTCTTTAAATAATATCGTGTGAAAAAGAAAAAAAAATGTGGGCTAACAATATTCCGAAATAAATTAGAAATTTCGGCGCATATGTATAAGTGATATAATTAATTTGTGTTAGTTTTTAATGCATAGCTGTGATTATTTTAATTTTTTCCGGAGTACTTTAAGCCCCACCTTTCTTTAGCACCACTTTATTTATAGAAAATTTTTCTCCAATATATAAATTCGATGAAGTAAAAAAAAAAAAAAAAAAAAAAAAAAAAAAAAAAAAACAACTTTTAAAAAATAAGTGGTAGGAAATAAAGGCAGGTATTATTCAGTATGCTGGAGGTGATGATTATAATTATACTCTCTCTAATCAAAGTATTTATATCCGTAGTATATTGGTTGTACAAATATGAATATTGTGTATATATTTTGAAATAAATGACAAATTGCAAAAGAAACGCCCACTGGCTGAGTTACAGATATTCAAATGACATGAATCTACGTCAGCGGTCGCAAAAGTTTTAATTAAATTATTAAACTGATTTTAACGCTTTCCATAAGCGGTTTGTTGCTTCTCTTAAAAAAAAAAAAAAAAAAAAAAAAAAAAAAAGTATTCTTATCCAATTTTGCCGCAAAAATTACCGCATCTTTCTAATAGCATAAATTAAATTCAAATCAAAACTCCAAAGTAAGTTATTGGACGAGAATTTGGTTAAGACAAGCATAGTTTGCTGTAATTCAGTTTTTTTTTTTTTCGATAAAAGTATGTTTACAAAAGTATAATAACATTAGGCTCTCATTTTGAGCATAATTAAATCAATAAAACTAATTTACGGAATGTATATTCTATTTTGTATGTTCATTTGTGTAAGATAATATTCTTTCCTTTTTAAATTGTGATGTATTTTGATATCGAAACATAAAGCTTTCTAAAGATCGATTAATGCCTATACTTATGCTGATGCATTTTAATTTTCAATATTATATTTCGTTCCTTTAACAATTTAAGAAAATAGTTAAATTATCGCATTATTTTGATATAAGAGCATAAAGCATTCTGAAATTTAGTTAAGACGAATATTTACAGAAATGTATTTTGCATGAGTTGGATTTTAAGTTTTGGTTCTTCTGTAGGTATTTAAGAAAATAAAACATTTAAAAAAGAAATGCCTCATTTCCTTATAAATATATAGGATAATTCAAATTTTGGCCACTTAGATGAAAAAACTATCTGTTCCACCTAAAAATAATTTCGTCCGAATATTTTCTTTGCTATATAATTTTTCATCTTTAGAAAATAATAAAAGTAATAAAAATAAATAAAATAAATGCTTCCATTTATTGTTTCAAAATGGCTCTGCAATCCAAAATATACCGAATGTTGGTAAAATAATAATAATTATTATTATTATTATTATTATAATTAAAATATAGCTTACACTAGGGTCCTAGACTTTTCAATGATTCTTAGTCTGTATCTATGCGTTTTTTTTTTTTTTTTTTTTTTTTTTTTTTTGAGAAAACCGTGAAAAAATTCGAACGGTTCGGTTATGAGCACGACCTGAGTTCTCACCTCTTCCGTCTGCTAGATTTGAGAGCATAATCTTTTAGTCACTGATGAGGCATAGATGCAAAATAATAAAAAATAAGTCTTAAAATTGTAAACGATAGTTATTAAAGTGTATAACACAAGACGAAAATGTTAAAGTTTTAATTTTAAAGAAGGTAACAGAATAGACATTTCAAAAGCAAATTGACTTATAATGCTAAAACTGTACGAATTTTAATACATTTTATTAATAAAATTAGTTTTGTATTCAAAAATAATTAATAGATCTTGAAAAAATATATTTTTTTCTGAACCATTTAAAAATTAGAATTGTAAAATTTTTGGAGAATGACTCATATATATATAAGAGAGAAGCCAACATTTTAATTTATTCCGGAGCATTTTTAGCCTCGCCTTTAAACCATACTACTTATTTTTTAAGACTGTTTTTTTTTTCTTATTTTATCGTAATTATGTATTGGAAAAAAAATTTCTATAAAAAAAAAAAAAAAAAAAAAAAAAAATTGCACAATAAAGGCGGGGCTAAAAATGCTCCTGAATAAATTAAAATGTTGGCAATTATCATATGACATGCAGACATATAATTATGCAGATATACTGTTAGATCTCTATTTTGTCTTTTGACTAAGGAACAACCCCTTGATCAAACGGCAATTTCAACAAGAATTGAAATAATTAAAGTATGATATACTTTTAATAATTTGTCAACCAATAATTTCTTAAATTTTTAAGAATTTGTTAAAAAATTTGTTTTCGAAAATTTTGGTGCAGAATTTTTCTTTAAATAATATCGTGTGAAAAAGAAAAAAAAATGTGGGCTAACAATATTCCGAAATAAATTAGAAATTTCGGCGCATATGTATAAGTGATATAATTCATTTGTGTTAGTTTTTAATGCATAGCTGTGATTATTTTAATTTTTTCCGGAGTACTTTAAGCCCCACCTTTCTTTAGCACCACTTTATTTATAGAAAAATTTTCTCCAATATATAAATTCGATGAAGTAAAAAAAAAAAAAAAAAAAAAAAAAAAAAACTTTTAAAAAATAAGTGGTAGGAAATAAAGGCAGGGCTAAAAATACTCCGGAATAAATTAAAATATTGGCAGCTATGGGTTAATGTACAGCAGCGAGGAAGTTCATTAAAAAAAAAAAAAAAAAAATTTGAAAATTGTTAGAGAAATTGAGTTTTTAAGTTTGATAACGATGCTAATTTTCTATTTTCCCAATATAAATATTTATTATTCTTAGCTATAAAAAATTTTATCCCACTATAACAGATAACATAATTTGTAAATAAAATGCTGTAAGCTTGTTTTCCAAAAAATATCTTCTGTTTAAAATTTTTCCTACGCTTCTATTCGATTCAGTTGTTTGGTTTAGCTGATTCTTGCTGCATATTTAGCATACTTCTAGACCCGCGCGCCTTATAATATTTCAAAAAGATCTTATACCAATGTGTAATATGTTAACTCTTTATAAAGTTCTAAAGTATTCGTGCTCAAGTGGCATTTGTAGAAAGATAGCATTAATACTTTTACAAAGAAAGTCGTTTATATGCAATGCATTGATGTTGAACGCCTGCCAAGTGTGCTAAGATTTTCTAGAGTGGAATGAAAGTATTGCACAGTAATTATGGCTTTCATCTTTTATGAACACTCAAGTTTATTTTTGAAGTTTGATTGTCCTTTGTATCAAATTTTTTTTATCGTAAAATTCTTTTTAAATATTGTTTCTTCATGGTCTGTTTGCTTCGTGTCATAATACTGCAGATTTGGCCTAAAGCTTTTCTATTAATTAGATGCTACTTTTATTTTTTTTTTTCTGAATAAGGAAGTAATTTTGAATTTTCATTAGCAATATTTGGGAAACTTTATTTAAAATTTTCTCTTTATTTTGAAAAACAAAAATTTAAATAAATGATAAAATCTACATACGGAAATATTTTGTGATTGTTACATTTTCTGGTACATAGTATTTTAGAGAATTTAGTATAGGCTACAATGCATACTTACCAACATTCTAATTAATATTCTATTGTCCTGTAGTACCTGCCTTTTAAGGAAAATTACTATAAAAATAAAATGGTGTGGAAAAAGGGGCAGTACTAACAATACTGCGGAATATTAGTTAGACATAGATGCCAACATTTTAATTTATTCGGTAATATTTTTAGCCCCGCCTCTATTTTTCACCACTTTATTTATAGACAATTTTTCTCCAATGTATAACTTCGATAAAATAAGAAATATTTACACTTAAAAAATAAGTGGTATGAAATAAAGACGAGTCTAAAAATACTCCGGAATAAATTAAAATGTTGGCATCTATTGTTGAAATGTTGGCTTGTATGCATAAGAGCTGGTGTACAAATTTCATTATTGCTAAGTCCAGTGTTGCCAGACTTTGCGACTTTTTTATTCAAAAAGTCACCAATAATTTTAAAAAGTAATATTTGATATACGTAAAAGACGAATCGTATCGAAAAATCATTAGTTATGCATACAGAATATCACTTCTGAAAATTATGGATGACTAGTGAATAAAAAAAGTCGCAAAATATGGCAGTACCAGCTAAGTCTTGAAGGTTAAGACCACGATTTTTTGCTCTTACAGGGTTTAATTGTATTGCATAGTATCATTAAAAAAACGGTGGTTATTCTTTAAAAAATAGTCTAAGACGATAACTATAAAATTCAAAGCACGTTGATTTTATTAAATTTCACTTTTGCAGTTATTTTTCAAATATCATAAATACTTCAACTTGTTATAAAAAAGTATAACTGACCTTTAATTATACCTTCAATTAACAGGCAAATACCTTCAATTAATTAAAAATATAGCATCTTCAATAAATGCTATATTTTTATTAAATTATATTTTTAAACATTTGTTTGGAAACGTACGCCGTATTAAAATTCTCAGGCTCGTGAATCTTTCTTATTTTTCTTGAATGTTAAAATAAAATTTTGCAACAATTTTTACTATTATATACGTTTTATTTTACTATATTTACAAAGGTTTATTATCATTTACAATTCTTCTTGGCGCTTTATGATTTAACATGCGAAATTCTTCTCTTGCAATATCTTAAAATTTAATAATCTCTTATTAAGGCTGAATGTGTGTCAATAAATTTCTCTTAACAAAATTTGCAGCTATATATCTTCCATTTTTCTATATAAAATTTTCTAAATTTTCAGTTTATTCCACTTTTGAAAGAGCTGTTTGTATTTGTTCAATTTAAAAAATATTATTTATGTAGCCTATCCATAAAAATAATGATAAACTGCTAACTTTCTAGATAAAATTTGCAACTCTTTACATATTTGGAACTTTTTCAATAAAAATTAAAATGTTTTTATTATATTGCTTATTTAATAGAGCTATTTACATTTTTCAGTTTTAATATTATTTATGCAGTCTTTCCTTAAAAACAATAATAAATTGATAGCTGATATTTTAAATGTCTGAAGTGTGCAGCATTTGAGCTTTAAGTACGATTTTATTTAATACGAAAAAGTTAAGCACCCACACTCGTATCTAATTTTGTAACAATTGCAATTTTTAAATTCATCTCTCAATGATTAAAAAACACATTTATTTATTTGTTTATTTATTTATTTATTTTTTTTCTAATGCAGCAATTTTTGATTAAATTAAAATTTTACTGAAATACCGCATTTTTCTATGTATAACACGCTGGTTAGATAAATATCCTTTTCACCAGAAATTTTGATTTGTAAAAAACGCTAGAGTACAGTAGAGAATTAGCAGACAAACGATTAGTAGGGAAACTGAGTAAAGACTGTATTTATACGAAACATTACGGTGTAGGAATGTTCTTAACACTTTCGCGACCGTTGACGTGAATTCACGTCATTTGAAAGTCTGTAACTCCGCCAGTGGACGTTTCTTTAAGTTACATAGTTTACATTATTTCTTAATAATATACCCAATACTCACATTTGTGCAATCGATGCATTATAGATACAAATACTTTGAGTAGAAAGAGTATAATTATAATGTACATTCATTTATATTTTAAATATGATTAAAGAAAACATTGATTTAAAATAATGTAATAATGCCCATAAGTGGAGCTTACTGTCAAAAAGACAAAAACATGCGGTCGCGAAAGTTTTAGCATAGTTCATGCTTTCTGCGTTTCTTTCAAAGAAGACTACATAGCGGAACCTTTTGTAAATGTTTTCGGTTTATTTAACCCCTTAACGGTCGCAAATTTTTCAAAGACACGCCCACAGTATCCACATTTTTGTTTAATTAAAGAAAATAGATTTAAAATAAATATATGAATAATATGTATATTTATTCAGTACATATCATATTTCCAAATACGTTTTATATAGTATTTGGCTATTTAATACGAAACATTACGGTGTAGGAATGTTCTTAACACTTAGTGCTGCTTTAGTAGAGAAAGAAAGCAGCTTTACTAGAAGTTTTACTAGAAAGCAGCTTAGTGCTGCTTTCTTGTGTACCGTAAAATATTAAGGGAGAAATACACAAGGGGCGCTTTCACTGCTAGAATTAACTTGAACGTATAGGTTATGAAATTGGTTTTATTTATTCATCGAAAATATATATGACAGACTCCTTGAAAATTTCTGCTGCAAAACTTATTTATCTGACCTGGAGATCACACGCAAGAAAATACGTTATATAGCATAGATGCCAACTTTTTAATTTATCCCGGAGTATTTTTAGCCCCGCCTTTATTTCATACCACTTATTATTTAAGAGTATTTTTTATTATTTCACAGAAATTATATATTGGAGATTTTTTTTTTTTTTTAATTAAGTGGTGCGAAATGAAGGCGGGGCTAAAAATACTCCGGAATAAATTAAAATGTTAGCAGCTATGATATAGCAAGGTAAATGTGATTCTATTTTTTATTCAAAATTCTTTCGTTTTATATGTAGCTAGTTCAAGATTTTTAAAGTAATAATTAATTACTTTATATACAGATATAAGTAAGGCAAATTTTAGTATATCCATCTTAACCTTTGAAATTTCGGCTTTTCTCTTTAGTCAGCCATTTACAAAATAAGCTGAGACTTATTCACTGATTTTTTCCCCTCCTAATCTCACCTTTTGAGTGCTTTTGTAGGCCTAGTTTCATTTCATCGTACTCTTTTCTTGTTGAAGCGCAAAGGCTATTTTATCTGAAAGAAATATTCGAAAAAGCGGGAAAAGAATAAAATTTTCTTTCTATTCCATTTTATCAGTAGGCGGGCTATCAACATTTTCTGTCAAACAGGCTTTGTAGTTAAAGGTTTTTCATCACCTTTTCCTTTTAATTCAGGGTGGTTACAAACCCTCCTTTTTTTCCTTGATTCTTCCACCGGAATATTTATATGATAATTTGTACTTAATTAATGATGCAAACATACTATTGAATATTCCAAAAGAAAAATATTAGTGAAAGAATCAAGGAAAAAATGCGGTCTGTGACCACCCTGTAATTGCATTTATCGTACAACAAAAAATTGTCCTATTTTTAATACACCTTTACTTATCATATATAGTATTCGTAAGATTTAAAATGAAAACTTAATACAACGTAATGGCGTTTACCATTGACAGATTTCTTTGCGAATATGTACTATCTATTTAATGCCAAAAGCTACATTCATTTCTTATAACCAATGGAATTATGAGGGGAAATAACTGGAAGTACTTATTTGTATCATTTGGTAAATTTATATTTGGTATAATCATTCTAATTAAAAATATATATATATATTCATTAAGTTCTTGGGATCGGAAAATAAATGCTAGAGAAACATTTTTAACTTTTCGAAGAGATGAATGCAAATAGATTATAAATTTTCAGTTTAATTGTGAATTTAAATGCGCATAATTATACTCTTTTTAAGATTTAAAAAAAAAAAAAAAAATGAAAAATATCATTTATTGTAAATATTATTGCCAAAAGCATTTCAATAAGCCGTTTAAATTATCTCAATGCACTAATTACTAATCAAAAGTTTAAATAAAACTAAAAAAAAAATTAAATAGTTATTACTTAAAATAAAGATTGAGATGGGTTATTTTAGCTTTTGTGTGCGATCAAGGAATGCGTTTACAGAATACATAAGATAATTATTCCTAGTATAGAAAACCAACTAACATACTAGTCAAGCTACTAAAAATAGCAAGATGAATAATAAAAATTCAATCTCCTAAATTACAGCACGCATAAGTGTTTTTTAAACAGGGAATTACCTTTCTATACATCGTTTTGCTATAAACTGAACCTCCAAAACTCATTAATAACGCATTATGCCTCAATTTACCTAATGACTAAAAATTCCCCTTGAGAGCTTGTTCTTTCAACGGTTAAATTTTCCCCGAGGAGCCAAAATAAGCTACAAGAAGACGCTATGTAAACATTTACCAAAACTTGGTAACCAATGTGTCTATTTTGCCGATTTACTTATTTACCCTTAAATTGATATATGATATCGTGTTTTTATTTGAGAATGAAGAATAATGAATGGTATTGTAGCGGCTTGCACTGATTGCTGAAAATATATCTATTTCTCGTTTTTTTCATACAGTTTAAATGCTTTATAAAAAAAAAAAAAAAAAAAAAAACAGATTAATGTATTTATACCGTAATTTCGGCATACCTGCCAACATTCTAATTAATATTCCCCAGTATTGATAATGTTCACACACACCCTTTTTTTCCCCCACATCATTATTTTTGGAGAGCGTTTTTCCTCTTATTTAATCGTAATTTTATTTGTAGAATATCACTCTTCAAAAAAAGGGGTGTGGAAAAAGGGTGGGTTCTAATACTACCACAGGATATTTATTAGAATGTTGACATACGTTTTTGGCGTATAATCCGTAGACCAGATAAGTCAGTGTGACATCAGACGTATAATAAAGGGAGGCTTAAACTTGAGTATACTCTCTTATTTTGTGCTTTCCTTTTTTTCTTTTTTCTTTTTTTTTTTTTTTTTCAAATTTAGTATCTAGCTTTCATCGTTCATATATTCTTCACTTTCTTTTTCTATAAATCTGATTTCTTTTTTTCATCTTATCAGTCCATTCTCTTTTTTCTTCCCTATAAATTTGAACCTTTTCCTTTATTTTAACAATACATTCGTAATTAAAAACTTAATTGAAATTTTTTTTAATAAAAATTTCATCCAGAGTGTTATAAAATTTTCCTTAATTAAGAATTGTATAAGATTATATTAAGGTTTAAAAAACATTTAAAACTTTGATAAGTTTCAAATATTTTTTTCAAATTTGATTAGTTTCAAATACATGCCCAGAAGTAATCTAGTTGATAACAAATTATTCTCAGAATTTGCTTCAGAAAGTTTCTTATATTTTTCAAGGTGTTTTATTTCTTAACAGGGTAAGGGATAGTGAACGTTATAAAACTATTTTATACATTACTGTATTGGAATTATGAAGATTTGCTTAAATAATCATTTAATAATGACAATATAAAATATATTTAAATTATTGAAAAACTATTTAATTTTGAAAAAAAAAAAAAATGAAATAAAATTTCAATATTTCGAAATTTTTTAAAATGCTTCTGTCTAATAATTTTTTTTTCTCTCGGTTTTTACTGTTTTAGTTTACCAAAATATTCTTAACATATTTAAATATTACTTGATGATTTATTGATAAGTTTATGTATTTATTTATGTATTATTTTTGTTTTTTGCACACTTTTTATGTTTAACCCTTTACATCCCAAATTATTTTATTTTTGGAAAAATAGTTTGATACTTTTTTATTATATTTCCTTATGCATGAGAATCATCTCATATTAACACTTTCACGACCGCATGATTTTTAATTTTTGACAGTAAGGTCCGCCTGCGGGCATTGTTCTCTTATGTTACAATATTTCAGAACAAAATTTTCTGTATTCACATTTATATTAGAAATGGATACACATTATTATTATATTTTTTCTAATCAAAGTATTTGTATCCATAGTATATTTCATTGTAAAAATGTTAATCTTGGTCATATATTTAAGAAATATAAATAGCATACAAATTGCGAAAGAAACATCCACTGGTGGAGTTACAGATTTTTAAATGACGTAAATCTACGTCAGCGGTCGCGAAAGTATTAAATTTAGCTTAAACTATAGCTTAACTATAGGGAAAGCTTAAACTACAAGGAATAAAGCTTAAACTATAGTCCCAATGAAATCCTGTAGTAAATTTAGGCTATATTGAGGAATTTTTTTGATGGGACTTTAAAGTCCCGGTGGGATACAAACGGTTAAATGTGAAACAAATTGCATTAAGTTTCAACATTCAAAACGTAAAAATATCTTTTTTAATTAACTTATGAATGAATCCATAAAGTAATTACATTTTGAATATCTTATTAAACTATTTTAAATCTAGGGTAAAAGTTTAAATTCCAAGTAATTTTATACATTTGAAGAACATTTTTTGAAGTGTACATGTATTATATTTATACACAGAAATAGATGACATATCCTTCTAGATTTACCTGACATTCCTTAAGATTTTTTTTTTTTTTAAGTCGAAGAAAAAAAGAGATAGAGAATAAATTTATGAAAAATAATATACGATAGTTTACAACTTTTACGCTTTTGGCCACCGAAATATTTTATTTTTTTTTTCGGTATTTTATGTTTTCATTTTATATTATCAATAGAAACTGTTACAGAAATATATATAAATATATATATATATATTAGAATTTTCCGGATGCCAAATAAACATAAACGTTGGCAGCTGTAATATACGATCATTCCACAAATTGTAATATTTGTACACATAATACATGTCTTATTAAAGTACTTCATGATCAGAGCTGCCAACCTAACCGGCAAATTGTTAGTACCTCCCCTTTTTCTACACCAGTCATTTCTTAGAGATTTTTTTCTTCTTAATTCACCGCAAATATATTTGAAGAAAATTAATTTAAAAATTAAGTGGTGTAGGAAAAGTGGCGGTACTAACAGTTTGCAGGATTAAGTTGACAGCTCCGCATGATGAATTTTATATTACATATTTGCTATTGTCAGAGCTTAAAGTTAAGACTTTTTTTCAGACACTTTCTGGGATGAGAGATTTCCGCATTTTTTGCCACCCCTGTTTTTATACAATAACATAGTTGCCAGCATTTTAATTTATTTCGGAGAATTTTTAGCCCCACTTTATTTTTAGAATAATTTACCACTATATATAACTATGATTAAAAATTACTCTTAAAAAAGTGATATGAAAGAAAGCCGTGGTTAAATATGTTCCAAAATAAATTTAAATGTTGGTAATTCCAGAGATGCAACATTTAAATTTATTCCGGAGCATTTTTAGCATCGCCTTTATCTCATACCAATTTTTTTTTTTTATTTTATCGTAGTTATATATTGCAAAACATTATTCCATAAATAAAATGGTGCGGATTAAAGGCGTGTCTAAAAATTCTCAGGAATAAATTAAAATGTTGGCAACAATTGTAATTATACAATATTCACCATCCTATGTAATCACGACACATTGCCATAAAAATACCATTAATATTTCTGTATAAAAAAAGTGGTAGAGGAAAGGCCGAAATTTCTCATCTCCAAAAATTTCCTGATGAAAAGGCGGAAACTTCGAGCTCTGGTTATAGTTATAGTATATAGCGAAATTCTTCCGCCCTTTTTTAAGAACACTTTCAGAATTGAAAAATTACTGCATATTTTGCTATCGCCATTTTTCAATTTAATTGCGGCTCATTACTGTGAAAAAAAAAAAAAAAAGAGAGAGATAAAGATATTATTACAGAGCTGCCAACCTAATCCGGCAAATTGTTGGTACCGCCCCTTTTTCTACACCACTCAATTTTTAGAGTAATTCTTTTTAAATATATTTAGGATGAATTAAGAAAACAAATACTCTAAAAATATATAGTTGTAGAAAAAGGGGCGGTACAAACATTTTGCCGGATTAGGTTGGCAGCTCTGTTATTATGAAAATAATTGTAGCAAAAAAGAGGAAAATTTCTTATCCATGAAAGGGTCCTAAAAAAGGACGGGGAGTACAACCCGTGAGTATATATTTTAAAGCATGATATATTCTTAGAGTAGAGCACATATTTGACTAAAGAGTGCATCATTCATCGAAGAAAGTAAACAACATTAAAAAAAAAAAAAAAAAAAAAAAAAAAAAAAAAAATCACATGACGACTGCTTTTTAAGTTTTCACCAATGAAGGTCACTTTTCACGCCCCTCAACCCACTTTCGGACAGGGGTGTCAAAGATTTTTTGCTGTGTCATCTAATTATGGCCGGATCAAGCCGTTTCACTCCTCACGTGACCGATGAAAATTATCCTCAATTTTCGTTACCCTTTGAACAGGAACGTTAGTTTTGAAAGCGCTCTCTAGTCAAATTTATGCTCTTGGATTCTTAGTTTTTAGTATCCTCTTATAAAGTAACAATAACGATGATAACAACTGAGTGAATGACGACATGAAGTTATATACTTATATATGCTTAGGGAAGTAATGTAAGGAGAAAATAACTTTTTTAAAACGGAAAAAAAAAATCCGAAAATTAAGGCGTTAATTTTCCTTGAGAGGAAAAAAAAGTATGATAATGATTCTTTTTGCAGAAAAGTAAGGAAGTTTTATTCATACAAAAAAAAGGTGTAGAAGAAAAGTTTTTTTAATATGAAACTTCTAAATATTTTTATTCTGTTGTTTCGAAATCCAGCTTATATATTTATAGGCTACAGGTAAAAATCATGAAAAGTTATAATTGGTTTAAATCTATTGGTATTTAAATATTTTCAGCGCAACGAATAAGCAAATAATTTTGTTCTTTGAAAACTGTACTCGAAAAGCTAAATGTAAATCGCTTCAACTAAGGATGCCTGTAAATAAATTCTATAAAAATTGTGTTTTTAAATAGGAACTTGAAGATCGGTCCTGTGTGTAATGACTTATTTAAGTTTAGCTCAGAACAGCTCACCATTAACTTAGATTTAGAAGGTGGCGGAAGCATTTCAACCTCTATATAGTACATTATTTGCAAGTAAAATTTGATATGAGTAAAAATACTCTTTTTTTCTTTACCGTTGCTACATTTTACTTGCAAATACATGGTAAACTTATTTTGCTTACTTCCCGTTGTCAGTTCTTTCGAAGTCTTGAGTTCTTTTTCTTATTAGATTTCAAAAACTTTTTACAAGGGCTTTACTTTACGCTATAGCTTTGATTTATGCATTTAAAAAGTAATCCTTAAAGCATTGTCATGGATTTTTTTGTTATTAGATTTTATGGTTTTCAAAGTTTAGCTATTGCCATTTTTCTTCGGTGAAAAAGGAAACTTTATCAAAAGATATTTGCTTATTTCAATTGTTTATGTAATTCTGTGAAATATCTACTCTTTAATAATCTATAAAATACATGAGATTGTAATATTCCCACTGAATTTCAAAATAATTATTAAAATAGGTCACAGGAAATATTAACAAGAAAAATAGATTATTTTAATATCTGAATTGTTCATGTATTATTTTGATATTAACAATGCATAGCAATGCGCAAACTTTAACTGTAAAAAGTTTTGTCTCATTGCACGTGCCAAATGTACAAGTATCTATTACCTTAATTTGTGGGAACACAAAAGAAAATTTGTTAAACCGTAAAGTTTAAGAAAAATAATATTTTATTTATAAAATCAATTTTGTTTACTTTTCCAATTTTCTTTCTTTCTTTTCTTTTCTGTTTTATAAAGTCTCTTTCTGTCATTTCGAGTTATAACACGTGAAATGTCTTTAACAGAGGACGAGAGGACAAGTTTGTATATACATACTCTTTTATTTATTTATTTATTTTAATCTTACAAATATTCCAAACTATTGTGGATAATACGCTATAAATTTGAAGGCCTATACGTTCTGTATAATATTTCCTTTTACGTAAATAAAAAAAAAAAATGGCAGGGATTTATTAATATATATCAGAGTTTAAAGTTTTCCAATCTTAACATTTTCGAAATTGTTAACTTGGGCCGTATTTAATATCCTCCCCATAAAAGAAAATTTCAGCAGAAATTTTTTCGGAAAACATGTTTTTTGAAGTAGGTTTACTTTCAGTGTCATTAAATTTCAATTTAATTTTATTCAACGATTATAATTGAAAATTGAAAAACTAAGATCCTATGATAAGATCCTATGAGTGTCCATTCATGTTACGATTTGAAAGAATGATTTGTCAGAAATTTATAATATAGGATGTTTTTTATGCACAAAGTATATATTCGTATTTTAAAAAATATAGTAGCATACAGGATGTAAAGTTGACTAAACATTTATTACAGAATAAGATTCCCAAATGTGAAAAGCAGTTTTTAATGCATTTCACAATCTCTATTAATATTTTTATTAACCCTTTGCGCTCGGCATATTTTCCTTAAGACACGCCTTTTAGCGTTCCTTTAAAACGTCACACGTATAGTTTCCAACTTACTACCTATTGGCTACCGAAAAATTGCAATAATTTGTTTTATTTTACTTCATCATTAAATAAAATAAATCATTCTGTTAAAATTTTTCGGTAGCCTAAAGGTAGCCTCTAGTTACACGTTTTAGAAAAATAACATTTCATTTGCAGAGAACACCTTAAGGAGTGGTTCGATTTTTTAATGTCCCCTCAGAAGGGACATACGAGCGATAAGAGTTAAGTCTTTATAATTGTTACATTTTCAACGTTTACAAAGGATAAATTCTTAAAATCAGTAGATGAAAAAACTTTCTTAAGAAAAAAAAAAAAAAAAAAATGGTGATTTAGAAGGATTTTTTTTTTTTTTTTTTTTTTTTATTTTTTTTTTTTTTAACAAGAGATCGTTAATGCTATTGGTTGGATAATTTTTGAAACACTTAAATAAAAATAATGAAACTTTCCGCATTATTACTATAAAAGGTCTGTGACAACACATGTACGGGATGCTACTTTCGTAAATGGGGAATCAAAAAAAAAAAAAAAAAGGCTTTGTACTCATCGGACTGATGTGATGTATGCTAGGTATTATATTAAAGCCTATAAAGCACCACATCTTAATTTAAAGAAATTAGTTAATGTGCACCAGCAAATTTGGTATAGTATTCCTTCGGTCACTTATTAAACACTTGTAAATTCCACGCCAGGACAAATTGCACGTAAGGCAGAAGAGGGTGGCCATTATGATTTGGCGCTAAGCGTAGGTAAGGTAATGACTGAAAAATTAAACTATCATTGAAATTATTAGAGAATTTTAGAAATTCAAAAACAGCGCCTATTTGTTTAAATTTTATTTCATTGTTTTTGCTTTAAAAAAAAAAAAAAAAAAAAAAGAAAAAGAAAAGAAAGAAATTGAAAATGTTGTTCATTAATTCTGTGAAAGATACATTAGTTACAACGTTCTATATAGATGCCAACATTTTAATTTATTCCGGGGCATTTTTAGCCCCTCCTTTATTCGATACCATTTATTTTTTAAAAATATTTTTTTTTCTTATTTTGTTGCAGTTTCATACTGGAGAAAAATATTCTATAAATTAAGTCGTGCGAAATAAAGGCGGGGCTAAAAATGCTCCGAAATAAATTAAAATGTTGGCAACTATGCAATTTTTATTTAAAAAATACTATAAACTAAAGAGTATTATTAATATTTTAAAATTTGTTTTGCAAAACCTTTAAAAATACGGTGTCAAATATATATGGTGATAGAAATAAAATGATATTTTAATGCACGTTGCAATAAATTTTACCAATATAATGTCACATTCTGAAAAAAATTAAACAAATTACTTTTCAAATTAATGGTCAGTCGTTGTATTTATAGAAAAAAAAAACATCGATTGTTTTAGTTTTGAATAAGTTTACTCGGGTGTCTAATATTATACATATTATTTAAAATATAACATTTTATCCAAATCCTCTTAAATGTTAAATTATAAGTTATTTTAATGTCTAATTTTGAAACATTATTTACCATAAGTATACCTAGTCATTCAGCTTTATTCATTTACTTTTTTTTTTTTTTTTCAAGTTTTTTATTTTATCACGTTCTATAATATTTCATAGTAATGATATGTTATTTTCTTTCAACATTAATTTTTCTTTTTCTTTGCAGGTAAGTCACTTTCTTTGGAATTACAATGAAGATAATGTAGTTCAACCTTCGTTATGAGATTATAAGGTACTGTTAAAAGTTCATTTTTTACGGCTTTCAATTAACATTCAGAATTCGTAGCTATTTTTAGCTTAAAATTTAATTTTATACTAAGGGAAATTGTGTTTCGTTGCCCCATAACTAATATTGTTTTAAGCGAATACATATTTGCAATTGTTAGCGAAAAGTATATGTTTTAATATAATGATTTACCTCTATAATCGTTTTCGTTTGTTACTTGAAAATGGATTACAAATTATTTTCAAATAAAAATTTTAAAGTAAGAAATAAAAGTAAGTAAACCGTTCGGAAAAAAAAAAAATGAATTTACATAGAAATTAAGAGGTACTTATAATTGCATGATAGGCAATGAATTGCATCACTTATAGTCTTGACTCACTGGAGAATTTTTTTTCTTGTTATATTTTCGTTCATAGTATCATAGCTGCCAATATTTTAATTTATTCCGGAGTACTTTTAGCTCCGCCTTTAGTTCGCACCACTTTATTTATAGAAAAATTTTCTTCAATACATAACTTCGATAAAATAAGAAAAAATTGCTTTTAAAAAATAAGTGGTACGAATTAGAGGCGGGGCTAAAATTACTCCGGAATAAATTAAAATATTGGCAGCTATGTAGTATGAACAAATTACGAATTTGTATAAACTTTAATTTTAATTTAGCATTCTTTTTCTTTCAAAAAGTTCTTCAGCACACGTCTAACTCATTTTAAATTTTGAATTAGTTAAAAAAATTAATAAAAAACATTTTTTTTTTTTTTTTTTTTACTTTTTTAAGAAAATTTGAAAATTCATTTGAACATTTATTTTAGAATTGTTGTTACAGATTTTTAAATTATTATTAATTTACTCAAATTGTTATTACAAAGTGACATTTAACATATCCTTTATATGTTAGATACATATTTTGTATTTTAATGCTTCCATTAAATTAAAATTAATAAATAAATAAATTGTTTAACGAAAGTTACATTAAAAGGACTTATTTAAAATGCACTTAAAAGCATATTCTATCTCACGAATTTTTTTTTTTTTTTTTTATGTAAATACATATATACAGGGAGTTTCAGTACCACGTTTCAGAACTTCTATGAGGGGTGGGGTGTATCAAGACGACTCGGAATCATATAGCAATACGGGGTCAGAAATGCTTTCCTGACGTATTAGTAGTTTATTCAAAAACACCAGAAATAAAAAGACGCCACATAATTAATTATTCGTTTTAGAGATGAATCTACTTGAATAAAGGAACGTGGGTCAAAGACAGTGTTCGGAATTTCATCCGCCTCTTTCGATGCGGTAGTCATTGGTTATAGAAATGATGTATATTCATTATTAAAACGAATAATCACTTACGTAGCGTCTTTTTATTTCTGATATTTCTGTGTTTTTCACCCAGTGGCGGCTCGTGAACCGAAAATAGGTGAAGAGCTCAAAAATAATATTTAAGTATTTTTAATCATAATTTTTATCAAGCATGGTCTTAACTAAATTTACTAAAAATACTTATTTAAATGTAAATTTATATTATATAAATGAATACAGCGTAAAATACAGTGTGCGTCTTCACCAATTTTCGTTGCACGAGCCTCCACTGATATCACCACGTTATGAAAGCATTTCCGTCTATGTAATGCTATATGATTCCGAGTCGTCTTGATGTACCGTACTTGTTATAGAATTTCATACAAATTAAATGAAAAGCAAACTAATTTCATTTAAAATATACCTTATATAGGCTTTTCAATTTTGGCTAATCAATTTCGATCACAATCGTGATCATCTTCAGAGCCACTTGTTACGTCTTCGTCCTTCGTTTTATGGTTTCGCGGTTTGTTGTCAGAGTTCCTTCGCTTCACTTCGGATTCTTGTAAGAGGTGTTGCCATGCAGCTGGGATAATGGAATGTTCTCTATTGTTTACTGTGTTGGGGTTAGTGATAATTTCGAGGGCCTCCCGTTTTAGAGCGTAGTTATGGTTATTGTAGGGAGCTATTTTTTGGATGTTAATAGAGTTAATGTTTATTGGGTTGTTATTATGGGTAGTGGAGAAAGCGGTAGAGGTTTTTCCTAGTTTAAGATCTGCACGGTGTTCTTTTTCACGATCGGCTATTTTTCGTTTAGTCATCCCGATGTAGCAGGCTTTTTTACTATTGATATGTTCGAAGTTGATTTTATAAATTCCGGAGGTGTGGTTTTGTGGAATGGGGTCTTTTTCGTTCCGGATGTGTTGAAAGATATTTTTGTCAGGTTTTATTGGAATGTTTATGTTATTATTTTTGGCTTCATTTTTTATTTTAATGCTGGCGCCGTTACAAAAAGGGATTGCGGTGGTAAAATTAGGTTTAAGTTTCTGGGCGTTATTGATTTTGTTAAGAGATTTTAGGCGTTTTTTGTATAATTTATTTATAAGATTTTTAGAATAGTTAGCTTTTGCGGCGATTTTTTTGATATTGTTAAGTTCTTTATTTAGTAATTGTTTGTTAGAGCAGATTAGAATAGCGCGGTTGATATAAGATTGAATGGTATGTTATTATTTTTGGCTTCATTTTTTATTTTAATGCTGGCGCCGTTACAAAAAGGGATTGCGGTGGTAAAATTAGGTTTAAGTTTCTGGGCGTTATTGATTTTGTTAAGAGATTTTAGGCGTTTTTTGTATAATTTATTTATAAGATTTTTAGAATAGTTAGCTTTTGCGGCGATTTTTTTGATATTGTTAAGTTCTTTATTTAGTAATTGTTTGTTAGAGCAGATTAGAATAGCGCGGTTGATATAAGATTGAATGGTTGATATAAGATTGAACCATTCAATCTTATATCAACCGCGCTATTCTAATCTGCTCTAACAAACAATTACTAAATAAAGAACTTAACAATATCAAAAAAAATCGCCGCAAAAGCTAACTATTCTAAAAATCTTATAAATAAATTATACAAAAAACGCCTAAAATCTCTTAACAAAATCAATAACGCCCAGAAACTTAAACCTAATTTTACCACCGCAATCCCTTTTTGTAACGGCGCCAGCATTAAAATAAAAAATGAAGCCAAAAATAATAACATAAACATTCCAATAAAACCTGACAAAAATATCTTTCAACACATCCGGAACGAAAAAGACCCCATTCCACAAAACCACACCTCCGGAATTTATAAAATCAACTTCGAACATATCAATAGTAAAAAAGCCTGCTACATCGGGATGACTAAACGAAAAATAGCCGATCGTGAAAAAGAACACCGTGCAGATCTTAAACTAGGAAAAACCTCTACCGCTTTCTCCACTACCCATAATAACAACCCAATAAACATTAACTCTATTAACATCCAAAAAATAGCTCCCTACAATAACCATAACTACGCTCTAAAACGGGAGGCCCTCGAAATTATCACTAACCCCAACACAGTAAACAATAGAGAACATTCCATTATCCCAGCTGCATGGCAACACCTCTTACAAGAATCCGAAGTGAAGCGAAGGAACTCTGACAACAAACCGCGAAACCATAAAACGAAGGACGAAGACGTAACAAGTGGCTCTGAAGATGATCACGATTGTGATCGAAATTGATTAGCCAAAATTGAAAAGCCTATATAAGGTATATTTTAAATGAAACTTGTTATAGAAGTTCTGAAGCTGGGTACTGAAACATCATATATAAGACACATGGGAGCACAGTGGTCCATTTTTGCGCATTTAGTTTTTTTTAAGGGAAAAAAAAAAAAAAAAAAAAAAAAAAACCAACGGACTTGAAAAAATTAGAAAACAAACTTTAAAGTAGTTTTGCCATTCTCTCTTTCTCTCTCTCTGTCTCTCTTATAACAACATTTACAAAGCATTAAAAAAATGTACACTTACAAAAAGGACTGCTGTGCCGAACTTGCGGGGTACAGTGGGCCAACCTCTATTTTTTAAATTAAACTAATATGAATTATATTTCTTATAAAATAACTCCTTCTAATGTTTTTCTACTCTAAAAAACAAAATAAAGTTGCACAAATTTGAAGGAATTCAAATAATTGAACAAGATATGAAATATGAAATCAAACTTAGAACATTTATTAAGTGAAAATAAAAATGTTAAATTTAGCGTACTAATTAATGAATATTGAAAGATACATTTGAAAAGGTCATTGTAAAATTTTCCAAAGACATATTTTGAATTGATAGAATCAAGGATATATGTCTTGAGTTTGATTTTAGTATTTATAAATAAATTAATAATGATTATAATAATTTCTGTATAGAAATACTGCTGGTAGAAAAATCTGAGCTCTTTCATTCCTGTATAAATAAATATATATATATTATTGTTATATACCGTATTTGTTTCTGATAATTATTATTATAATAGTCATATATTTATGAAATTTATTTGTTTATAATTATACTTTCAAGTATTTATTTGATTTTTCCGAAATTAAATAATTTTTATAATTTTATTATAATAATCAAGTATTTAGCTATTTTTAATAATTATCAGCAGTTATTCATATTTTTCATTATATTTCATATTTGTAGGGCTAAATTAATTGAATATAAACTACTAAATTTTTACTTTTTGGACTATTAGAGAATGGACCACTATGCACCATGTATAAGCAAAACAGCTAACAGTATTAAAATTGTACATAGTTTATAACTATACTACTCTAGAACACGTATTCAGAAAGATGGAAAAATTACTTTGAGTAATAATTAAAAAAAAAAAAAGCATAAAATTGTTATTTTAGCTTTTCTCCTATGATATTTTGATTAATATAGCCAATACCCTGATGGCTTCTGTGAGTCTTTATGTGAAACAAAAGAGTTTGATAATAATTGACTTAAATGAGGATGGTCCTCTGTACCCCGGGCGCAGATAAAGACAAATTTGGCCCCTGGACATAGTTCTCATTAATGAAAATTTTAATACTACTATTTTTATACTGTAATTTTAGACTTGACTAATCGTTGATATCCATCAATATCGATTTAAAAAAATTGCTATATAAAATTTCTGGTATCCAAATTTCCCTTTGTTAGAAGCTTGTCCCTGGAGGGCTGTTTCAAAATCATCTTTCATATATTGAACAAATGATTGTACAATGCATAAACAATATTTTAGAAAGCTCAATATTATTATTTTCTTTTTATCTAATTTAAATAAAAAGAGATATTTAATAGTTTAATAGTATGAACTTTTGGGGACCTCCGGTATCCTGGGCCACTGGGCAAAGCGCTGGTTTGCCCATGGGATATTATAGGCCTGACCTATTCCAATCTCCCTTAAATGTTCAATTCACGTTTGATTAAAATTTGTCGTTGTGCAGTTTATTTAGCTTCAAGTTATTTAATTCAGTTAAAACTATTCAAAAAACTATTAAAAAACTGGTGTTAAATTATGAAAAAAATTACTTTGAAAACAAACATCATAAAATGCAAAAACAGAACAATTGTTTGAGGTATAAATAAAGACGTATGATCTTTAATCGCGTGAGAAAAAGATGGCACAAGTCAGGGATGCAACACAGACGCAGAACTCATACCACTATTAATGAAACAAAAATTTCGACTTTTTAAATCAACGATATTATAAGTAGAGAAATTTATTAAACAAATACCGGTATGAGTTCTGCGCCAGTGTTCCATCCCTGCACAAGTGCATCGGGAAAGCAGCAATGCACTATACTTCCAATTTTTCATTTTGTATGTCAATCTCATTAATATTAATGCACATCCTTTTGGAGTACAGATTGAAATAACATAGTTGCAATGAAATTAATTAATTAGTAAAAGATAAGTAATAGTAAATGGTCTGTTATTTTGCAATCTTAAATATTCATTCCCACCATTTAAGAATGGAATGTTTACCATTGTGTCATTAAATTTCTCAGCTGTATAAGATATATTAGAGAATGCTGCGCAAGTTAATCCAAAATTAACTTGACAGTAACAAAGGGAAAGTTTTCTTGAGTGTCTTTCGAATTCAGATCAAATTTGGTACATGACTAACACAAGTACCAATATTTATTCTCATATTTAAAAGCAACGTTTTTTAAATATGTAAATAGTAATAGCAAAATAAGTAAATAAATAAAAATCTAATTAAAATTCGTGAGTAGAATGAATGTCTCTGATCCTAACAGGAATGTATTCATCTTTGGCAGCTATGTAACTACTATAATGATTTTCGAATTTCGATAGCCTTTTTCATGTGTTTTTTAAAAATAATTCCAGACATTTTTTTGTTTAATTTTAGATCTGCATAGATCTATAGCCATTCCTCAAAAAGCAAAGCATTTTTAAAGGAAACATTTTAATGAATAAAAAAAGAAGTTCGGGCTGATAGTTTCCATAAAAAACACCATTCACAGTGTTCTAATATATTTTTTTCTATACTTCCAGTCATTCTGAGACTCATCATTATTCGCCCGTGTATTATGATCTTTTACTATTCACAAGACTGTCTTTTGCATAGCGTCCATTTTAAAATGTACGAGCAGCACTGAGAAAAAATTCTGTAACTGACATCTAGATTCTAAATTGTGGCTCTAGAAAAAATAGTTCCATGTCATCCTTATAAGTTCTAGTCCCCTTGGAAAGCGAGTTGAGTTCTAGTAGCCCCTATTAGAATTCTAGAGCGTTTGCCTATATTCTCGAGGGCAAAGTTATTTAAAAATCTCTGTAAATAAATGAGACTCAAGAGGCGGGTTTCTGCAACTATAATCTTGGTTTATTACCCAATTCTATAAAATCAAGCGAGAATTTCTCGCAATATAAATGATTTAGAATATTTAATGTATTCAGAATATTGTTTCACCATCTAGAAATGTGTACGCAAGAAATTCTCGATTATTTCGTCTATTTAGTTTATTGGCGTGCCTATTTAGTTTATTGGCGTATAGCTCGGAAATCTATATTTCTAGTTAAGGGATTTAGAAAATGGTCACTTATTCATTCTAGAGAAAGGCGGTATATTTTCTTTCTCAGTGAGCTATAGAAAATGAATAGTTGTTTTCTGATATTACCACATTTCGAATCAATTTGGAAATTGATGATAAATCCGTAACCATCAATGACAGGAAGTGTAATAATGATTGTAGATGGCCATTGCTTATTGAAGTTTAATTTGAAAACAGCTTTAAAATTTCTTGCTAAGTGTACCAACAATAACTCAGTGATGATCCAGATAAACAGGCTTTATTTTATTTATTTATTTATTTTGTAGATACAATGACGAATTTTATTATATACAAATTGTTGACATATTTAACACGACTATAGGTGACTTTATAAGCATTTTATTATAAAAGGGTAAATAGAATTGGGGTAATCGAATAACTTAGAGTGGGAGCCCAAATTGTCGACTTCTCAGGTCAAGTCATGATGATGAAGTGACGCTCTGATTTCTTCACTAATTTCGCCAGAGCACTAATCAAAGGCAAATTAAAAATAGTAGAGAAAAAATGGTTGTAATTGTAACACGACTTGTAATTGTATGTGTTACATATAAACACATACAATTTTTGAAAAGGTTACCACATAATTATAATTCAAACGGTCCTCACTAAAAGCCAACCTTCGCCATGAGAACACGAAACTTTTAAGCAAAATTAATGTACCATGTTATAAGACAAGGAATGTGCTCATGGCGGCAAACTGCATTTATTTGCAAGATGAAAAGAAACCGAATTAGTAAAAGTCATAACATGCTATTATAGGTCTGCATTACATTAAAGGACGAATAATACACGATGAAAGGTTTCGATAGTATTGCAATTAACAAAAGATACATATGCGGGAAGAGGGAGGATGTAAAAATTTAAAGAACATATTGTATGTGAATTTAAGTTGCAAATTAGAGGTCATAAAAATGTGTTCGTTACTTTATTTTTATTTATTTATTTATTTATTTATTTATTTTATATGAAAATATATTTTTAGAATATGTGATAATCGACATCACAGGAAGGGTCCAGAGATTCTGGGCTCCACGCTTTCTTTCAAAATTTCAATCGAAGGATAGAATAAAAGACAGTTAGGAATTTTAGTAGAAATGCCCTCTCTGCAATTATTAACGCGTATGATTTAGCAGCGATCTTAAAGTTCAGATGTATCTCTGACATTCTGCTGATTTCTTATATCTCTCAAAATCCTTTCTAATGACATAAATGAAAATGCCTATACGTATTGAACAATATCGCCACATACGACAGTGACTGCGCTGTATTTAATGTTTCAAAAGCTTTCCATGGTAAAGATGTTTCAAACGAAGATTTTACTTTCTTGAAAAGTTTAATCTTGTTTACTTTTTACTTTCCGAACACTATAGTGAGGAAAGTATTGTAATCATGTCAAAAATCCGAATTCGAGATTTTGATGTTTCTATACGTTTTGAGGTCCCCTGAGTCCGTTTTCACTATTTTTACGATGATGTATGTATGTGTGTGTGTATGTGTGTATGTGTGTATGTCTGTGAGTGAACACGCTAGCGTCTAAACGCTTTGTTCAATTAACCTGAAAGTTGGTACGCATATTGTAAGTCACCATAGTACGAACCCTATAGATTTTGGTGAATCTAGCACTTATAGTTTTTTTACAGGGACACAAAGAAAAATTCTTTATCATTATGGCCTATGGGAGCAAAATCTTAAAAGTGCGATAGCATCTAAACGCCTTATTCAATTGAGCGAAAAATTTATACACATATTATAGGTCACAAATACTCAATCTGTATAGATTTTGGAGAATCTAGCACTTATAGTTTTTTTACAGGGACACAAAGAAAATTTCTTTATCATTATGCCTATGGGGCCAAATTTTTAAAAGTGTGATAGCGCCTAAACGCCTTATTAATCTGAGCAAAAAATTTGTACACATGTTATAGATCACAGTTGAACTAACTGTATAGACTTTGGTGAATCTAGCACTTACAGTTTTTTTACAGGGACACAAAGAAAAATTCTTTATCATTATGGCCTATGGGACTAAATTTTTAAAAGTACGATAGCATCTAAACGCCTTATTGAATTGAGCTGAAAATTTATATGAGTATTATAAATCACTGTTGCACTAACTATAAGCATTTTGGTGAATTTAGCATTTATAGGTTTTTACAGGGACACAACGAAAAATTCTTTATCATTATGATCTATGGGCTCAAAGTTCAGTAGCGTTAAATAAAACATCGTGTAATAGATGGAGAAAAATACTCAAACACTCTATTATGGTTTTCTCTCTTTTGTTTGTTTAACAACTCTTCTTTCTTTACTTTATCTACAAAACTGTTAATTACTCAATGTTCGGAAAGTCGAGTGGAGTCACTCCAGATTTTTTATTTCTAAAATACATTGTTTTAAAAATGTTAATCTAGTTTAATATTATATATATATTCTGGCTGTTTTATTTCATGGTTGCCTATTAATTATTTGCCGTGATTTAAATTCAGTTATTTTATATTTTTATGAATGTAGTTTTTATGAATGCAATTTTTATTCAAGTTAATTTTGGACATTAGTGTATTTGAAGTGTAATTTGTATTAGTGTATTTTTTCAATGATTTAGATTTGCGATAATTATCTTTTTATTATTATTACAATTTTTTTTTTTTCGCTAAATTAAAACATATGTACGTTGGGGCTACTAAATGCATTAACGAATTTCTTTTCGACATGTCTAGCACAAAATGCATACACACGATATTCATAAAACAACGTGAATTATTAGAAGTTAGACTGTAAAACTTTTGCTCTGCCGGATATAATCAAATTTGTTCTATGTACTATTTGGACCATTAAATTTCGATAAATTTAAAAAAGAAGGAAGCACTAAATACTTTTTATACTAACGGGTGTTTACGTTTTTAAAAAAAGATACAGAGGCTGTTCGCACATTTTTTAGACGATTTTATTTCGCAGTAAGAAAAAATCGTTTGCATGGAGAATTTTATTTTCACAACAGTTATATTTTTGGAAGTTTTATTTATCTTCTGATATTTAGAATTTTTGTTTAGATGCAAAAATGCGCTTTTAAAATGGCAGTGAATGGAAGAATAGGTTTCCGCTCTTTCCAAAGATAGTTTTTAGTGAAATCTTTATGAAAAGCATTTATCAGGAGAAAAATGGAAAAAAGTTGCAACAACAGATGAATCTTGGGTCTATTTAAGTGGTTGCAATAAAAAAAAGGTCAATTTATTATCACAAAAGTGGAGGGAAAAAAAATTGCTACATGGCTCAAAGCATCAAAAGAGAGTTTTTTTTAAAGGATTTATGATTGCCACTGGTTTTTCATACAAGCGCAAGATAAAAGCAAAAAAATGTGACAAAAATGCCAAAATCAACTCTAAATAATCTCAAGAACATATTTTAATTCCAGTTTTTAAAAATGAAAATCCAGATCTTTATCCACAATGCTATCAATCCGTTGAACTGTATCAAGACAAAAGAAGCAAACACACATCACAATCCGCAATTGCCTTTCTAGAAAAAAATGGAGCAAAAAACGGGAATTAAAACCATACCTTTCAATGACATTCCTGCTAAATCTTCTGATGTATCACTGTTGGATTTTTGTGTTTTTCGACTCTTAAAATCAACATTATCCAAACACCGACCTACAACGCTTTGTGGACTCTGGAAAGCCGTTCAAGAGGAGTAGAAAAATATACCTCTTCCGATATTATAAAAAGCATTATTATCACAGAAATTATGATGTAGAATGTTAGTTAAGAACAAGGGCTATCAAACTGAACAAATAAAACTCGAAATATGAGTGAAATTGCTTCAGTACACTCCATCAAAATCGTCTAAAAAATGTGCGTACAGCCTCTGTAGTCAAGTTCGTTAGCAAATCAAACTCCATAAATAATATTTCTCTTTCATTTTGAATCATTAAGCCATATGATTCAAAGAATTCACTTCTGTATCATTCATTCATAAATCATAGTAGTTAAAAATTTATCTGTTGAAATTTTAGTTGGCTAGCTTAACCATATTTACTTTGCAAACCACATTTTTCAGATGAATAACAACCAAAAGTTATGGGGATAAGCTAACGAGGTGTTCACATGCATGAAATATGTCAGGTTTATAAACCTGACATGATTATCTTAAAGCTTCAAAGTTAAGCAGAGTTGAAATAATAGAGTCCAGTGGAAACGGTATTGAGCAGGTAAAAAGAAATATGACAAGTTTTCTTTTAAATAAAATCATTTATTTAAAAACTAGATTGATTTATCTAGTGAAATAAAAATATGGCAAACGAAAATAAAAATTATAATATATTTAGACGATTCGTTTAATATTCTTCAGGGCAGATATATTAGTACAGAGTAGTTACTGAAGCCTATACTATTACTGAAAGAAGCTTAAAAGTTTGCAGTTTTAAAATAACTATCATCCTCGAATTAATCTAAAAATATTTACTTAAACCTCATCTGAAAAACAACAGCTTTCTACACAATCTTTAATATTGTCGAGGTTATCAAGGAAAAATTTAAACTGAAATATACAAACTGCGTTTAACGCCAGCTTCTTTATTACCTGGATTCACCTCGGCACTAACACCGAAAAAGCCACACGATTGCATTTCTGCTACGCTACTTATTCAATTCAAGCAGATGACGTAGGTTTATGTCATTTGCATACGGATAGCTTCGGCTAACGTATTAATATTTTATGCTAAGATAAATTTTAAATCAACTATAAGTTTTTAAATATTTATTAACTTAAAATTATAAAAGTAAATAGAAAATAAATTACTTAGATTTTAATAACCATCGGTTTTAATAAAAAAGGAAAAATAGTTAAACTAAAGAGGGAGTGAAACTGAATAAAACATTGAGTGTCAAGAACATACTAATGTTTTAAATTTCTAAACCTAACAAAAACACACAGTTAAAGGTCCACTCATCTGTCAAAATTTGACATTGTATTTATTGAACATATACTTAAAAATGGAAAGGTACTATAACGCATGTATACAGTAATTAAAAGGGCTGAAGCTGTATTTGTTCTAGAATAAAAAATAGGCATATGTTTGTACAAACACAGAAAAAATGCTTCAACCGCGTATCTCATTTTTCTAAAATAAATATGGATTCCAAATAAAAAATGCTTTAAATACACAGTAGACAATAACCGTCTATTGAGACTCTTAATCATCCTGCGAGCTAAGTATGCAAAAATTTACATCAATACCAGAACCCCCCCCCCCCCCACACACACAAAAAAAAAAAAAAGATTTGTTATTTCATAAGCTCATCTACAAATTTAACAAGGGATGATATTTATTTGGTTTATCAAGCACAAATGTAAGAACCATTTCAAAAGTGTTTGTACAATCAAGTTTAGTTTTGAATTTTTATAAAAAGAGCTCAATTTGCGAGTGAATTATACTATTTTGCCGATAAGCAATGCTTACTCAATGCATCACATCTATCAATAACGCAAAACTATTTTCTTTTCCTAGGAATTGTGAATTCTAAAACGTTTATGGCTAATTTATGTCTCTAATTGCGGACTCCGAACTATATTGCATTTAATATCTAAAAGCATGTTTTTATTATATATATTTAATATCTAATATACTGTAATGTCATGCACAGAGCCTGATTAAGGGGGAAGCACACATTATCTCCGCTGTCACCAGAATATTTTTACAATTATTTTTTACTTCATGTCATAGAAATTCCACGCTTTGACGAGGAAATATTTTTTATAAAAAATGAACGGTGTAAAACAATCCAATTTACTCACCCATTATTAGACACCAGAATTCTTTTAAAATAATTTTTAATGAGAATTTTCTGTTTATTATAGGAGGAAAGTATTTGTTAAAAAATAACGGTGTAAGTATAAATAATGTGTGCTTCCCCCTTAATCAGGCTCTGGTCATGCATAGATTGTAATGCCATGTTGAAATTGCATGTAGATCAAATTTTGTTACATTTCACTAGACAAATTTTTAATTAGCAAACTATAAAGTAGCACGTCATTTTATAGTTACCATGAATTTAATTTTGTCATCATTTTCAACGAAAACTATATAAAGGATTATATAAGAATTTAATTTATTAGTCACGGATCTAAATAGTTATTTCTGTATATTAAAAACGATTTTAAGATTGTATAATTTTATTTATAATTTTATTCTTTTAGAATATTTACCTAACTTTTTATAAATAAATAAATTTTTATAATATGGGATCCCTGAAATCACAACCGTTATAAATTTTGTAACAACTTCTGACATTTCATTTCCTTTTTAGCTTCGTAATATTCACTACATATATTTTACGTATGTTTTTTAATTTTTTTGTTATGTGTGACTAAAAATAACAATTTAAAGAAGTTACATAAAATAAGATAATTTTTAATTCTTTTATTATTTTTATTGAATGGGTAAATTTAATATATAAAGAAGGTTTTATTTCCTTAGAAGTAGAATTACATTTTTTTTTTTTTTTTTTTTTTTTTTTTGGGGGGGGGGGACAAAACATTAATTGTTTAATATATATGATCGAGAATCACTAGAATTTGCAGAACTTTTAATAAAAGAAAATACATTATCTGAAAGTTTTCAATTGTAGATACTTTACCAATTAAAATAGATTTCAGCATTTTTCGTGAAGTGGTATTTTTTATATTCTCAACGACAGGATTAAATTTCAAGAACTACTGATCAATTAAAACTAAATGGCAGGTTAATTGGAAGTCTATGTTTTTTTTTTTTTTTTTTTAAGAATAGTTTCCAGAATCTTTAGATATTTTTTAATACATTTTAATCATTGGAGAATTTATTGTTTTAACCTATCAACAGGAAATGCTTTTTAATTTAAACTAAGAAAATACTGAAAACAACGACCAATTAGAAAATTTACTGAAAAGGAACTAAGGTTGAGATTTAAATTAAAATAATCTTAAAAATTGATGATATTTACGTGACAAGTCTAGTTTATGTTCTTTATATTTATATAACTTCTTCAGGGCAGATTTATATATATCTTATTCGTTTCATGGCCTTTAGAAACATACAATATATTGAAATGTGGTACTTACTTATATGAAAAAACATTAATTAAACATTTGGAAACTTAAATGCAAATTTGATTCCTGCTGATTTTAATGATTTCACTCACAAAATCTATTTCTTTCCATATAGATGGGGGAAAACACGTTATATAAATAATGAAGTTTGCATGTTTGTTTTTCCATAATACGGATTTGTGTTTTATACACGTATTAATATACACAGCTAAGCATTTTATATCAAAATACAATTTTTATTTTCAAATAAAATGCACACTACTGAAGAATATCGTTTTTCTGTCATTTGTTTTATAAGATCTTATATTAAAAAATTCCAATTACGTGTAATATACTACGTCTATATCTGTAAAACATTTTTCTGAGGAAAATTATTATTTTTTTATATATAAAGTTTTAGTTATGCATAATGTAATGAAATATTGAATGTATCACACTTTTATATATATGTATATATACATACAACAAAAGATATATATTTTTGTATATATCACTTTTTTCTCAGTTCTGAAAAGAATACATACATTGTTTAATTATAGGTGACATTTCATTAAATTTCACACCCGTTAAAAATTTTTCAACACTAATTTTAAAAAATCAAATTGTAAATTGTATTGCTATTGCGTTAGCAATACTTACAGATACCTAAAATTATAGATACTTCATTTTCCTACGTTATATTTTAGCCAAACAGTTCTATTTAATTTTCTTAAATTATTTTTTTTTTTTTTTTTTTTTTTTTTTTTGTGACCGGTTTGTTTATTTTTTTCAGACTTTCACATATGGATTAAATGGAAATATGATTTTTATGAAATAAATGGCGATAACTCATTTCTATATTTCAAAAGAATTTTTAGTGAAATCTTTTTAATTACGTAAAAATAGTTATCAATGCCTAAACATGAACAAACAAAAACTTATGGACAGAACCATATATATTTATACATAGCTGCCAACCATATCAGTTTTTGATACCAGTATTTTTTACAGAAATTTATAATAAACTTTTGTAGCTGTTTTCTATGATTAAATAACGTAAAAAAAATTATAAAATTATACCGGTATCTAAAAATCGGAAAGGTTGGTTCTACATTTAACACTTCAATAAGTTCTTCGATATTTATCGCTTACAAAAGCAATATTTATGTAAAAGAAGTTGTTCAATGCTTTTCTAAAAATTATTGTGTAAATTAACAAGGGTTTTCATAAAGGGAATACATATCATATTTGACTTTAACTATTTTTATACAGTAATATTGACTTGACTAATTGATTATATCCATCGATATTTATATAAAAAATTCTAGTATCCAAATTTCCCTTTGTGAAAACCCTGAAATTAACGTATTCGTAAGTTGTTTTGTAAGTAATACTGACATAAATAGAAAACATTTTCTTTACATTTACTGTGTATTATCAATCTGTGAAAACAGTGAAATCAAACTGTGAAAAATACATACACTCTCAATAAATTTGCCAATATTTCAGTTCGTTGTTTATAAAAACGATTGATTTTCAAGTGTTTCTTTACATTTGCATTTCACTTGATGTTAACTTAAATTATGTTAATTAACTTACATAATTGTAAAAGTACAAAAACAGTTTACGATTTCTCATAAATCTGAGTAAACTATTTGTTTAGGAAATTGAATAATGTTTTTAAAAAACCTTTTGTTTTGTAATGATCATTTAATAAATTTCTGTTTTAATGCATCTTTTATATATATTTAAAAAAAAATCTAGATCAGTGCCTGAAATGAGTTAAAATTTATTTTGAGTAAGCCTTTGTTATTCCTTTAAAATATAACTAATTAAACAATATCATACAAATTTGCTATCATTAGTATATCATGAAATCATTTTTAATTATAATTTTAGTTTACACTTGGAGTAATTAAAATCACAGAAAACTATATTGGTATTACATACTACAGATATAATAATCAGGTAAATAAAATTATTAAACTTTTAATATACAATTTCGCAGATTGTTTATAATTGAGTATCGATTTTTAAGAAATATAAGTTTTAGTTTTCCCGTAGATAATAAAATAAACAGGATTTTGTATATTTACGAAAATATGTATTTCTTTTAAATGATAAATATTTTTTCTTCAAAGGTAATACAAAAAGAAGGAGTTAAATATAAAATAATAAAAAAATATATATATTTGATATAAGTATTAGGCTGATGCACAACTTCGTCTCTCTCTTTTTCTTTCTTTCTTTCTTTCTTTTTTTTTTTCCTTCATAGCAAATTGTTATGCTAAAAATATGTTCACAATTAGATAATTGACATCAGTCTTCGAAAATGACATCCTTGTAAATACCTAGTTTCTTCTTTTAAAAACAGGTTGTTCTATTTCTAAATAAACAGGCTAGAGATGCAAATGATAAACAATTATTGTACCAAAATACTTAGTTTTATTTATTTATTTATTTATTTATTTATTTATTTTTTAATACGTTTGTAAATATTTACGCAGGTATTATTTGAATAAAGTTGGAATGAGAAAAACTTTTGTTGTATTTATAAACTTTTGCTTTGACTTGAACGTTTTATAATTGAAAGATCATAGAGTTTTAACAAAGATATTTTAAAACAGCTGTTGCGTTTTTTGAAAAACAAACGAAAAATTTCTGTGATTTTTCGGGCAATCAGTTGCTCAGTATTTCTATTAATCAGTAGTACGCCTGGAATATAACATTAACCAGTAAAATATTACAAAAATATTTTAATCTGGAACATTTCATAGGATTTGCCTGTTATTTTTATAATATTCACTAATTGCCAAGAACCTGTTTTAAACTTATAAAAATCAATAACGTTTGCGATATATAAGTGTAACGCTGTTAAATATTTTAGCAGTGAAATGATCTATGTCATTCTACTTGAGAATGAGCAAATGCAATGATTAATGACTAGTTTATAAAATTAGTAACTAGTTAAAACATAATGGTAATTATAAGAATTTATTTCTACATGCCATATCTAAGATGCCACAGTCCAATAACAAGACGAATTTTTGCATCAACCCTATCAAAAGAATTGTGAAATTTAATGCGCTTCCTTGGAAGATTACCTGTCTTCAAACAGTAAGTCTATTTTCGTGTAGGTTTTGCTCACTTTTTCTTAGGAAATTATTTATTCAATGGTGCGTATTACCTTACTACTTTTGTTGTTTTGTGGTTTTCATATATAGAGGCTATATTGCCAACAAATTTTTATGAAAATGATTCAGAAAACGTCAGGATAAAATTTTAAGTTTCTTATTAGTGAATATCCAGTATAGAAAAAATAATAATAAATAATTTTGAATTATTTATATCTGCAGGAAATATCATCTGCTATTTGCAAGGAGTAATTAATACCAGGACATAATATCACCATTAATTTTTAACATTTACTTTCGTCTTGTAATAATCAGAAATCCTTCGTTAAAAATGAAGTGACCGTTTTGTTTAAAAAATAGTGGTATCTATCTTGTAATGCATAAATTCGATTCTCCAACTCTGCTATTATTATTATTTTTTTCTTTTTTAATAAAAATTATTTTCTCTAAAAAGCGTGGAATTACTATCATAAAAAAAAAGAATTATTGTCAAAAAGATGTAGTGAGACTGCGCCCCGACCTTAATCAGGCTCTGGATATTCGAGACTAATTTTTAAAATAAAGTTGAGTAATACAATGTTCTAATTTAATATTGAACTCCTTTAATACAAGATAGCAGATAGAGAATAAAATGCTTTAAAATCTGTTTGTTTGTTATATATATATTTCGGAGGTATTAATAGTTTTAATTACAAATAAATTCAAATCGCTGTCTTTTATCAGTAAAAATAGTACCCACAGCTAAATAATAAGAAAAGAAAAGGAAAGAATAAAAAGAATAAATATTATCAGTGCAAATTAAATCACAATATCACTAAATTTTGTAAATATTATGTTTTATATTAATTAAAAGAAGAAAAATTTTACGAAATTGTAAAATATTAATAATAATAATAATAATAACTGGAAATAAAATTTTATTTTTAATGGTAAAAATAGCAAAAAATAATAAAGATTTTTTTTTTTTTTTTTTTTTTTTTTTTTTTACTTCGGATTTAAAAAATTTTTTCTTCACAACTTCTTAATGTATAACGATATATGTAAATTAAATTCTTGTTTGATTCCGCACGTGATTTCAGATTTTTAGAAAACGAATATTAAAAATATAAATAAAATGTTTTTTAAAGCAAAAGCTCATTAATTTTCTTGAAGAAGGACGTGCATCCGTTTAGTTGTAGACTTCATGTTAGCCACTCAAACAGGTAAGGTACTTCAATATAACTGCAGAGTAGTATCTTTTTTTCTTCTATATCAAAATTATTTCTTATTAATTTAAAATAAAATTTCCTTTCTTTTATTCTTACCTTTGCATTAAATTAATCCTCTTTTCATGTTCGTGTCAGAGTTATTATTCATATATTTATTTTAATTTATATAAAATTATTTATTCATATGTAAACCACTTGGTTCGAAATATGTACTTAAATTTCCTGAAATAGAAACGTATAAAATAATCTTTAAACATTCATTTCATTGAATAAATTTCTTTTCTTTTGAAGAGAGTTTTTAAATGAAATTAAATATTTTTTCGATGATTCTAGACACGGACGTTGAATAATGAGGTAAGTCAGCATTTTGTCTCATATCGCTGATGCAGTATCCTTCTTCAAACATTTTCTAGGCAAATAAGATTACTTTTATACCAGATGGGGCAACTTAACGACATTTTCCTTTAGATTTGCAATCGTAATGCAAAAATTTGAAACATTTTGTTCGATTTGAGCTTTTGCTTTTATATAAATATTCTATAGCTTTTCCAAGTAGCATGAATTGTCATTTTCCCTATATTTTAATATGTTTTGTGACAAATGTGATTTAAAAATAATATATATATATTTTTTAAATTGAATTACAGAAATATTTAATATTATGATACATTATAAATTAATGTGTGGCAGTATCTGCAAAAAAAGAAATAAATAAATGAATAAATAAAATAAAAAATCAGAAAATAACAGAACATCTAAATGAAATAAGCCATTCAACGCACAAATATTTTACTTACATGTTATATTTAAATATTACATAACAGTTGTTCCTACAATGTTATGTAATGTAATTAATGTCAGCATAAAATATATGTTATGCTTCGTGTAACATTATGGAAAAAAAAATTGAGTTATTGTAAGATATACAATATCATTGAATGCACTAATATTACCATGAAGTTGACTAAATGTTGCTAAAATATCGAGCTACGCTATTTCTAGAAGTGTAACATAGTTTTAGGTGATTCTTTTTCTTCTTTTAGTATATATTTATGGTCTGCAAATACAGTTAACTGTTTTTTTTCCCTTAATTTTAGTATCAGAATCTCTATCTTAATTTAGTATCCACTAATTTTATTATTAAATATTTCCAATAAAAAATACAGGTACATCTTTTTTTTTTTTTTTTTAATTTCTGCATTGCAGATACTTCTTGTGAGTTTTAGTATGAATCATTATTCGTGAAATGAATATTTAAACAAAATATAAATGAAATAATTGAATATTAAACAAATTAAATATAAAAGCTGTAATGTTATTAAAGATATAGAAAAGAGTAATAAAGCATTTGAAACAGAGATTAAAATTATGTTGATAGCTACACAGATATTTGAAATAACACAATAAATTAATGAAAGTTGTTAAATATAATAATAACATTTTGTTGACATACATTTATATGTAGTATCGTAAGAACTATACATAGACACATACATACACATAAAATAAACCGCTGTGTTAATGATGGTTGATGCAAGTAACATTTGTCGTGGCTACAATGAAAAATTAATACCTCTAGAAGCGGGGGTGCTATTTCCTCCGCGGAAAATCAGAAGTGTAATGGCATATCTCCGGCCCACTCATACGAGTGAACCCCAGACCTTCGCCAGTGGTTCATTACGTATTACTAGTACGACGCAAAACCTACCCAATCACATCCTCAACATGGGAAAAAAATATGCTGTCTTACTTTCATGTAAGATATACTTTATTATTATTATTATTATTATTACCATTATTACTTTGGTTAGTCTGTGTAAAATCAAACAACACTTTACGTACTTAATTAAATATCTACTAATATTACGCAAACAAAATATTACAACGTTGATAAACTTTGAGAGTGATACTTTTTAGCTATTTTTTTTTTCTTTTTACTTTCTTTTTTTTTTTTTTTTTTTTTTTTTTTACTTTCTTTTTTAAACGTAGAATTTTAAAAATGGTTAATTATAAAGAAATTTTATTATATTGTTGGGGAAAACTGAATATGCATGCAAGAGTAAAAATAATAAGAATATATAAATGCCTGAACTACACTTAAATCCTGAAATTTGTCATTAATATCAGATGGTAGAGTGTAATTGTTATATCATTTATGTTTATATATAAAAGTATGTAGTTATAATTTGTGTTTATAGTGAGTTTCAAGTTACTTCAATAAAAAGCTCAACATACACGTATACGAGCAGTAATAAGAAAATTATCATATTTTATTCAGTACTATTTTTGACTAAATTTAATTTGACATTCGCAGTGTTAGTTTAGGAAAAAATAATCCCCCCCCCCCAAGTATAATAATTATATAAAGTATAGATAAACTATTACTATATTGTCATTTGTGTAATAAATATTTACACGATTCTTTCATCCTAACTATTTAAACTGTCCATCGCTCTCATATTGCATAGCTGTCAATAGTTCCAAATTTGGGGTACTAGTAATTTTTATAGAACTATTTTATAATTTTTTGTATCTGTTTTCCATGATTAAATAAGGTGATAAGATTTCTACAAAAAATACGGATATTCTGAAATCGGAACGGTTCAATTAATCATTATTAATCATCCTTTCTTACTGGTTCTCACTGTCTAACATTTCTTTCATTCAAAATGTAGTTTATTTTGGGCTATTATTATTATTATTATTATTATCATCATTATTATTATTATCATCATTATTATTATTATTTTGTTTGCTTGTTTGTTTGTTTCAAAACAGTAATGGTCCTTTCATGAAATTAATACACTCATTAACATTCTTTATAAAAACAATATTAAATAATACAATTTTCAATAATTTTAGATAATTCTCTACAATAGAGTTCATTTGATACTATCTATAATTTACAGTGTCAAAAATCGTAAAATTCTGTGCTTCGATATGCAATTTTAACTCTTAGTACAAGTAATAATAATAGTAAATAAATAAATAAAACTGTTTAAAGCAGCTTGGTTCTTAACGGGTGAATTTCATTGATTCTTTTTTTACTCCTTAAAACTATTCCTTTTTAACAATTTAGATACTTAGTAAGCTGCCGCTCTAACTTAAGACAAGAAAATTAATTTGAATTAATTCAGACTCAACTAAAATGAAATTTTCCGTCCGTTTTCCTAATCTTTCCGTAGGAAATAATACTTTTATATGTTTAAGACTTTTAATAAAGTTTCTCAAGAATCAATTTGTTTTGTTACTAAATGAAATCTTACAATTAGAAACTAAATTTAAATATTTTGTATTTTATTTGAGATTGAAAAAAAAATAGTTTTACGTAGAAGACGTAGACAGTTAAAAAAAAAAAAAAAAAAAAAAAAGAAAGAAAGAAAAAGAAAATAAAGAGAGTTACACAAACACACATATACACATACATAGATCTGTTGAATCATCATAGATACTAACTTTTTTAAACCATTGTTGTCGGGGTACTTCCTTATTTAAACAGTTATCCCCTCTACTTGGCGTCCCTCTAGAGCGTATTATTTTAGAGCTATGTATATTTTTTATTTCATTTAATTTTGATAAATGTGTAACAAGATATCAAAAACACGTAGCTACGTAACAAATAAATTTGAGTTTATTTACGGCTTATTTAATTATAAATTTAACAGTATTTTTTCGTCTGTGTCAAAAAACATAGTTACGAAATCAATCCCTTTTTCAACTGTTCATCTTTGGCTGAATTGAATAAATAGGAAATTTTAAATATGAAATCTCAAAATCTCTTATTATTTTTGCTTTAAATCTTTCTAAAAAATGTATGCATTTAAATATTTCCTTACTGACATATATAGAATAAAACACGCTCTATAAAAGAAGTAGCAATTTTCAAACTCCCTTCCACACACAGAAAAATAAATTGGTCACAGTGACCTGCCAAAATGCTCAGCTGACAATACAGAATTGACTAACCAAAATAACTGACTAGCCAAAAAGTGTACTTGCTGAACTAGTCTCCAAAACTGAAAAGTGTACATGCTGAACTAGTCACCGAAACTGAAAAGTGTACTTGCTGAACTAGTCTTCAAAACTAAAAAGTGTACTTGCTGAACTAGTCACCAAAACTGAAAAGTGTACTTGCTGAACTAGTCTCCAAAATTTAAAAGTGTACTTGCTAAACTAGTCACCAAAACGCTACTCCAGACTAGGAATGTTAATATTATTAGACAAAGAAGGCTAGTCGATAATCATAATTATCTGACCAGGAAGGTTAGTCAACAACCGCAGTTGCCAGACAAGGCAAGTTAGTCAGAATCTGCACTTGATTAAGACGGTTAGTCAGCAGCCAACAGGTATTTTACGAAGCAAACTAGTCAATTTTCAATGAATATCTGAAGAGGCAGGATAGTCAAGACTATTTACCTGACTAATCTGTCTGGTAATATTTGAAAAGGAAAACTAGTCTCTATTTGACTAAGCTGCCTCATAATATTTGTGGAGGAATTTTAGCCCGAAAAAAAATATTTGTCTAGCCTGTCTCATAATATTTGGGAGATTAATCAAAAAAATTTAATAGATTAAAATCCCTCATATTCTATGAGGAAGTAGCCTCATGCTTGTTTGCAGGGGCTTTGGAAAAAGCATTGTTGTTAGTCTTAACCTCTTTACTTTTGTAATTGTTTAATCCCCCCTCCCCTTTTAAATGTTCAACCTTGAAAAAATATTTAAAAACTTTTCTGAAAAATATAACTTGTCCATCAACTGGAATAAAATACTCGTAGCTGCCAACATTTTCAATTTATTCCGGAATGATGTTAACATTCGCCCTTTTCTTCATACCATATTCTTAAAGAATAATTTTCTTTAGCATGTAATTACAATTAAATATGAAGATAATTACTCCTCAAAGAATATGGTTTGAAGATAGGGCGATATACTAACAACATTCCGGAATCAATTAAAAAAGTTATCAGCTATGAATACTGGAAATTTAACAAACTACTGAAACAAAGAATTTGCTAGTTTAATCATTCTTCCCTACCTTTATTCATCATTAACGCACGCATTTATCCAACACTTTTTTATCAAGGCATTCCAAGAGGATTGTGGCGCCACATGATTTAGTCCACTTTTTATGCACATCCTCATATATGGATTTAGGAATATATATATATTTTTTCTCATCGGTGCTTTCATTCTATACGCTGTGGTTACAAAAATAAATGTAAAGTTTTTTTTTTTTTTTTTTTTTTTTTTTTTTAAGTTCCTTTTTTTAATATTTAAGCCACCTGAATATATGTATATATTTTTTTTAAATAATAGATTTTTTCCACCTGATTAAAATTACAGATAAGTACGACGATACAATGTACTTTAACAATTGATACAGGCAATATAAACAATATGCACGGTATATACGATACAATGTACTAACTATAAATAACATCGAACTCACATTTCAGGTTATTTAAAGTTTTAAAATGATAAATATTAATGATATACTTTTTTTTTTCAAGTTGAGAGTGGACATAAAATTTGCATTAAAAACACTTTAACATATATAATAAGAATTTTTATTTCTGATCATCTCTGTAAATTTTATGCCCAGAGAAATTTTAATATATAACAATAATTTATAAGTATTTGATCATCCAAAATAACTCTCACTTACCTGATAACATTACTTTCAACATTCTTAAATCAAGAATTCGTGTGGCTTATTTAAATAAGATTTCTCCTTCGTTAAAACTATGTAATTGAAATAATACATAAAAGACAAAAATCAAGATAAAAATAATTTTATTGAAAATTATAAATGTTTCATATACATGAAGAAGATTGCTCCATAATTTACATAAAAATTAATCATAATAATAATATAAAAGCACAAATATAATTAGGTAATAAAACGTAATTTGTGTGTGTCTAAAGATGACAAGCCGCTGAAAATTGTAGGAATAGCACCATCATTAACAATTGGTTTATTTCTTGGGACTTGATATAACTTTCCTTCTTTTCCATCAAAATAAGCTATTGTTTGTATAATTCCATCAGGTTTAAAATAGAGCTCACAAACCTTAAAAAAAAAGAAAAAAGAAAGACATCAGGACATTACTAAGAAATACGTTATATGAGGTGTAAATTTCACCTCATTGCATAGGTTGCATTCAATTAAGAAGTTGCATCTATCATAGATGGCTTCATTGGAAATCAAATAAATCAATGAGGAGACGAAATATTCTATCAAAACCTTTCTTAATCTATGCATAAATTATTATATATATATATATATATATATATATATATATATATATATATATATATATATATATATGTATGTACATATACATGTGTGTGTGTGTGTGTGTGTGTGTGTGTCTGTATGTGTGCGAAAACAGGGCAGTTTGGAATCGCCTAGCAGAGGCCTTCATCCTGCAGTGGGTTGATAGAGGCTGAAATTGGTAATGATGATATATATATATTGTCATATAACACCATACCTTATAATTCGTATGATTACTTTAGAAAAGCAAGCACGAGATTTTTTAAAAAATCGATCTGGTTTTATTGATTTTTTTTTATTGAATTATTATTATTTTTAATGAATATATCCCTGTTAGAACACTATTGTTAAGCATATTTGAAAGTTGACAACCATATTATAAATGCTATCGCTACATAGCAACGCCACCTTTTGAGCGATTGACACCAAAAGTTGATAGGCACTAATTTAGGTCAAGGTGCATCTACATATAAATTTATATGTAATTCTGAACAGTAGTTCCGTAGATACAGTTGGCACAAAATTTTTGTCACACATACATACACACACAGACGGACAGACAAGACATTTTCTAAAAATGGTCAAATCGTGGTCTAACCTCTCAAAACTTGTAAATCCGTCGAAAACCGGAAGTCGAAAATTTTTACAAATCCAATACTTTCTTCCATTGAACATACAAGAAAAAAAAAAAAGAAAAAAAAAAGATGTAATTACTAATTGTATTGTGTTAAAAATCTGAAGAGAAAAAAAAAAAAGACTAATAATAATGATTAAATACTTATGTGAGTTGTGAACTTCAAGATTGCAAAAATGTGCTTCAAGGTCAGTGATAACAGTTCATTGTTTAATGCTTATATTCTGAAAAAAAAAAAAAAAAAAAAAAAAAAAGTATCTTTATTTATTGCATTTGTTCGACGGGAATGTTTATTTACTATAATAATTTGGGTTGCACGGATATATATGATTCGCAATTAAACATCTGCTTTGCTTTTATTTGTTCCAGAGAAGACGATAAAGAATATTATTATTATCTGCCTTGATGGAATCAGTTTCCTAAATGTGTTTATTTGATATTGTTTTTTACTTTCATCTGTGTTCAATAGAATAAAGTATTTCAATCGTAAAAATTTTCAACTTCCGCTTTTCAATGGATTTACACGTTTCGAGGGCTCCAGAACACGATTTGACCATTCTTAGAAAAATATGTGTCTGTGTGTGTGTGTGAGACAAAAATTTTGTGACAACGTATCTCAGGAACTACTGCAGATAACTGCATATAAATTTATATGCAGATATACCTTGGCCTAAGTTAGTGCCTATCAACTTTTGGTGTTATTTGCTCAACAAGTGGCGCTGCTAGACCGCAATTTTCGCAATTTCAGGAAAGGCTATATCTCAGAAACTACTAAACGAATTTGCATAAATTTATATGCAGATAAACTTTGACGTAAGTTAGTGCCCACCAATATTTTTTGTCAACTTCTCAACAGTTGGTGCAGCTATACATCGACTTTCGCGTTTTCAGGGAAGGCTGTATCTAAGGTTCTGCTGTGTATAATCAAACAAAACTTGACACGTATCAACGTAGCCATTATATGACATTACGCAGATTCAATTTGGATGTATATCAGCCAATAAGTGGCGCTGGTATACTGCAATTTTCTCTGAGAACAGGATATGGCTATATCTCAACTTCTGTGTCATATAACTGTACAAGCCTGATATATGAGGTAACCATTATGAAGAAGCATTAAGACTTTATTTATAGAGAATTAAACTGTCTTTCTTTTCTTATTATTAGTGTTAGTTTTTTCTAAAATGAAATTATCTGCATTCATTATGGTAGATAATTTTAATAAATAATAGTTTTTAAAAAATATTTTTACTGGGCGAATGAATTTTCCTATAGGAAAATATAGAAGAAAGTTTTGCGGTGGTCACAACATAATAGCTTTAAATGAAATCACGACAAGTATTTCCTCTATATTTGCTTTGAAAATTTCGTTCACATAAAAGCGAGGATTGGATTTTATTAAAAATAAAGGTATTTAAAAAAACAACAAAAAAAAAAGTATGTTGTGGCCACCACAAGACTTTCTTTTTATATTTTCTAATACAAATTCGCTCAGTACAAATAATTTATTAAAGCTCTTATTTATTTAAATTACCTACCATACTGAATGCAGACGATTTTCATCTTAGAGAAAAATTGCATTGAAAGTACAAAGAAAGACAGCTTTATTCTCCATAAATAATACATTAAAAAATGCGTTTTCATAATGGTTATCTCCCATATCAAATTTTGTACTATACACCATAGAAGTTGAAATATAGCTTTTCCGTTCTCGGGGAAAATTGCAGTACAGCAGCGCCACCTATTAGCCGATATGCATCCAAATTGAATTAGCATAATGTCTGATAATGGTCTTTTCACATATCATTTATTATTATTATTGTACGCAATAGAACTTGAGATATCTCTTTTCCTTAAATTATGGAATCGCTATATAGCACCGTCACCTATTGAATTATTGATACCAAAAGTGAATGGACAATAATTTATCTCGAGGTAGATCCACCTATAAATTTATGTGTAGTAGTTCCTGAGATATAGCCTTCCGTTGAATTGTGAAAATTACTGTATAGCAGCGCCATCTTTTGAGAAATTGACATAAAAAGCTGATAAGGACTAGGTTATGTCAAGGTGCATCTACATATGAATTTATATGCAATTCTCTGCAGTAGTTCATGAGACATAGCATTTCCTTAAATTGTTGAAATCGCTAGAGACCCTGTATAATATAGTTTCCTAATATATGGTCTCTAGAAATCGCTATATAGCAGTACCATTTCTTGATGGATGGGCACCAAAAGTTGATAAGCACTAATTTATGTCAAGGTGCATTTACATATAAATTTATATGCAATTACGTGCAGTAGTTCCAGAGTTGCAGTCGCCACAAAATTTTTGTCTCTCTCTCACACACAGAGGCATATCTAATATTTTCTAAAAATAGTCAAATCATGTTCTGGAACTTTCAATACGTGCAAATTCATCGAAAAACGGAAGTTGAAAATTTTTATGAATCTAGTACTTTCTTCTATTAAATATAGAATAAAGTAAAAAAAAAAAAATGTAAATTGCAAAATCTTTTCAATTTCCAGGATGTAAATACGAGGTTATATTGTATTTATTTAATTTATATATTAATAACAGTCGAAAAGGATTTAGAATACTTCTCTAATTTTCATACAATTTCTACAAAAGATACATATTAGTTTCGTTGAAGAAAAGAAAACAAATCCATACAAATACGGATCTATTTTTCTGGATACGAATAGGGAGCTCCGATACATGTCTAGCATGTATATAATGTTTAAATTAGTTACAGAGTTATAAATATGCCTATAAATTTAGATTTATAATTGTAAAAAATATTTTGAAAGGTGAGCAGTACGATAGCTGTGAATTGCAGTCGTAGATCGAATGTCCGCTATCGAAGATAAACAAACACAGAGAGAAAAAACACACATGTTTCGGGTTGAAAGAGCACACGACCCTTCGTCAGGCGAGTACAGCATTCAAAGCCGTGCATTACCACTTTGACTGCTGCACTCATGCCTACTTTGGGTGCCTGACGAAGGGTCGTGTGCTCTTTCGACCCGAAACAATTGTTGCGAGATATTTTATTTTTATGGTGTCAATTTAAAGTTTTGTAAGTATTATAATATTCATGCCCACTTAAATAAAGTATTTTAAATTACTTGTTGTAAATTATTAAAAAAAGTTTTATTGTTAAATTGGAAATGTTTGCCATTTATACCATTAATGATAAAGTTTATATACCTTTACCGTGTCTTGATACTATTGTGGGGGGAAAATGTTACGTATTAAGGAACTATATTTGACAATTTATAAGTAAATCATTCATAATTACCAGTTGCAAATTACTAACATATATTTAACCCACTATATCTAAAATTAGTATATGCTGTAGCCATTACAAAATTTTCTTCTATTATTATTTAAAATAATAGCACCATATATCAGTTACAATGCACAAAGTAATTAACACAGCTTCTCACAAATAAAGATTTTACAAACTAATTTAACAAATAGATGCTGAGATACTATAACTATCTGGAAATTTACAAAGAGTAATAGTAGCGCGGCGCGTCATCTGATGTACACCCAAATTGATTCGGCATAGTTTTTAAAAAGCTAGTTTGGCATAGTATTTGGATGTATGACATACACCTTACATATCAAATTCGGTGCACATACATATCATAGAAGCTGAGATATAGCTGTCCTATAAATAGAGAAAATTGCACCATGCCAACGTCACCTGTCGGCCGGTATGCGTCCAAATTAAATCAGCATAATAGTTCATAATGTCTGTTGCACATATCAAGTTTAGTGCATTTATATATCACAGAAGCTCAGTTACAGCATTTTCTTAAATGTGAAAAATTGCAACATACTGGCATTACCTGATGACCGATATGCACCTAAGTTGAATAAACATAGTCTTTCACAATCGACTATTTGAACATTAAGTTATGTGAAGTTCTACACAATAGAAGCTAAGATATAGTCTTTCCTTAATTGTGGGAAATTGCAGCATAGTAGCGCCACTTCTTAGATGATTACAGGGTTGCCAACTTTTCAAAAACAGTTTGAGGAGTATTCAGAGACATTTTGAGGAGCATTTTGGCTACTTTGAGGAGCAATTTTAAAAATACATAAAAAAAAAAAAAAAAAAAAAAGAAAAGAAAAGAAATAAACTACTCACAAAAATAAATGAACAATAATCATGAAATTTAGAAATATTTATTGATAATCAAATATATTTAGCAAAACAGTGAAGAGAGATAAGAATGGGAAATGATTAAGTCCGAATATAAGCTTAAAACCCAAAAGTATAATTTGTTTTTGCATAATGGCATATTTAAATAAAGGCAATATATGAAAGTAGATTATTCAATTACATTTTAAAAAAAGAAAGAAAGAAAGAGAAGCACAAAGGAAAAAAAAAAAATAATAATTTCCAACAATTTTCATGAATGTCAAAATAATTATACTATCACATAAAAATCTAAAAACGAAATCATATAAATGTGTAAATGATCTCATCTCTAAGTCAACTTCCTCTAATCTGCATAGCTTGGGACCATATGTTTTGTAAACTTTAGAATTTTGCAGATTATTGGTTATAATTTGTTTACTTATTTTTTTTCCCAGATACAAATGAAGATATAATAATAAATCATTAATGCTTTAAGTGAATGATAAAATAAAAGCATAATTATTTCAAATAAATCTTAAATAAAGCGTTGTCAATCGGCCTTAAAGTTCAGTAGCTTTGAATCCATTATTTTTATCGATAAATAAATAATAATTAAAATAAACAATTTTTTTTTTAAATTAAACACACACTTAGCTAATGTAAACAAATACTTGTTCCTGTTCTGAGTCAGCAATATTTCGATCACTAGAATGTTTTCTTTCTTTCATTCTTTTTTTTTTTTTTTTTTTTTTTTGTTTACTATTATTTATGAGTAATGTACAATGAAGCGTGTGGTTCTTCAGCTAAATTGTAAAAGTTAGTTTCATTTTTTTTATTTTCAAGATACGTTGAAGCGCTTTCATAGATAAAAAAATAAAATTCAAAGAATAATGTTTTATGTGGCAACTGTTGGAAATGCAAAATCAAAAGTTGATAAAGATTGGATAACGATTTCTGCCTAGATGTGTGCAAGGAAAAAAAAAAAAAAAAAAAAAAAAGAAAGAAAAAAGAATTTTTTTTTTTTTTCAGTGTCTGCCACTGTTCAATTTTATGCATTTAATAAAAAATATTTAATTAGGTGGTCAAGACTGAATTTGCGGAGCATAAACATTACTTCGCGGAATTGCGGAGTTTTTAAATTTTTCCGGAAAAAATCCGCAAAAAATCGGAGCAGTTGGCAACCAAGCTATTCAACACGAATTTATGTGAAAGTGCATCCAAATATAAACTTTTGTACAATTCTGTTCATTATTTTGTGAGATACAGCACCCAAAACATAAAATTTTGATTATACACAGACAGACATCTCCTAAAATTGGTTTAATTGAGTTTAAGGAAATCTCAAATTTGTAAATGCACCAAAAGCCAGAAAAAGAAAATTTTGAAAAATCCAGTACTTCATTCTTATATATGTAGAAAATCAAATCAAAATTAATTTTAAGTTATTGTGGAAATAGAGCATTCAACTAAATGTTTGCAAGAATTACTTAATTTATAGAGCATAGTTAAAAGAAAAAAATGTTGTTTAAATTGACATACCAAATAGTTTTTAAATTTAAATGTATTAAGAAGGAACAAATAATATGAAATTAAGTACATATTTTTAACAAGATATCTTTTGGTTATCACGAATACTTAATATGCTGCGCATGAACAATTTGATTTTGAATCGAGAATACAGTATCTAATAATTTAAACTCATATTATTTTTGATTAAATTTGTTTTCAAAAAAAAAAAAAATATATATATATATATATATATATATATATATATATATATATATATATATATATATATATCAAATTTTTAATAACTAAAAATATCAACCTTTTACTACAATCATCAATCATTTGAATGAAACAAATAACATGAAGTTGAATATATATATATATATATATTTATTTACCAAGATTTTTATTATTTATCGCTAATAATTAATATTGTATATAAGAACAATTTGACTTTAAATTGAGAACAGAATATAGTATGCAATATTAAATTCATATTATTTTTGCTAAAAGTTGTTTTGAAAAAATTGGTGTTAAGCATTTAATAATAAAAAAGTCATTTTTTTATTACATACAATTATCAACCTTTTGCCAAAATTATTTAAATTAAAAAAAATATTTATTTAGAACAGGAATAAAAAATAAATAACAATAAAAATAAATAAATAAATAATAACAGATAAACGAGAAACCTTTAAATTTTTTTAATTTATCTCATTAAAAAGTTTAAATATAAAAAAAAGTATTAATATTATTTTTTATTGTTCTAAGATAGATATAATGTTGCAAACGATAATTTAAAAAACATACCTTAAAATTCGGGTTTCTTTCAAAATCCCCATGGATAGCATTTTTCTATATCTTTCTTGACGTCCTTTGGAAATCCAAATACCTTCTGAACCATCTTTAGGGAAAAATAAATCATTACTATTCTGTGTATAAAAATATTAATATGAGCTTAATGTTAAAAGTGTATGTAAACAACTATAGCTTAGACAAATTAAATATACTTTTATAATACAACGATACGTAAAACTAGATTTATAATAACGTATTTTAAATTTTATACATTTTAAACAACTTTATAAATTAGAACAAATTCTAATTACGATTCATATTGTTAGAAGATTGCCGAAGCTTTAGAATTCTACAAATTTACAGTTTACTATTCATACAAAGCTTACAATAAAATGAAGTATTTAGCACTTACTTTTGGCTGTAAACTCGATTCGCTGATTCTGATTACTAAAAAATCTCTCGTTCTCTTTCTAAAATGAAAATAACTCTAACGGCAATTGCAGTATCCCGCCAAATGCGATGAGTTTATTGTTTAATTTTCGGTTTCGGTTGACTAACACAAGTTGTCAATAGGAGACAAAAAATAAACAAAAAATAAAAAAATAATAAGAAGAAGAACAATCTTTAGCTTTTGGACTAGCCAAACAAATTTTCTTAGTCAATTGACAAAACGGGAACAATTTTTTTTTATTCTCTCATCTGACTAACCGGTCAAATTTGAGGAAAATGAAAACTGTACCTGGGAAATTAGTCATCTGACAAGTTTTAGAGGCAAAACGGATCATCAGACGAAACACATTAAAGATACATGGTAAAATAAAACGACTTTTGTGTCTCATGACTAAATGGGATTGTCAGGTAGTGTTTTGATTGTTTAAAATTTTGCGTAATTTTGTGCAAATTTGTCAACGTACTTGACAAACGTTTAGTGTCACAAAGATGGCATGTCTCTTGACAAGTTTCGATTTTTCATTTTTCTGTGTGCAGTTAAAAAGAAAATATTTGCAATATATTATATTCAACAAACGTGTTTATTTTTCATAAACTGCAGCAACTGATTCGTGTAGTAGTAAAATTTTAAGGAGGTTGTCTGATTATATAATATATTTAAAAGCTCCTTTAAAAAGTTATCATTTGTCTACATTGAAAAATGGTACGTGAAATTTCGTGTTGTAATCAAGAAAATAAATATTGACAGGTAATATTATATAACTTTAATGCCAAAAATATATTCATGAAATTTTTCGTTATTAAATATTCTCTTAAAATAGCTGAAGAGAATTAAAGAATACCCATTAGAAAATTACCAAATCTATGAACCCAATTTTAAGTATTCTCATATTTATTATTATCAAATATTTTATAATTCTCAAAAAATGTTCAATTTTTAATTGTAATTAAAATTATAACTTTTTAAGTAACGAAATTTTTCATACTCCTTTTTATATTATTTATTTACATATTGTTTATGTAAATGTGACAAAAAAGGAAAATAGCTTTTTGTTACTTCCTTTTTAATTTTTTTTTTATTTTTTTTTTCCCGCTACATTTTATAAATTACATATAGTATTTTTTACGCAAGTCTGTCTATTACTCTTACTATATTTACTATATTAAACACTAAATTTAAATGAATTTTCTAAATTCCATATCATTTTTAATAAAATCTCAAAAAATCAAAAAGGAAGGAAAAAAAAGAAAGAAAAAGAAAAGAAAAGAAATCACAGAAATCAAAAGAAGTTTCGCGAATTCCTACCAAAGTGCATATTGCATATACTTAATCAACACCCACTCATCAAAATTCACCATTCTAAGGTAATTTGAATCAGATTTAACTTGAAACCGTGTTTTATTCTCTGCCTGCCCCAAAGGGGGTAATTTTGCATAATCCGTTGAGAGTGCTTGTTGCATACGCAATACCAACCGATTTATAAAAAGTCGCTTTCCTGAGATAAATTGGAGCAGAGTTGTGTTTGAAAACATGTTTTTGCCCCTCCCCCCGCTATTAAAGGATTGAAAGGGTGGGGAATTTCGCAAAATCTCTGCATACTGCGTGTTGGATAAGTATAACCGACCCACGCATCAAAAATCGCTTTTCTAAGATAATTTAGAGTAGATATAAGCTTGAAAAAGTGCTTTTTGCCGCTCTCCCACGGGGACAAAAAGTAATTTCGCAAAATTTCTTTATAGTTGGCGTATTAGGTACGCCTAACTAATCGACACACCAAAAAATCGCTTTCCTGAAATAATTTGGAGAAGAGTTACACCATAGCCTCCTTAAGTAGATGCCTGTCGCGTGGCTCTTAAGCTTGGCAACAGTTGAAGCGGTAGACAGCGCCACCTGGTTCAGATTGCGCGACTTTTTTATTCAACTGTCACCAAAAATTTTTAAAAATGGATTTGAAATACAAAAAAGGCGAATAGAATCGAAGAAATGTCGATTATATATATCGCAAATCACTTCTTAAAATTATTGGTGACAGTTGAATAAAAAGTCGCGCAATCTGTACCAGGTGGCGCTGCCTACCGTTCGACCTGTTGCCAAGTTTAAGAGCCACGCGACAGGCATCTAGTTAAGGAGGCTATGGTTACACTTGAAAAAGTGTTTCCCGCATCTTTTAAAGAAGGTAGGGGAAAATTTCACAAAATCCCATTATAGTAGGGGTCGTACGCTCCGCCTTTTTTTCATGAAATTCTCAGAAATAACAAATTTCCGTCTTCATCGCAAGTACTAATTTCATGTTGAAATACTTTCGGTATATTTATGGTAATATGCCATGATTATACAGGATAGGTATTAGTGTATAAAAATAGTGGTAGCAATATATTTGAAAATTTCTCATCCCTGAAAGTGTCATTTGCGGAATTTCTCCCAAAAATCGATTTTTCCCTCATTTCCCCTTAAAAATCAAAAATATCAAAATCGCAGATTTTTTTGTATTTTTTTCTACTCAAGTCTATTCTCCTCATGTGCAATTTTTTACCGTGAAGTAATTTGGAGCCGAGTTATACTTACAAACGTGTTTTGACTCTTGCCTCGCTCAGGAGGGAACGGGGGGAGGATTTCACAAAAGTTGACAGATATAATATTAAGTTGGGTACATACCTACATGCTTGCCAAATGTCGGTGAATTCCGTCAATCCATTCTCTCGTGATACCCGGACAAAAATAGCGTTACAGACATACAGACACAACGACACACACACACAGAAAATTTTCTAGTGTCATTTTTAGCTTTCAGTATGTGTGAAACGTGAAGATATCACAAAAGTTTTTGATTTTGAGAAATTTACAGACAAAAGTCTGATTTTATTAAAATAGATTGTTTGTATTTAAATATCTATATTAAGATTTAGTACGGAAAAATGTGTTGTAAAGTAATACTCTTAATGGATACGTAACCACTTTAACTATTTTAAATGGGGATGATTAAACTCTTTTATGCAAAACATTAAAAGATAATTCACCTGCAAACTTCATATATTCACCTAAATAGTATCCATATTCGAACAGTTATAGATTTCATTGCATAAGTTTGTGAAATTACATAAGCATTCTATATTACAGTGTTCCATTAAATATATGAACTGGCAAATGAATTATAAAGGTATTTATCGCATTTTCATTTTAGATACTGAAACTGACAAAGCAGCTAAAGTTTGCTCTTCTCTAATGTGTTTGCACCCTCCCTCAGAACATTTACGATTCTCCATTCCAAATGAGCAAGTTGGTGGCTATCTAATCTAACTCACTGATAGCGTAGTTTCAAGTCATTTTTAACGATAACTAAAATAGGGAAAAGGAACATGTTACAGAAGATCCTTTAACATGTTTTCCAAAAATCGTTGCTTTACACTTTAGATTAGTTTGTTCTTTTTAGTATTTGTATATTTCCCTGAAAATGATTTTACCGAGTTTTGTTTACAATTTCAATGTTATAAATTAAAACTTAATAACATAGGATTTTATTAATGTTTTCTTTATTTTTTTCTACAAAACGCAATATTTTATTTACATTAAGCTTAATATTTAAATAATTCATTTCATATAAAAATAATAAATTAAAAATGAAAAGAATGTATAATCATACTTTTCTGTGTCATAAGAAATAATTGTTTATCAGTTCCAATTAATGAACGCTTCTAAATGTTGTATAATTACCCAAAATATATTTTTTCTTTAAAAACTGAAAAATCCTTTTTAAAAAACTTCCAAATTTCATTCCGTAATACTGAGTTGATAATATATATATTTTTCTTAATTACAGTAGAACCTCGATTATCCGAACCTCGATTACCCGAAACTCACCTCGATTAACCGAAACTCTCCGTTAATCGAAGTCGGTTTCTTCTTCACTTTTTTTTTCACTTTCTACTGTCATCCAAAATTTTCTCTTAACAAACATGTATTTTTAAAGTTTTTTTTTTTTTCCACATTCCTTTTGTATGCAAGCCACCCTTTCCGAACTACGAGTGCTGATAAATATTTTAGATGATTATTGATGAATTCTCGATTATCCGAAAATTTCGATTATCCGAAGTGAGTTCGCTCCCAATTACTTCGGATAATCGAGGTTCTACTGTATTAAACTCTAAAAATGTTTTTTGTAGCTAGATACGCATGTTCGCTTAACATCTTCTTCATCACATAACCTCCTTCCCTTCCCAGGAACGCCATGTTTTCTTCTTATCTAGGTCATAGATCACTTTACTACACCTAAACTTTAAATTTACAAAGAATATTAATATAATATATATATATATATATATATATATATATATATATATATATTCTGAAAAAACCCAGAGGCACAACCAAATTCTCAAGCAAACTTATAACAGCTTAGTAGAATATATGAATACTATTTCCTTACTCAAATGATCCTAAAGTACCTCTTCTTAATACCTTCACACATACATGCATTCGCTTACATTACGAAAGTCAAAAACCAAACGAATTTTAGGACAACAAAAATGCAAATTTTACTGCTTTAGAAAGAGTAAAATTCTAAGCCCGATGCAGCAAAAATCAAGTAGGTATAATACATTGAACAAAGCATCTATCGCAATCGTACATACACACACTTATAAAAAGCGATATAAAAAGATAATGCAAAACGTATTTAAAGTAATATTCGGTAAAAAACACTTTCTCGGCCAAAATGTTAGCTATTCTTTAAGTAAGCAGTTACTGTCAATATGCAACGCTCATTTTATTACAATAACTCTTGTATCAACACTTTTCATGGTTACTAAAAAAGTAAAAATAATTGATAAATGGAATAAAGCATCAATCGCAGGCATATGTATATAGTATATACACTTACAAAAAAAAAAAAAAAAAAAAAAAAAAAAAGAAAGAAAGAAAGAAAGAAGAGGAAGCAAAAGGACATAAAGCACTGAAACTAACAACCCGTAAAAACAGCTATCTTACCCAGAGCTGCCAACCTAATCCGGCAAATTGTTAGTACCGCCCCTTTTTCTACACCACTTAATTTTTAGACTATTTTTCTACTTAATTCATCATAGATACATTTGAAGAGAATTGCTCTAAAAATTTAGTGGTGTAGAAAAAGGGGCGTTTTTCAATAGGCGTTAACAATTTGCCGGATTAGGTTGGCAGCTCTGCTTACCCATATTATATTAGCAATGTCTTAAGTAAACAGTTACAGACAGTAAGCAATATTATGTTTATTACAATAACAAGTGTGTAAGTTCATTCTAGAGCTACAAAATTGAAAAATAACATGTTTCTTCAATAATAACGTGCTATAATTGCATGAATAAAATTACTTAATCCTTTAAAGAGCAGTGGAATATATTATTCCCATTTATTTTTAATTCTGAATGGAATTTATCTCAAAATTTGTTAACGATGTTTGACTTAGCGTAAAAAATCCATTTATTTATTTTCTTCTAACTTTTTTCGTCAATTCTGTTGGCTTACCTTGTTAATAAGCGTAATTATCTTAAACCTCAAAGAGTTGGTTGAAAAATATATTCAAAATTGTACATTTTATTTCAATATTCAGTTTAATACTTCATAATTAATTTGATTTATAAGAAAAAAAGTGACGTTTAAACATAGGTTACAAAAACATTACATTACAATTTACTATTACTAAATTAAAAATAACTATAAAGAGCAAACAAATATGGCAAATATATGTACTTTAGTCACAAGGGAACGAATTTGAAAATTAAAATTGGTTAATGAGTTATGTTTAAAATATCTTAGTAGTTTGTCCTTCAACTATTTATTCAGTTAATTAGCGTTAGTGAAGATCATTAAAATTTTCAATAATATTCATTTTAAGTAAATTTTTAAGACGAAACTCATAGAAACAACTGTCCAAATGCGAAATGCTAAAGAAACTTTTAAGTTTCGCGAATTGTTTAGAAAAATTAGCTTTCCAACTTTCAGAAAATGCCACGGTATTAATAAGATTCATGTGACTGTTTGTCCTTGTTAAAACTATAAACATCATTCAAATAATCGTTTTCAGGATTTTGTAGTTTAAATCTTTTTTCTGATATTTAAAATTTTAATATGTTTAAACAAAATGTTACCTACGAATAAATTAAGATAAACTTTTATGTGTTGTGCTTTAGAAATTATATAATTATATTTAGTTATAAAATGTAATCGCAAAAAAATATTTTAATTGTTTTTTTTTTTTAACTCTAAATAATAAATAACAAAAATAGGTATTATTATCAAAGACTGTCACGTCTTTAAAAAATCGTGCGTAAAAAAAAAAAAAAAAAAAAAAAAAAATCATTGCAATAATAGTGTATTTTTATAACATTAAATACTCAGTCTTTTATTAGAAAAATATATTCTTACTTATTTTTAATACCTTTAATATAGTATGGCCTCTTGGAGGCTTGTTTATGTCAATTATGCGTAATCAACTCTCCTAAAGAAGACGTTCGTAATATTTGACCATAGCCTCCTAAACTAGATGCCTGTCGCGTGGCTCGGAAACTTGCCAACAGTTAAATTGGTAGACAGCGCCACCTGGTACAGATTGCGTGACTTTTTTATTCAAATGTCACCAATAATTTTAAGAAGTAATATATGATATATATAATCGACATTTCTTCGATTCTATTCGCTTTTTATGTATATCATATCCCATTTTAAAAAAATTCTGGTGGCTGTTTAATAAAAAAGTCGCGCAATCTGAACCAGGTGGAGCTGCCTACCGCTTCAACTGTTGCCAAGTTTCCCAGCAATGCGACAGGCATCTAGTTTAGGAGGCTATGATTTGACAGTTGCTAATGAAGGATTTTCAGTGTAGTTTATGTAGAAAATTTTTTCTTTTTTATGATTTACAATTATCGTTTTATATGTTTATTTATTCATTTGGGAGAAAAATAAAAGTTACCGTATCTTCCACCGTATAACGCGCAGATCAAATAAATCAGTTACAGACCAGAAAATTTAATTTACAAGTAAAGCTATATTTGTAAGAAACAGAAGCTTGTTAAAAAAATAGCTTATACTGTAAATTTAAATTTCTGGCGAAAACTGATTTAACAAATCTGCCCATTATACGCCGGAAAATACGGTATTTTAGAATTAAAGTTTTAATTGTGTAGTTCAAGTTTTTATTGGTAAACTTATTTTGAGAATTAAATTCAATGTTTGAAATTCCCAATTTAAAATATGAACATTACATACTGATCACAGATATTTCCATTTCCTGATTTCAAATTTTCTTTTAATATTTGTTGTTTTAGAAAACAGACTAACCCCCAAAATATGAAATTTATTTATAAATTCGTTAAATATATGAATAATTTAGAAATTTATTAAAAAATATTCTAATTAATTCATTGATTGCTATCGTAAATTAAAATGCAATTAATATCTAAAATTTTACGCAAACTTGATTTACACATCTCGATAAATGTTTTATGTATTTTCTTTTTTTCTTTTCTTTTGCAAGTGTAAATTTCATTTTTCTTATGATGCTATTTGGAGTAAAACAAAAAAAATGAATCAATAAACTGCTAATGAGTTAATTAATATGCTGATTTTTAAAACTCTAATGGTTATTATGCAAGTCAATTAGTTTGCACGTTTAAATTATGCTACGTTATGGCTTTATAAAATAAACGTAGACATTTAATTGAATTTGTATTTCTTTTGGTGTTGCAGTCATGTGATTTAGAGGAATTAAATAAATTATCATTAAAATATATTCATGTATAAAACTTAAAGTAAAATTTACTCTTTTGGCCTATAGCAATAAAATATACTAAATGTAATACACATGTCAGTTAATAGTTGAATTTAATTAAAATAATTTTTAATGTGATTTTTCAAAATTATTTATCATGTAACAAAAATTTCTTATCAAGAAATTTGCAATCAAATTAATAGAAAAGTCACATCAAATATTCTGTTTATTATTATTATTAAACCTATTGGAGTTGAATTTTGTAAATATTTCAATTAAAACAATTAATAGAATTTATTTAACTTCTTTATGGAAAATTAAAGTAGTGTGTATCTGTAAAATATATTTCAGTCGAAAAAAATATTAAGAAAAAAAATTTCTGTAGTTTGTATGAAAGAAAAATATTTTCATTTTCTTATTTCGGAAATCCCATTTGTTTATATTTGTATAACCCACGAGTTTTCCTTGCAAATATAAATTGTAATTGTGACAATAGTTTTTATACTTTGTATATTCAACAATACCTTAATATTCCTGGAGCTAAGCATACACTTTATTAAGAGTTACTTTCTTTATCATAGTCTTATACAGAATAGTTACTTAGTCAGCTTCGTTTCTTTCTATTCTTTATGTTTCTAATATATTACTTTCTCCCAAAGTTCATCTGTTCGTTTATACTGCTTAGTTCTATTTTTATTCACATCTGCCAAAGCATCCTGTTACTGTGTGAAATAAAAATGTCAGTTACGATGTTCTACGGAATGTTTTATAACAAAATAAATATATTTAGGAAACCTCAGTTTGTTTTAAAGGCCATAATTTCAGTTAGAATGTTCGTTTCTCTTTAAATTAATTTTAGATAGTCCTTGTATTTTTTTCATTCTTTTCTGACACTAAACATCTAATCTATGTATAGTATGCAATTCTTATTTATGTAAAACAAATTGAAATTCCTTACTAACGAAAAATTAATAAATAACATAATTGCTAACTTTTTTTTTTTTTTTTGAACACACCTATTTTTGTAGAATTTTTTTTTTCTTTGCTTAAAAACTAAAAATCTTAGGTTAAACAAGAAACATTGTAAAACATTTCTGTAAATTTACGAAATGTTTATTCAGGGTCTCTGTAAATTTACAATAATTCTTAATTAAAAATAAGTAATCGAAATTCTCAGTCTTTATTCTATGTATGTTTATTATTTAATTTCTCAAAAAAATAAATAAATAAATAAATAAATAAATAAATAAAATCAAAGTTTATACTTCGAAAAAAGCATTCTAAGTAACAAATATATTCTCGCCAATAATTCATTAAATTGATATTAGTCATTAAAATACACGTATAAAATAGTTTTATTTGATCCCCGTTTATTTTTCTCTGTAATTTTACATACTTAAGATAAATGATTGCAAGTAATTCTCCATTAAATTTCTTAACAGTGGACAAGAAATTAATTTAAAATAATGTATTCAAAATACGTTAACTATGAAATACTAACTTAATTTATGCAAGTTTTTAGTATTCGAGTTTAAATTATTTAAATTTTGTCTTCAGAAATTAATTTGTTAATTACCACTGGCATGTATGTATGCCGAAGATATTTAAGAGGTTCCATACGAATACATAAAATCAAAGCTGCCATTTTTAGTTTTTTGGCAACCGTAAATTTTTATTAGAATATTTTTACTTTATTTAAGCATTAAAATCTGCTGCATAAATACATAAAAAGTTCTGTTACAATTTTTGTGTAGCCAAAAAGCGTACGAGTTGCCAGCTATGACAAAATAATTTTTGTAACAATTTATTTTGTTGGCGGACGTCTAAAAGCGGCTTGAAAAAGAAATGGGTGGATATTTGGTAATACTCGTTTGAAAAGATTAAATTATGAAAGTGGTGTTAAAATGAGACGTACTTTTCATTCAATGTTTGGAAATCTAAAATATCTACTAAAAAAAAATATAATAAATAGTTCATAACTAGCGTAAAAATATTATCTTTAAAATTTATTTAGAAACAAATATGGTAAAAATTTTACGAATTACAAAAAATAAAATAAGCTTCTTGCGAATTTTGTTGAGAAAGATATTTTAAAAGAGAACTGCCGTCTATCAAAACCACAACTTCCTTTTATGAATATGCTTTAAAAGAAGTCAATTTCTGAGGGATAAGGTAGCTTCTTTCGAATTATACAATTTATCACACATTTACTAGGAGAAATTTATATATATGTATATATGTATATATGTATAAGTTAATATGCTTATTTTTAGAGGTGGTGGTTGGAGTACTATTCTATTGAAAGAGAGATTACTGTGCTAACTGTAAGTTTTTTTTTTTTTTTTTTAGGATAAAATTTTTGTGAATATATGAACACCGTATACTGTTTAGAAAAGGAAAATTTGTTTTAAAAATATCTTAATATTTATTTATCTTTGTCATTTTTACCAAGACCGTATGTTTCAATTTTTATTTATTTATTTAATATTTTATCTACTTATTTCATTCATTCATTTATTTTATTTTATTTACTTATTTGTTTACTTTATTTACTATTTTTTTTCCGATCGCTCAAGTATTCCAGTTTTTATTATTATCATTATTATTAAGAGGTATTGATTAATGATTCTGCATGACTTAGAACTTGTTATTTTTAGCAGTGCAGTTTTTAAAATAATCTTTTAATGTAAAAAGTGTAAAAATATAATACTTAATAAAAAAAAAAACAATATGCTAACTACATAATGTAAAAATATTGTTGAAAGGCAATTAATTGTTACAGGGAATATTCTGAATATTTCATTTAATTGTTGGTTGGAACATATAACTTTTGTAATATAAATATATATGTAATGAACTGAAATCTGGGATTGTAGATTAAAATGCAGAATTAATTCCCATATGAATAATGGGAAGTATATCAAAAGAAAACATAAACTTCTTCTTTTTTTTTTTTTTTTTTTTTTTATATCTTTTCCGTTATAAACACACTTTTTATTTGTAATTTTCGGCAAAAAAACGTTGCTCAAAGAGTTTATAATGAAGGAAAAATGTTTATAAAACTCAATACAATATTGCAGTTATCTTAAATTCAGAAAGTCTTCTCTTTAACTTTAGAAACTATTTCAAAAACGCCAGTCAGAAACCTTACAAAACAATGAGTTTTGTAAGTTTAGGAAAGTGTTTCAAAAATAACTGCACTCTTCTGTTGCCCACAAATTAAAAAAAAAAAAAAAAAAAAAGTGTATGTGTGATTATTTTGGAAAACTATTGCTTTTTTAAGGCTTCTTACTCATTCTTCTTTTAAAACTTTCTGTAAATGAAAAAGGTTTTAAGAAGTGTGTGAATAACTGCATGATTAAATTGTTTCTTTTACATCAGGCAACGGTCGTGTATTATGTATTTAAATTCTTTTGTGAAAACAATGAGACATCATGAAGAAAGTTACTTTTATTTTTAACTTCTTTAAAACTTATATACAGGGCAGAGTTCCCACAAAGGGAAATTTCAATACAAGAATTTTTACATAGTACTTTTTCTTTAATATATATCAACGCAGATTAACGACTAGTCAAATCTAAAATTACTCTATATAAATAGTGCTATCCAAAATTCCCTGTGTGAGAACCCTGATACAGACATTAATAACGACCCATCAATGGCTATGTGCACTAAATTGTAAAATCAGTAAATAAAAAAAAAAAAATCACATCAGTAATTAGTGAAAAATTTCAAAAACGGAAGTGCATGCTAGTGTATGTCTTGGTAAATAGTTATAAAAATTTCTAATCTCATCTTAAGATACCTTGTACTAAAAATTCACCAATTATAGCTTCAGGTTTGCGACGTTTTGGGATACTCGAATATGATGGAACATAATCTCTCATACACATTCAATTAGTGAAAATTATAAAGACGCTTCTGACCAAGGGAGTGTTTCATAGCTTGGAGATGGTCCAAAAATACGCAAATAATATGCGTCTTGACGTTATCTTTGTGGGAAAAAAATTGCGGTGATTTGTCCGTAAGTGTAAAACAACTGGACGCTGGATGGCATCAATATATTGTTTAAACATTAAAGTTGTACACAGGATAACTATAACATCCAGATCTCGTAAGGGATACTCCATAACACCAGGACGAAATACTATTGCGTATACTTTTGTAAAAGAAAAGCTGATTAAGACCGATCATCCCGGTTCCAAAACAAATGAATCCAATGAGCGTTTGTTCTAAGGCTGAAGCAAGAATCATCCCTGAATAATATGCGATACCGATCCGCTGACATATCTGATAATCGTCTAGGACAAAACTTTAAACAACTTTATGTTGCCGAGGGGTTAAAAGCAGCCATCTATAGGCTCCAGTTTAAAGAAGACGGTTTATTCCTCGCACAGGGAAGAAAACATAGTACATTGGAAGCCATGCAATGATGCCAAAACAGAAAATTGTAGTCGCCTGTCACATGATCATCCGATCTTTCTCAAAGCATTCTTATATATTTTTTCACCAGAACTTACATTTTACCGATGAATTTGTTGCAGCATTCATTTCTTCCAGCAGTTTTGTACAGCTGTGTCTCACAGTGCAATTAGTAGCCTACTCTTCGGTACAATCTTGAAGCTTTCCCAGGATTTGGACACTTTAGAAGCCGTACAACTATAACTGCAAGTTAATCGACAACATTTAACAATAATGTTGATTGTGGATAAGTGAGAAAATATAAGCTCTCCGCAGTCATTATCTGTTTCATGCAAAATTAATTGATCTGCAAATATTATTACTATGGCCGCAATTATTATACGTTGGTCTTCAATTTTTAATAGCTTTTCAGATAACCCCTTTCTGTTATAACTCTATGAATACTTAAACAAAAGATATACAAAATGTATATTTTTTCGCATCGAGAGGCTCTCAGAAATTCATATATTAACTCAAAATAGGATATTCCATCCGAATTATCAGTTTGCACTCATCGTAATATGATTCTTGCAAAGTACGCTTAATTTCCCGATGAATGGTATTGATTAGATTTTTCTATATCATGTGTAATAAAATAACATGGCGTGTTGCGTTTTTTCTTTTCTTTTTTTTTCCGACTAAAAGGTAAAGACACTATAGTGCTCGTCACCCTTAAAATCTGCACCAGTGTTCGCCACCCTCAAAAAGACATGTTAAAATAAGCGTTTAATAACATCTATGAATTTGAGACCAACGGCACTCGATTCACTAAAACTGGAGAATCTAGCTCGAGCGGATTCAAATCCATAGATGTTAGTTGACGGTTATTTTAACATGTCTTTTGTGAGGGTGATGAACACTGGAGCAGATTTTAAGAGTGACGATCCCAGGTGTCTTTACCTTACATGGTAAAATATCATCAAAAAAATATTTTGCTTGTGTGTTTCAAAAAGTTAACAGTAGAAACCATTTTTATTATATGTTCACACGCTACCATTCACAGTGTAACTTTTTCTAATGAAAATTTATATATATATTTCTTTTACTTCTGGAAATTTCAACTAAACAATAAAGTAAAAATTGTGCTTACTCAATAGAACTGAGAACATTTGTGTATTTTTTAAATAATCACAGTACCATGATATTCTTTAGAAATGAAAAAAAATATATATATATATATATATAAAAGCTGAATCGAACAGTTAAATTTTCGCTTGTTATTTTATTTAATTAATCCATTTAATATTCATGAATTCTTAAAAAAAAAAAAAAAAAAACATAAAATTATCAAAGATTCACAAAGAAGTCATCCCTCTAAAATTGTCGAATTCTTAATATATTGGATAAATATAAAGCTACAAACTTTCTTTCTTTCTTTTTTTTTTTTTTTTTTTTTTTTTTTTGGTGAGTCAGTGAATGCCTAGATATGCTATTTTTATGATATATTCTAACTGAGTTTTGATTTTTTTTTTTTTTTTTGTTAGATGTTGATTTTTCTAACATTATCTTCGACCAATCATTTAAATAAAAGTCTTTCATTTATCAATCATTAATATATATATATATATATATATAATTATCTCGTAAAAAAATTGCAAGATTTATATATATATATATATATATATATATATGATTCAATACAACTTAAGCATGTCTGATTTTGTTTTGTTTTATTTATACTCTAATTTAGTCACAAATTTTAGATATTATATTTTTAAAAGTAAAATTAACAAAAAAGTCATTCAAGTTTTCATTTTGAAAAACAGAACTGTAAAGGTTTCATGTGAAAGTTAGTAATGTTTAATATTTTGCATACCTGCCAACATTCTAATTAATATTCCGTAAAACTATTAGTTCCCACCTTTTCTCCACACTAGTCTTTTTTTTTTTTTGAGTATTTTTCTTCTTATTTAATGCTAATTACATATGGATAAAATTGCTAATTACATATGGCCAAATAATGCTAATTACATATGGCCAACCTTATCCGGAGTGTTGTTAGTACTTGTCCCTTTTTCCGCACCACTTAATTTTTATTGTAATTCTCTTTAAATGTATTAAGATGAAATAAGAAGAAAAGTACTAGAAAAAAAGACTGGTGTGAAAAAAAAAGGCAGGTACTAACAATTCTCCGGATTAATAATTAGGATGTTCGTATGTATGAATTTATTGCGAAAATAACAATTGTAAATCATATTTGGCTTTTGCATCAGTTTGAACATAAGTCTAGTCCTTTATGCGATACGTAACAATGACATTTTAAAATACTAATTCGAATTTAATGTAAAAACGAATAACTTCGGGTTAAATTTTATTGTATGATATTCTCATAAAATAAATTATTTTACTATGTTTCATTGTGCATTTTTTTTCCAGGCTATATATTTTACCAATTTGTGAAACAGTTTATACAAAAAATTATATTTTATAATAGTGTTATATGTTATGTTACTATATTTTATTACTTTTAACTTTATTTATTAAAATCGAATCCTTCAGCGTTTCTTCAAAAATTTTCATCACATTTTTTTTTTTTTTTTTTTTTTTTATAATATTCTCATTTACTATTTTTATTTTATAAACATATAATCAAGCGTGAAATCCTTTGTAAAAATTTCCTGGAGCTCTTTTTTTTTTTTCTTTTGTTGTTGTTGTTGTTTTTGTTGTTGTTCAAGCGTATCTATTTTTATTCTTTAAAAATATTTTTGAAATTTTACGTTTGCCATACTGCTCCAAGTTTAGAATTTCAGAAGAATTTACTGTATTATTAAATTTGAACTCCTCAAATCTTTTTCGAAGTTTAGTAAATTTATCGCCTCTAAAAATTCCTTTTAAGTAATTCACCTTTTTTTTTTTTTTTTTCCCTTGCTATTTCTTTTTTCAACGTGTATTTTTCTGTTTTATGCAATCAGATGTACTATGTACAATTTCTTTTGGTAAAATAAACATTAAATCATTAAAATCTATAAGTTTTGTGCCGAAAGTTTAGGCAATTGATCGAACGCTATCGGGAGTAAAGCACTCACGACGTTCAGAATTGTCGGAATTTGGCGCAATAAATTATCTCCGGAACCAACTTTTCTATTTTTCTCCCTCTTTCTCTCATTCTCTCTTTTCCTCTTTTTCGCTCTCTTTATCCTCTCATCGATTCCCGAAGCAACTCATTTCTCGAGTTTGCAAACAAAGTTTGTAGGGAAGGCCCAGAGAGTATTTATTACTCCGCCAGTCACTGAGAAAGAAAAATAATAAATAAAATGAAAAAATTTCAAAAACAAATAAAAATAAGTTGAGGGGTAAATTGCGGATGGAGCACGGGGATAACTTCCAGAGAGAGAGAAAAAATCTACGAAAAGAAAAACGTCGCATGCGCTTAAAATTCCAGGCATAAATGACAGAAAGAATTAGAAAAGGCGAAACTAACGAGCTACGATTCTAATAAGTGAAAAAAAAAAAAAGTGTGAATGAGGGAAGGACAAAAAAAAAAAAAAAAAAAAAAAAAAGAAAGAAAGAAATTAAAAACAAAATAAAACGTGTGGATAGGGAGAGTAAATTGCAGAAAAAAATTGTTCCCCGGGAAAATAATTCAGAGGATTAGTGCAGAGTTAGAAGTCTGGGGAGGGTGTTTAAAGTCGACAAGATCGCGTGTCAAATGCAGAAGAGTTAAGGATTAAGTTGCCTATAAGAATTGAAGTTTTTGCGAGCTGTGATTTCGTCAAGCCTCTAACTCCATCGCGGAAGCAATTTTCTGGGAGGTCAAACGGTATTTATCACAAAAAGTTTTGTGCACTTTTCACTTCTTTCACTTACGTAATTAAAAGTAAACGCTAGAGTAAAACTCTGATCAGAGAAGAAGTAAAAGAAATCGAAACAGTAAAGCGCTGACGAAGAAAAATTCTTAAAATCGATTGGCTTGTTACTAGCGTAATCCATTTCATTCTACATTTCATAATACCGAAATCTTTTAAAGTAAATGAGATCGTTGATACTAGTACTGATAAATAATGCAAGTAATCAGATAAAAAAGAACTATATCAGTAAAAATCGGCGTTACGTTTTCTTTAAAGTTACATAAACAATATTAATTATATGTTTGGTATTTATATATTAAATATATAAATGTTGATCAAATATTTACAAACAAACGATTTTTTTTTTTTTTTTTTTTTTTTTTTTTTTTTTTTTTCATGTTACATTTCATATTTTACATGTTCCATTTACCTATAAACTTTATCATTTATGTCAGTTTATTTCAACTGTTAAATGAATTAAATGTGTTAAAAATATTTTTTTTCTCATTTATAAATACATAGCTACCAATAGTTCCTATTTTTAGAAACCGGTAATTTTTTTTTATAGAAATTTTCACCATATTAATTACCGAAAATTATTGCTATAGCTTATAAAAAATTTCTGTAAAACGATACTGATATCCCAAAATTCGGAACCGTTGGCAGCTATGTGCATAGTTCGACTATTTGAAAGTTTTTTTTAGAATGTTATGTTAATAATAAATAAATAAATAATAATTAAATAAAAAATCATTTAATATCGCAGGAATAATGCGTTTACATCTATATAAAAGAATCTGATAGATCATCTTAACGTATATAAATTCGTTTAAAAAATGGCAAATCCCAAACACTTTTTAAGGAATCCATGTATTCAGAATTAAACAAGAAGTACATTTTGTATGTGAAAACATTCTATGTTAGTTTAAATATTATTTAACATGGCCATTATTAATTGTAGAAACTGCAATTCACAAATGCTCGACACATATATTTAAAACAAATGTATAAAATATATCTTATATAATAATGATAAAATAATTGCAGTAATCTTAAATCTCTTTATATTTTTATTGTGTAAAACGTTAGCCATCCCCAAACGTTCTATGTTAGTTTAAATATTATTTAACGTTGTCATTATTAATTGTAGAAATTGCAATTCGCAAATTCTCGACACATATTTAAAACAAATGTATAAAATATATATCTTATATAATAATGCTAAAATAATTGCAGTAATCCTAAATCTTTTTATTGTGTAAAATGCTAGCCATCCTCAAACATTCTATGTTAGTTTAAATATTATTAACCGTTGTCATTATTAATTGTAGAAATTGCAATTCGCAAATTCTCGACACATATTTAAAACAAATATATAAAATATATATCTTATATAATAATGATAAAATAATTGCAGTAATCTTAAATCTTTTTATTGTGTAAAACGTTAGACATCCTCAACCCTCCTCGTGTTTGCAGATATTCGGGCAGGATGCACATTTACAATATAATATAATCGGTCATTAAACATACATATTAAACTTACGGAAATATTAATCATACACATCAAAACATAAGTGATAATTTTTATTTTACAGTAAAGTTTCTATTTAGCACATTGATATTTGTGTAAGCAAAGGAGAAATATAACTACTATAATCTGCGAACATCCTAATTACTATTCCGTAATTAGGTAGTCTTTATTTGCATATTTTTTTTAATTATTTTTTTTCCACACCAATATTATTTTCGAGAACTTTTCTTCTAATTTAAGCATTATTACATTTAAAGAAAATTAAACTAAAAATAAAGTGGTATGACAAAAGGGGTGGGTACTAACAATGCTAGGGAGTATTAATTGGAATTTTGGCAGGTATTGTAACTTGTAACCACTACTATAATTCAAGAAAACCCATACCTGCCAACATTCTAATTAATATTCTGTAAAATTGTCGTCCTCATTTTCTTTCTCACCAGTCTTTTCCTAGAGTATATTTCTTCTTATTTAATCGTATTTTCTGAAATGGTGAACTATGTATATCATGTCTTAAACTCCTGTTGCGGAAAAAAAAATACGTTTTCGAAAATTCAACGCAGTTATTAATTACTTCAGTATTCATCAGCATTCATTCTTTCATGTATAAAATATAAATTTTGTTTTCGATTAGAGGAAAACTATGATTATTATTATTATTATTATTATTTTATTGCTTTATTTAACACAAACATTTATTTTTGGAATTTTAAATGAGAATTCTCGTGATTGTACGAATATCATACCAAATTTGAATAATTAATATGTTAATATATTAATTTTAATATCAGAACTTCAAAATTAATCCAGTCAAGTTTTGGTTGAAATCTGAAAAGTCAAACATTATTTTCAGGTTTCTCAGCAGTCACTATTTTGAATACCATTGATTTTTTTGAGGTATTTAAAACAGTGGGTTGCATAATGGTCTATGTTATTAACTGGGAGGAGACCCTCCAATTCCATTATTCATAGCTTGTAGGAACCTACCAGGACATAGGTCTGATGTCCAATCCGTACCTTCACGTGGTGCAGCTGTTAGTAATGCATTACGAACGAACACGGATGGGCTCGCACCAGGACGCATTGGCCAGCGGGGGTATGACTTGGCCAATTCCTCCTTCATATTTCAAAATACAAACGGTGCTATACCAGCAATATTGAAGGAAGAAGTTGATATGGCAATAAAAGTATTGTAAAGTGGAACAGCTTCAGGAGAAGACAAAATCACTGTGGATATTTTAAAAGAAGCAGGGAATGAAGCCATTGAAGTTCTTACTGAACTATTCAACATATATATAACATTATGTGATGTTCCAAAAAACTGGGAAAATGTCAACATAATCTTACTCTTTAAAAAAGGAGAAAAAGAAGATATTAGAGACTATCGTCTAATCAGCCTGCTCTCAATTTTGTATAAAATTATGATGAAAGTTCTGACAAACCGCTTACAGAAACAACAGAAACAATTAGATGCAGCGCAACCTAAAGAACAAGCAGGATTTCGAAGTGGTTTTAGTACCATCTACCATTTCATACAAATCGAGAAATTATTGAAAGAAGTAATGAATACGAACTCCTTCTGTGTGTGGCTTTTGTGGACTACGAAAAAGCTTTTGACTCTGTATCATCATTAGCAGTTATGGATGCATTAAGGAATATTAATGTTAATTCAGGATATATTCACCTTATTGGAAACATTTATGAAGAAGCAACAGTCAAATTAAAACTCCACAAAACGAGTAATGTATTCAAAATTTGAAAGGGTGTAAGACAAGGTCACACCATTTCACCCAAACTCTTCAATGCAGTACTTCAAGAAGCTTTTAAAAAATTAAGTTGGGGACAGAGAGACATAAAAATTGATGGAAAGTTTAAAAATCATTTGAAATTTGCGGATGATATCGTACTGCTTGCTTCTTCATTTGAGGATTTGCAAAAAATGCTTCAGGAATTAAACAAAGAAAACAAGCTCGTTGGATTGAAAATGAACTTCAGCAAGACAAAAGTTATGTCAAATTCCTTTGTTTCTCCACTGAAGGTCACTGTTGATATGCATGAATTAGAAACGGTATGCAGTTATACTTGTCTGGGACAAGTCCTTATGATGAACGGGATCATCATGGAGGAAATTAACAACAGTGTTAAACTTGCATGGACAGCATTCGGAAGAAATTACGCTATATTTAAAAGCGACCGCCCAATTTATTTGAAAAGAAAAGTTTTTGATCAATGCATTTTGCCTGTATTAACTTATGCTTCAGAAACTTGGACATTAACATGTAAAGCTATACGAAAACTTCAAACAACCCATAGATGCATGGAGAGATGCACGTTAGGATTCACCCGAAGAGACAGAAAGCGAAGCACTTGGATTAGGAAACAAACCAAAGTTACTGATGTTATTTCTAGAGTCAAGGAGTTTAAAAAAAAGCTGGGCTGGGCATGTTTCCAGAAGAAATGAAGATAGATGGACCACCAAAGTTTTATGTTGGATACCAAGAGATAAGAAAAGACCGAGGTAGAGACCACTGTGTCGTTGGAGAGATGAAATTGTGAAGTTTGTACGAACAGAATGGAGAAGAATTGCAGAAAACAGGGCAAATTGGAATCACCTAGGAGAGACCTTCATCCTGCAGTGGATTGATAAAGGCTGAAATTGATGATGGTAATGATGATGATTCAAAATCGTGACACTAAAAACCCTATTACTTGAAAACTATAGAATTGTAAAACTGATCCCCCTAGAAGTATCTTTAAGAAAACCAAGTTTTTTTTTTTTTTTTTTTTTTTTTGTTAGAATTTTCTACATAATCAGATTCTTATCATTTTAATACAGTAACAATAATAATGCTACTGCCTTCAGGCTTGAAATCAGTCTGATTGTCTAGCTGGTGATTTGAACAGGTTTGGAATGCTCCCTTCCCCAAACTATGTCCCAAGCAAAAGTGATCAAGTAATAAACACTGAACATCTTGCAGCATGTCCAGTGGTCACCGGAAATCTTTACGATAGATGTCGGTGGGCTGAAAAACAGTACAGGCCCTACTGATTCAATAACTTTTATTTATTTATTTACTTATTTTATTATTTATTATTTTATTATTTTATTTTATTTTATTTTATTTTTTGTTATTATCATTGTTGCTGTTGTTTCTTTTCTATTATTACTTGTTTGTTGTTCCTTTTTATACGTTTGCGTGGAGTTTTTTACTCTGGCAAATGATGTCAATATCAAGTACTACTGCTAAATAAAAATAAATAAATAATAAACACCTGTAGGTATTAAATATAATTGAATTTTTTCTGTGTACAGAAATCACTTGCATCTAGCTGTCAAGAAAAATGTATAGAGGTACGTGATATGTAAAAGAAATTCATCGACGGATCAATTTTCTGACAATAATGTATAGCTCGAAATTAAAATCGAAATGCCGAATCAAGATTAACCCAAGAGAGGGAAAAAAAAATAAGTTTTCGTTTATTCCAGAGTGACTGAGAGTGGAGGTGTTTGGAGGGAAAAATTCTTTGTTCTTCGGTTCTGTTTTGAAGATATTCCAGAAAAGCGGGAAAGGGGGGGGGAGGGCAGATTCTTTCAAACGGAAATCGAAGGAGCACTGGATTCGAATAAATTAATGTAGGTTTTGAAGAATCTTGGGGAATTGGGAATGCTGTCAAGCTTCCCTTTCTTTCTCGTAGCTGCCTTTGCTGTCCCAATTGTTGTCACAATCATTGCTTTATCTGAATTAAAATATACTTTGGTTATGATTTCTCGGACATAACTTACTTTAGTGACATTTTCATTATTTAATAATACGAAGTAAGAATTGGCCATTGTTAAATGACATATAAAGATGATATTGATTGTTGTATTTTTTCTTCGATCTTCAGGGTAAGAGAGAATTACATTATTTACTTTATTTGAGGAAGCGGACGAAAGGTGTGTTTGTTAATATAATTTAGCTTAGATTTATACTATTTTTCATGATCATTTTGTGTGCTTATAAATAAAGCATCCGAAGACTTTTATGGAATTAAAATTTAAATGTTTATTCGTATATTAATTTCATTCAGTCGTTTATTAATTTTTTTTTTTTTTTGAAATGCAAAATATTATATTAATCTAGAATCTCTATCGATATTTATATCTATTCTTTCAAACCACTTTCGTCGCATTCACTCTTTTGTGTATGTGTATGTGTGTGTAACAATAATTTCATATATGTAAAAAAAGCCCCCATTATTCTCAATGAATTCCAATTCAAAGAAAATATGAAAGAAATGTGTTACTTTCTGTTAAATCATTTAGTCCGTGCGATTAATTTTCTGTACACGAAATACTAGAACGTATTTTTAAAATACAAAACTTTTAATTTATTTCCTTTTCGTGTGAATTAAATTTTCTTTGGTCATTAAACTCGTGTTTTCCTCTTAAAAGATGCATTTTAAAATTATAAGTTTTTTTTTTTTTTTTTTTTTTTTTTTTTTCAACTATGTGTAAATTAGAGCTGTATAAGCGTTAAAGAGCCCTATTTAGTGGGCTGATTTATTTTTTTCCCCTCGCTGCACGATTTACCACCTCAATTCTTAATCATTAATTTTTACGTGTTTAGATCCATCCATTTACAATTTTACTTTCTTTATTTTCTTAACTAATTAAAATTAAAAACATTAAATTAGGAAAATGTATATGATATTTTTATTAGTGCGCTTTCATTAGAGCTATCTATTCTATATGGAGATTAAAAAATAATTTTGCAATGAATAGTTATTCAATAATGAGTTTATTTTAGCCTACATTTAAACTAATTTTAAACAAAAATATTCAAAAACAATAAGGAAAAATGAAATATAAATATATAGGTAAAATATTTATTACTCAGTTCCAGATATTAGATTCCTCATAAATAAATAATTAGTTTATTAAGAAAACTAATTATACGTTTGATTGCAGTAACTAAATTTAGTTATTATGCATTTAAAAAAGTATATCAAAAATATAAATTTTACTTCTGAACAATTAAGTTTAATTACACTAATTATGTAGATAAATATTTAACGACCTGGATAATACATAATTTGGCTTTTTGTGGTTAAGGAAAAAAAATGTTTTCAAATAAATAAAATGAGTACTTTCTTTTCAACATTGTTATTTATTATTATTATTTTATTATTGTAAAAACGGGGTTTTGTTTCACCAATAACCGTTGCTTTAAGAAGATAAAATACAGATATATAGCTTGTTAGATTTTTTTTTTTTTTTAATCTTTTAAAAGTCGAGATTTTCAAGACTTTCATTTAAGTTCTCGCAAAATCTGTCTTTCTTTTACTGTCATTTGTCTGTTCTAACGACCAAACAATTTTCTGATTTATTTTGGACATAGGCGTTAGAAATCCTCATAGCAATTCTTTTTTTTTTTTTTTCTTTACTTTCTTTCTTCCTTCCTTTCCTTTCTTTTTTTATTTTTTTTTCATCTAGTAGTTATTCGAGAATGAAAGACTCTAAAGAAAGATGTGTATAGCTGACTAACGAGAATAGTCCAAGATGATTCCCCTTTCAAGTGCTCAAATCTTTCATCGGAAAAGAAGGATGATAATGGCTTTGCTGCTTTTTTCTACTTATTTACTTTTAATGGTATCTGTTCACCTCCCATCTCCCATATCACTTTTATACAGCCATATCAAAAGATAAAACTAAATTATAAGCAAATCAAAGAATATTTCAAATCTTTTTATATTTGAATTTTTTAGGATTTAAGTGATCTTAACTTACTACATGGCCACTTTCTAAAAGGCTTCAGAATTTAATCTAAACAAACCATATAAAATAAAGAAAAGCATTTTTATTTTTTGTTGCTTGTTATGTTTCCAATAATGATTTTATTGCCATAGTACAGTTTTTTTAATATGAATTTCCAAAGGGGCTCTTGGGCAAATTGTTAAATATATTTTTTTTCTAACGTAGAAACAGAGAAATATTATTCATATTTTCAGTAAAATTTTGACAATCAGAACAAATAATTGCATATTCTTAGTTTTTTTTTTTTTTTTTTTTTTTAATGCGTCCATGGTACGTTTTCCTGGGATTGGATTTTCATCGTGCAGTATAGTCCTTTTTAATGTGAGATTATTATTAAAGTATTTATTTTAACTCAGTTGTTTAATTTATGTTATTTATTAAAAAACGTATAAAAGCGTCTTTACTTATTATTTTTGGTATTAGTTAGAAATTTCATTTCTTCATAACTCAGTATTTCGTTGAGCACGTTTTTGAATAAAAGTTATGAAAGTGCTTTTAAAATACTTCGACCATGCGTCAAGAAAACCTATGCGGTACTCAAATTAGGTATTAAAATTGTACTTATATTATTTCGATTCTTTAACTGCTCGGTAAAACCATTTTTTCCCCTGCAAGTTAAAATGAATATTATTTAAAAACCATACTTGCCAACATTCTTGCCATATTCTGTACCATACTTGCCAACATTCTAAATAATATTCCGTAGTATTGTTTGCCTCGACTTTTTTTCACACCAGTACTTTTTTAGAGTAATTTTTTTTTCCTTATTAAATCATAATTGCATTTGAAGAATATTAGTCTACAAATTTACTGGTGTGAAAGAGAGGGCGGAACTAACAACACTACGGAATATTAATTAGAATGTTGGCAGGTATGATCTATACTTTTGTCTGATTTTGCATTCTAAGTTTCAAGTTAATCAGGGTAAGTGACCACATTTTTTAGAGGTTTACATTCAGCATTTAATTTATTTTATGACTAGTTTTGTCATTGCAGTAAGCTATAATATTGATAATTCGTTCACAGAACTAAAACTGTAACCCTTTTAAAATTAGGGGGTGGGGCAATTGCAGATTTTTTTTTTCTTCTGTGTGGTAGATATTTGGAAGAACGCTTGCTTTTTGCAAAAGAAAAAAACTGGCGTTAAAGGTTTTAATTATTACCTGTGGATAAAATTCTTTATCGTAGTGAAGAACTGGGACTCCGCGCGCAAAGAACTGGAGCTTCGTAAGTTGAAGTTACACTCAAATATACTTGGTGTCCCAAAAAGGTTGAAACACGATTTAATTGTTTATGTAATAGAGGTAAGTTATTAATGTAAATAGCAAAAATATTCAAAATAAGGCAAACAATATGATACATTTTTTAAATTTTTATACGACTTCTGTAGACAAAATTTGGGAAGTAGGAAGTTTTTATTTTCTAACCAACAGAACCAAAAGGGAAAAAAAAAAAAACGCGAAACTCTATCTTTCAGAATAACTGTGTTATGATACAGAAAAATCCCAGAAATATGCCATTTTTCCGTATCACCCTTGAGGTTGTTTTTCCGATAAAAACATGTACAGATTGATAAAGGACCGTGTACAAATTGATATTGGAAACTTTTTGGTCAGAAGTGTTTTATAGTTTTATAATTTTATAGTTTTTTGTAGTATATAAAACATTAAAAGAATAAAATAACTTTACAGTCGAGAAGCACTCTAATTCGTTAATTTTAAATATCCAAATTACTATATACATATTTTTTTAACTACAGTGTATATGACGTAACCAGAGTTCTCAACTTTTATAATTTATTCACAAGCATTTTTAGCCCCATCTATTTTTCATACCGGAAATTTTGAAAAATGATTTCCTGCTTATTTAATCGTTGACACATATTCATACCTGCCAATATTTTAATTTATTCCGGAGTAATTTTAGCCCCGCCTCTATTTCGTACCACTTATTTTTTTAAAGTAATTTTTTCTTATTTTATCGAAGTTACGTATTGAAGAAAATTTTTCTATAAATAAAGTGGTACGAAATAAAGGCGGGGCTAAAAATACTCCGGAATAAATTAAAATATTGGCAGCTATGCATATTAAAGAAAAATAATCTACAAAATTTCTGGTGCGAAAAGAAGACGGGGCTAAAAATGCTCGTGAATAAATTATAAAAGTTGGGAACTCTGGGCATAACACTCATAGTATATGACGTAACTTTTTTTTACGAATGTTCACCTTATTTAATCACCGAAAACTACTACAAAAGCTTATAAAAATTTTATATAAGACGTTTGTATAAAAAGTACCGGTATCCAAAAATCCGTACGGTTGGCAGCTATAATATGAAGTTTATATTCTTCTAATATTTTATCATTGTTGCCATTTTTTAGGGTTTTGCCTAGCGAAAATGTTTATAGTAATTTTAATTTCATTTAATCACTCAAAAATGCTACAGAAATATATATAAAAAATTTCTATTAACATTTTTCGGTAGGCAAAAAACGTAATAGTTGTCAACTATGATTTTTGATATTATTATGTTCTTTATTGTGGTGTAATTGTAGGAATACATGCTCATAGATGCCAATATTTTAATTTATTCCGGAGTACTTTTAGCTCCGCCTTTATTTCACACCACTTTATTTTTAGAATATATTTTTGCAATAAATAACTATGATCAGAGCCTGATTAAGGGGGAAGCACACATTATCTCCGCTCTCGCCGGAATATTTTTACAATTATTTTTTACTTCATGTCATAGAAATTCCACGCTTTGACGCGGAAATATTTTTTATAAAAAATGAACGGTGTAAAACAATCCAATTTACTCCCCGTTATTAGACACCAGAATTCTTTTAAGATAATTTTTAATGAGAATTTTCTGTTTATTATAGGAGAAAAGTATTTGTTAAAAAATAACGGTGTAAGTATAAATAATGTGTGCTTCTCCCTTAATCAGGCTCTGACTATGATAAAATATGGAAAATTTAGTCTAAAAAAAGAAAAAAGTGAAATGGAATAAAGGCGGAGCTAAAAGTACTCCGGAATAAATTAAAATATTGACAGCTATGCTTGCTATACGTATAGTTGCCAACTTACCACTTTTTGGCTACCGGAAAATTATCGAAATATTTATTTTATTTAATCAACGGACTGTGACGGCTTTCACTGATTAAGTAAAATAAAATTTCTTATAAACATTTTCCGGCAGCCAAAAGGTGGTAAGTTGTCAACTTTAGCCATACGTATCTTTAATTTTATTTCCGAAAAATCCTATTAATTTTGTGTGTGCTCTTTCATAATACATCTCGTCTCTATGGAAAGTTTTATAAACATTTTCAGGGGTATATTTCTTAAACTGCAATTCCTTTTAATTGTTCCAAAACATTTTATTATATTAGAATCTTTGTTCATTTCATCGTGATAATTGTTTAAATTTACATACTTGCCAACCATCTCATTATGAACCGTACAATTTTTAGTACCGCCTTTTTTTTCACACCAATATTTTTTTAGAGTAATTTTAGTCTTATTTAATCGTAACAACATTTGGAGAGAATAACTCTAAAAATATAGTGGTGTGAGAAAAGGGGCGTTTTTTCAGGGGGCGTTAACAATTGTACGGTTATTAATGAGATGGTTGGCAAGTATGAATTTAGTATTTATTACAATATTTAGCTGTACTGACTATTTGAAGTATCCTATTTAGTTAGTATTCGTAAAATTTCGATCTCAGTTTTAAAAAAAGTTTAATTTATTGAGCTTCATGAAACGTATAGAAAGAAAGTGGATATGTTTTGAGAAATAGAATGAAAAGAAAAATTACAAAGAAAAAAATATCCGTTAAGTAAAGATTTTATTTTTAAGTTGTTTTAGAAGGAAGTTTGTAAATTATTCTTACTTCGAAACAAATCTTATAAAATGCAAAAATTCACAAAATAGTGGTTCGTTAAAAAGAGGTTAGACTGTATTTAATATACTATTTTTTTAAAGAACCAGATTCAAAGAAATTCTGTTTTTTTTTAATAATGATGTAACTTGAAAATGTATAAAAGGGCCTTTATATGCATATAAATGGTCTATAAAATTCATATTTTTAGAACAAGCACATTATCATCAATATTAAAAGAGGACTTTTTATTTTTCTTTCCAGTTTCATAAATTCAGTTTAAAGGTTTTGTTAGGTAGAGGAAACTGCAAATAACTTCCGTTTTTCTTTTTCTTTCTTTCTTTCTTTTCTTTTCTTTTTATTTATTTATTTAAGTGTAATTGCATTGATAGCACTCTAATACAAGTGTTATTTGGGACATAACTCTTTTTCAACGTGGTCCCGAATTTTGAGCACTTTTTATTAGCTTACAACTTTACGTATTCGAGAGGCGTCTTCTTCCGTAACTTTTTTAGCTAACTCATAGATGTAGACCTGCTAACTATGCTAGTTTGACCGTAATGGTATTAAGCCCCGCCTTTTTTTCACGCCAGAATAGTTGTAGAGCAATAGTGTTCTTATTTAATCATGAGAACATATTGCTGAATATTACTCTACAAGTTTTCCTTTGTGAAAAAAAGGCGGAGCTTAATACCATTACGGATAAACTAGCATAGTTAGCAGGTCTATATATGCCAGCATTTTAATTCATTCCAGAGAATTTTTATCCCCGCTTTTTTTTCATGCCACTTATTTAATAAGATAAATGTTTTATTTTATTTTATCGAAGATATATTCCATAAATAAAGTGATGCGAAATAAAGGCGGGGCTAAAAATACTCCGGAATAAATTAAAATATTGGCTCTTAATGTCCAAAACAATCTAATGTTTTTTTTTTTTTTTTTTTTTTTTTTTTTTTTAATATAGCCGTTTTTAATAAATCAGTTTAATTTTATTTTTTACTATATCAGTTCATGTATTATTAGAAAAAGAAGAACATAATGGAATGTATTTTAACTCTTTCAGGGGCGGTGATGCCCAGAGCCTGATTAAGGAGGAAGCACACATTATCTCCGCTCTCACCGGAATATTTTTACAATTATTTTTTACTTCGTGTCATAGAAATTCCACGCTTTGACGAGGAAATATTTTTTATAAAAAATGAACGGTGTAAAACAATCCAATTTACTCACCGTCATTAGACACCAGAATTCTTTTAAAATAATTTTTAATGAGAATTTTCTGTTTATTATAGGAGGAAAGTATTTGTTAAAAAATAACGGTGTAAGTATAAATAATGTGTGCTTCCCCCTTAATCAGGCTCTGGTGATGCCACTACAGCATCACCTAATTTTAATTTTTAACTGCAAAAACTCATCCCGGAAATTTTTAGCAAAATTTTACTTTTATAACATCGCAGATTTTTTTTTATTTTGTTCGTGAATTCCGGTGGCAGTGTAATTTAAATGATCCCAATGACCTTGCGCCGCAAAAGGATAAATAGTGTCGCCAAATTTGGTGACTTTTTTATTCAATTTCCACCAATAATTTTGAGGAGTGATATTTGATATATGTGATAGATGATTAATCTTCGATGTGACTAGGCAACCGTTACAATTAAAATTTAACGATGGATATTGAATAAAATAGTCCCTAAATTTAGCAACATCGATTTTAAATAATATTGCAACTCAGACAAGATTTTTCCATCAACGTTTTATTATTATTATTATTATTTTGCTATTGTTGTCATCATTAGAATTCCAAGAAACTAAGGAGTTTAGGATGTTCGCCGCTGTCTACAATAATATTCATAGTAAATATATAATAATCTAAGCTTTGGCAGCGAACATGTTAAGGTGTATTTCTGACCTTGAATAAAAGTGCTTTGCTTTTAGAAATGATATTGCCTTAAATGCAATTGTATAGCAGCTATATCACCAGTTCTATTAAAAAACTAAAAAGTAGTGTGAGGAAGGGTAGTTTATATCATTTTGAGGGTTTATCATCATCATCATCATCATCATTATTATTATCATCATCATTATTATTATTATTTTGCAGCCTTAAAAATATCTTAAGCTTATACTAGAAACTATTATGGTTTGCTCTTTAAAACAGCCAGTGCCATATACATTTTCTTTTTTTTTTTTTTTTTTTTTTTTTAACGTTTAAAAATTACAATACTATAAAATAATAATATAATAAATTTTAAATTTGATAAATTAAATTACCTGTTTTAGAAATATTCACTTTTATTATTTGTTGTTAAAGTTAATTTATGTTTTTATGGCATTGTCCTCACTGAAGTACAGAAATATTTCAATTATGAGAAAATAATTAATTAAAAATTGATTTAAATATTGAAAAAAATAACGAAAGATGACTACATAAAACAAAAGTTTTATATAATACATATATATCGTGTTTAAATCCAGTGTTTTACAGTTAAAAAGAAAAACAAAACTTATAATCAAAAGAGGTTTCCTTTCTCTATTTAGAACGTATGTTTCAAATGAAAACAAATAAAAAAAAATGCATAAAAATGTTTTTATAATTAATTTTTTAACTTTTCTTTTTCTAAAATTTAATATCATTTAATTAAAAATATGATTTAATAAATTATTCATTAGTGCTCATTTAATTTTGAGCGCAAAAGAAACCCATTTTTATTATAAAAGAAAAAATGGCTTGCGAATACAGTGCAGAGGCAGTCATTAACTCAAAAAGTTAAATATGTCTTTTACTTAATCATCCTGTTCATTACTAGTTGTTTTTTTTTTTTTTTTTTATTAATCCATTTTAACAATAAACAGCACATTACATTAGAAGACATTAGAAATTCATGTAAGTAGGTCTGATACATAAAATAATATCTTATGTTAAGAAAATAAATCTAATTATTACTTTTAAAATAATGATATTTAACATTTTTTTTTTAATTTAAATAAATATTAAACCTTTTTTAAATTCTCCAAATTTGTTTGTTTGCACAAATTCTAACATAATTTTAAAAGATAATTTTTATTTCTTTCTCTCTCTCTCTCTCTCTCTCTCTCTCTCTCTCTTTTTTTTTTTCTTTTTTGAAATATTTTTCTAAAATAGAATTATGTGTCTTTTGTTTGTATATCTTCATTTTACATTTCTTTTATTTCTAATTTTCCTAATTATTCTTTATTAGCTTGTGTCTTTAACTAAATAAAAATGAAATTCGTAATATACTTTGTATCTTTTAATTTTCTATAGAGAGAGTCTTCCATTCTATACGGTTCTTTGAACAAAAGAAAGAGAAGTATAAAATATCTTTCCTCAATACAAAAGATTTCGGAAATTTTTTTCTGCCTAATTGCGCTCCTAAGTAATCCGTTTTATTTGGCTTCAACATTATTTATTGTGCTGGAAAGGCACTTTTCGAGCCAAAGCAATTTGAAAGACGGAAACAGCTGTCTTACAGTGAAAGAAGGAGAGGGTGTTTATTTCTTTTATTTATTTATCTGTTTATTTATCTTTGTAAATAAATGATGTCATGCTTTATAAACATTGCGCAACTAATTTTCGATTCTTCCCATTTTAATCGGAAATCTTTTTGGCGGTCTGGCGAATACTTTTTCCGCCAAGTTCCAGATGGAGAAGGGTTTGCAATATTGCTTTTTCCTTTTTTCATCATTTAAGGGGAAACGGGGGAGTTTTTGGTATTCTTTTTTTCAGATGGCAACTGATTAAGTTAGACCTCAGCAGGAATCCTAAAAGCTTATTTCATTTGCCCGAAACGCCGTGGTAACTTATTTATATCTTGTCAGAAAGAATGGTTCTTGATGTTTATTTATGAGTTTACTTGTTGTGTTTAAAGCTCATACATAAACATAAGATGAACACAAAAATGGTATTTATTTGCATTTTTATATTTTTCAATTTTTCGTTATGTTTTGGAGTATTTTAAGATCTGTAATATTCAAATAATTTTTTGGGGGGAGATTTACTTTCACATTTCAGGATAATGGAACAGATGGTATAAAATATAGAGAA